>OZ010588.1:38949748-38952248 GCA_963932145.1 Acanthosepion lycidas
AACGCCAATTCACCGTATAAAATGTGCATCTGTGTTGTGACTTGTGTCCACTCTAGTGGCGTGTGTATGTGTGTGTGAGTGTGTGTGTGTGTGTGTGTGTAGGAGAGAGAGTATATACGTGTGAGTGTATGGGTGTGAGTATGTGTGTGAGAGTGTGTGAGTGAAAGAGTGTGACTGTATGTGTGTGAGTGTGTGTGTGAGAATATGTGTGAGTGTGTGTGTGAGTGTGTGTGTGTGTGTGAAAGAGAGAGAGTGTGTGTGTGATAGTATGTGTGTGAGAGTGTGTGTGTGTATGAGAGAGAGTGTGTGTGAGTGCGTGTGAGTGTATGTGTGTGTGTGAGAATATGTGTGAGTGTGTGAAAGAGAGAGAGTCTGTGTGAGTATGTGTGTGAGAGTGTGTGTGAGTATGCGTGTGTGAGTGTGTGTGTTTGTGAAAGAGAGAGAGAGTGTATGTGAGAGTATATGTGTGAGAGAGTGTATGTGCGTGAGTTTGCGTGTGAGAGAGAGTGTGCGTGAGTTTGTGTGTGTGTGAAAGAGAGAGAGAGAGTGTGTGTGTGTGTGAGAGAGAGAAAGAGTGAGAATGTACTCAAATCCGCCTCCGTAATGTCAGACGCAAAAGAAATCCTAACGTAATGTTTCTCTGGTGATCAGGGTATCCTCCACCTAAGCAGCTCATTCCTATTTCGCTGACAGGTAGGATGAAGGGCAAGATCAAATGTAGACACTGCTGTCTGCGTTAAAACACGAGAGGTGTTTTGCGAGTTAAAATTCACTTTATGATCATGCGGCATCTTGTGAACTCAACGTGCACATTAAATAAATAACCAATGTGAGTACATTAGTCAAGAATTGAAACGCGTCTGTGTATCTATGTGTTGAATTTATGCCTTACGCGTGTACCTGAGCGTACGTGGAGGCGTTTTGCAGCTGCGTTTGCAACGTGAGTGTGTAAACGTGTGTGCAGCATGTGTGTGTGTATGTCACGTCCTGTACGAATGTTTATCTTCTGCATGTTCGCATGCATTGTTTATGGCGCGCTTGTGGGCACACAGCCTGAGATCGATGTCTAATTCCCGCCGCTAACAAAGGTCGGTGTTCGTACATAGGCTAAAAAAAAATATTCGACTGATAGGACCTCTCCACTTTGAAGAGCAAGACTAGGCTCAGTTTTACTACTGCATCTTAGTTACGGCCATATTACGTTGAAACAGCGGTTCTCCTACAATCACCGAAGTTAAGCAACGTGAAGCCTGGTCAGTACTTAGATGGGTAACCGCATAGGAATACCAGGTACTGTAAGCTTGGAAGTGCAGCTCGTATAATGGGCTTACGGCTATATCACGTTGAAACACCTGTTCTCATACCATGACCAAAGTTAAGCAACGTCGAGGCTGATCGGTACCATGATGGGTGATTGCTTGTGAGTTCCAGTTGCTTTAAGTTTGGATGTGAAGGTGGTGTAATAGATAACGGCTGGGAAATGGGACTCCAGTCGGTTTAGTTATGTATATTTACGCATAAGTACACTTGAGAAAAGTGTGAATCCATTTCGTCCCCCATCTAGGGGTTAATTATTAGGACTTGTATCAATAAACTATAATTATCTCCAAATGATTCTTACGATCTAAAAATATTTTCCGGCTTTAAATAATCTATAAAAGGTTGATAAGACGTAAAAAAAACGAACCAATCAATCAATTCACTTATTGATGCTGACTTTCCACGTTAATTAAAAGAAGGTTTAGGAAGGAAACCCCAAACAGTACTGAAAAATAGCCATAAAGTTTAGTGGACTTCAGACATTTATTTTCCTGAAAATTTGTTTTAATAGAATGATTTTATAAATTTTAACCGAAAGTAGCATTGTTTGATCTGTCAATGAATGCCGAATGTTTCCTTATAGGGAAACGGCTAATATTACTATTTCGCCTTGCGCCAAACTAGTCATCATTTAGTAGATGTATGACTGTTTATGTGTTAATGGATGGCAGGCCATGAGTATTATACATATGTGCTGGCGTTGTTTAATGTTAGATGTGTACACATTAGTGCACCGGTGTGTGTGGAGGCGTTAGAGAGGGGTTGACCATCACTTCACATGTGGGAGTGTTTTTCGTTTTTGTTACTTTCTGGCATACCCTTACACCCCCTACGCAATTTCGTGCGTTGTCATATCATTTCAACGATCTTCAATTTATCTTGTCTTCCTATCAGACTTTCCCGCGTGTGTCTGTGTGTCCGTGTTCCAAGCGCGTAAAACGTCCTCCGCCTTCATCTTACCCTCCTCCTCCTCCTCCTCCTCCTCCTCCTCCTCCTCCTCCTCCTTCTTACAACACATCCCCGTTTTTCTATAATGTTTCTGCCAACTCTAAAAACGGTAAAGAGGTTACTACAGCCACAGCAAAGAGTAACAGAAAAAGCGAAAGAGAGAGTTGGAAAAACCGCTGCTGGTAAAAGAAGAAATTGAAAGCAGCTCGCCCAACTGCAGACTTAACACTCT
>OZ010588.1:38957248-38994748 GCA_963932145.1 Acanthosepion lycidas
TACAAGAGTGATCTGAAAATTCTTCGTCCCTAAACCAAATCCCCAAATCTGAGGAGATGATTGGAATTTCTGGGGGAAATATGGGAGTGGGGGCGTCAAGAACTTTTCAGTTCCCTTCATAGAAAGCGGTACATATTTTTTGAGAAATCTGGCTACAATGTGGCTATAATTACTTCAATGATACAAAGAAAGATATCTTTTCCTTTCTACACTCAGTTCGACTACAATTTTTTTAGCGTTTATTACGTCTGGACATTTCTGATGGGTCGGGAATCCGTCTTGATAATAAATTTAAAAAAAAACGCGTATTTTCCATATTAGGAGGGGCGTTTATTTAATGAATTTTGTTTGCAGTTTGTTTTTGCGTCAGATTTACTGCTTGATGACAACTCACTGGGTTCACTACGCACGTAACCTTGTGCCAAACCAAACGAAGCTTAATCCATGCAGATATTACAGTTAGGAATTTAGGATATTAATATAAATACCTTAGTTGATTCTCTCATGGTTTTATCTTTAATGAAGGCCTTTTTTATTTACGGATAATTTTGAGTGTTCACACGCGCGCGCACACACACATAGTATTCCCATACAAACCTGTATCACAACTCATCAGTGTGACGAGACGTCCAATTGCGACAAGGCGGAATCGAAACTCGACCGATTTATCATCAGTCAGCGAGCTTACCCCTAAGCTATCGAGGCAGGGAATTTTTAACGTCTTGAAAAGACAATCATTCGTTTAACAATGGTAAGCTGAACGAGTGAAAATTGTAAAGGAACTTGCCGCAAGTGTGTGTCATGCTTTGAATTCTTTCGATTCTCTGTAACAGCGTTAACAGAATGTTCAAGGATATCAATTAGTCATATATGAAAGCTCAATAGTTTATACACGTGGTAATATTCGTCTACCTAACATCTTGATCTTCTGATTTCTTTCTTTGAAAACGACTAATGATGGTCGAGTGATTAAGTCCGACAATGATTTAATATACTTAAATATATTAAATAATCTGTTAAAATAACGGGTAGACAGAAAATATATTAAACAATTGTCAGACTTAATCCATTTCATAATAGGTTATAAGGAATTGCTGAACAATTCTTCCATATGCCAATGGATGGGGGACAATTTCTTTCCACATATTGAGACACTGCTCTACTAACGGACATTGATAAATACAATCGACGGATTATATATACCATGAGGAAGATTTTTAAAACTGGACACTTGAAGGACACTTATATTTAAAATCGGAAAGTGTCAGTGGAAATTTCTGGGACCTATTATGAGGAAAGAGTGCTTGGAAAATTTAGCACTCACAGTACATATTGAATCAACCAGGACAGGAAAATAATAGCGAGTAAACCATCTAGGAATTGTAGAGAGTTAATGGTTACTTAGACAAGAATTTTGGAGAGCGATGATCGCCCATGTCCTGAAGGGAGGACGTAGTCAAGAGGCGAATATCAGTACTTAAAATGCAATTGAATAATTATCTCATTAATCTCTCAATTTTGACAACAAGTGTTATCTATTATAATATATTTTTGTGAACTGATAATATTTCACTATATTTTTCGAACCTCTGAGCTTATTTACGCGAAAATTTAGGTCAAAGAGATAAGTCTAAAATTTTTAAACATTTTAGTTGCAGCATCTAACGTTTCTTTTAATCATTCTGAGCTCATATCTTTAAAAAAAATTGGTAGGAATCTAATCTTGCAACACATTGTTTATTTGGTGCTGCATTATTTTTGATCCTATGCCAGGGTAGAATAGCCTTTGCAAATAGCGGCGAAAAATATTGATGTTTTTCTTTTCCATGAAAGAAATTTATTGATGGCATTTATTTACAAAATAACCCCTAAAAAATATACTGGAGAGTTTCTAAATATAAAGGATAGAAGCCTCTTCATGCTGTCTGGTGCCATGTTTGGCTTTAATAATATTTCAATGTTTATTTACATCCGCGGATATATATATATATATATATATATATATATATATATATATATATATTCTGTCCCGCTATTTACCCATAGCTAGAGGGAGAAGAGGATTCATACATTTCCCAAGGGTATTAGCACGTAAGTGAATATAATGGATTCGACTGGAATTCGAACTCGGCTCTCAGATTGCTCAATATATATATATATATATATATATATATATATATATATATATATATATATATATATATATATATATATATATATATATATATATATATATATATATATATATATATATATATATATATATATATATATATTAATAATGTTATAAATATAAGTAGCTATACTCTTCTGGCAAAACAAAACCTTAGGTGTTTTAGCTTGTAAATGAAGAAACCAATACCAAGAGAAAAAAAAGTGTAAAAAAGAAAGAACTAAGAACATGTACTTCCAGCGAAAATAATGGTCTAGAATGAAAGTTCAGATTCAAAAAGAAATTAAAAAAAAACTCCGGCACGAGTAAAGTAACATATATATATATATATATATATATATATATATATATATATATATATATATATATATATATATATATATATATATATATACATACACACAGAGAAACACATACATATGGCTGATGCCCAGAGAATAGTATTCAAAGTACAAGTGTCTGTCATTATAATCTCTCTGTGTTGCACTTACTTTCATATATGAAAATGATCATGCTGGAAATCAAGTAGACAGTAATCGTACATACACACACACACACACATACACATATATATATATATATATATATATATATATATATATATATATATATATATATATATTTATATTTATATATATATATTTATATATATATATATATATATATATATATATTTATATATGTATATATATATATATATACTCATCTGGAGTATGCTTAACTTCCCACTTCGAACTTATTCTCTGTTGAGTGATATGCATATAACCCATTCTATGGTTTCTGCAATCATCTTTAACCTGGATCTACACAAAGCATGTGTCCCCGATTGCATCACTGTAATCCTCGTTAAGATGTGTCCTCCCGAACTAGTACCTATATCGCTTCATATCTATATTAAATGACTCGCTACCTCCTGCTTTCGCTTCCTGGAAGTCATCGTCTTTTGTTTCAGTCTTTAAGAATTCTGGAGAACCGTCCGACTCATCCGACTATCGGACAATTAGCCTTCTACGTCTTTTTGGGAAACATTGGTCCTAATCCATGCTGAATTAGTTCATCATCTGTCATTGCAGGGTATTTTCTCAGACAAGCAATACAGTTATCGTTTCTCCAGATCAACTGCTGATGTACGAAAGATAATTGCTGAAAGAGTCTATCATGCTCTTGACAAAAAAAAGTGAACCCGGGCTGTAGAATTAGACATCACGGAAACCTTCGACAGGCTCTGGCTTTAGGTCTTCTATCCATGATGAAACGCTACGTGATCTCCGGGCATATTTTTGATCTGATCCAGTCGTTCCTATCAAATCGTGAAATGAAATTTATACTGAACGACCGCTCATCTACATCCTTTCCTACTAACACGGGTGTCTCCCCAGGGCTTCATCCTTGGTCTTACGCTGATTTTAATTTTCATTAACGCCCTTCCCGACGATATCAGCTCTCAATTTGGCTTCTACGCTAACGATTATTTATTCCTGCCTCGTTAGTAAGGCTGATCAGCCCGACAAGATCAAAATGGCAGCTGATGTATAAAAGAACCTCAAGACCGTCGTTAACTGGAGGAGAAGATGGCTTATCAATTTTAACGCCTCCAAAACTAAACTTCTTTCCATTAATCATCTGAGAGACTCCTCTCTGCCTCCATAAGTATGGCTGACGCTATCCCCCAAGAAAGTGACTCATTTCGCCTTCGCGGGCTAACGTTCTCAGATGACATGAGGTGGAAAGAAGACTATATTGAATCCATCGCTAGATCAGCTGCTAAGAATGTCTACTGTGTCGGACGCGAGGATTTTTCTCTCCGGAATCTATCTTGCGTATCTATAAGTCTACCATTCGTCCATGCTACTATATATGGTCCGGTGCCCTTGCTATTTTCCTGGAGCTCCGTAATAAGATCCAAAGAATAATCAGCAATATTGTTTGTCTTCATCTGGCGGTTCGGCTTCAAACACACCACCGTAAAATTGCCTCTCTGTCCCTTTTTTATAAATATTTTCATGGTAATTGTTCGGATGAGCTCTTCACTGTGGTACTTAGACTGTATGAATTTAAGCGCAATACTAAACTGTCGGCAAGATCGCATCAGTTTACAGTTGAGCTGGCTAGATGTAATCGTACCTTCTATACTGACATTATCTTATCTCGCACTTCTTCGTGTGGAAGTCCTTCTCGGCTCCATGTTTTCAAAAGAACTTGTCTTTCTCCTCATTACTAATGTTTCTGTTCCTAATTCCTTCACACTGTGTAAACCCCTACATGCTAGTGGCTGCACTACCTTGCTTGGGGTGATAACGATTAATATATATATATATATAATTATTTATTTAAAAAAAAAATTATAGCATAAATATGTTATAAAATCACTACAAAAATAGCCATTTTGTTTCAACACCCCTGGGTCTTATAAAGTCTTTTTTTTAAATAAATAATTATATCTGCTCTACTTTGTATTGATCACTCTTTTAAGAATAGTAATTGTTGGTTATTGGAAATCATTCCGTATACACCAATCATATACTTGGATATATATATATATATATATGTGTGTGTGTGTGTGTGTGTGTGTGTGTGTGTTTTGTTGAATAATATAGACATTAACTTGTTCAATAAACTTAATTCTTCAAATTTTCAAGTCTAATTAATTTCTTGATACTGAGATGATATCCATCAAGGAAGGCGCTGTTTTTTTTTTTGTTTTTTTTTTTTGTTTTTTTTTTTTTTTGTTTTTTGTTTGTTGTTGTTTTTTGTTTTTTTTTGTCGTTGTTGTTTTGGTTTATTTGTTACCTTTTCTATGATAACCTTCAGGGTAAATTACAAAGACACACATGCTATTGTAACTGTGATAGAATCTTCGTTCCGTAGTCATAGCGATTTTTAAATCCGCGTAAACGCGCTCTGTTATAATTATTTTCGACTTTTTAAAATTTTTATCCGTTGTAGTCATGGGATTTTATAGAAAACAAGCATTTTAATATAAGGAAGATGACCGGAAATTTGCTAGAAATGTAAAGTGGCATTAGTATATAAATGTAATAGGAAAAGGTCGAAATAACTTGGGTTAAAAAAAAAAACAAAAAAAACAAAACAACTACGACGCATTCCTTGATGGAAGATGTCAAGGAATTAAGTAGATTACTTGAAAAGATCAATATAAATATAAGTAGATACAAAATATCTATAGTATTCAGACCGACATTAAAGGAAGAAGCTACAGCAACCCTAATAAATTACATTCCACGAGGACAGATTTCATTCAAATTCTTAGACGCTGATTATTCGCGTTACTTTAAAGGGCTTATTTGGGAGGTTAAGGTTTGAATGAAACCTGTCCTCGTGGAATGTAATTTATTAGGGTTGCTGTAGCTTCTTCCTTTAATGTCGGTCTTCACCCCTTACCCATCTATATCTAGAGACAAGACGCGTTAGGCTTAAGCAACGTCTAGCCGACACACAATGGGGTTAAGAATAAGGAATTGAAATGGTACACCTAACCCACTCATATCTTATCTTCTCTCCCACCTCCTTCCTCACTTCGTTAATTTTACATATGCTTGATGAGGTCCATCAAAAACGTGTGAATTTCTTTTCATTTTTCATTTCAACCTTTGGAAGTAAAGTCTGATGATCCAGAGCTCTGTTAAAGGGGTTGTGGTGAAATAACTTATTACATGGAACCTTAAGTGGTCTGTTTTTATTCAAACAAATATATATATATATATATATATATAGACAGAGAGAGAGAGAGAGAGAGAGATAGATAGTAATTGCCAGTCTCATGACTTAAGCGATAATCAGAGTCTATTTCAATGTCTATACTGTTTATATCTACATAAGCTCTATCCCCAATATTGAATGTCCCCCCTCCTTTAATTAATTATATCTCGGATTGAAGAATCGCAGAGCCGAATTCGAAATCCAGTCGAATCCATTACATTCACTTACGTGCTGATAATCTTGGGAAAGGTATTAATACTTTTTTCTTTCCCGCCATCTATGGGTAAATAGCAAGACAAACTAGGTTCTATAGCCTTGGATGGCAACTGGTCTACGAGAAGGACAACTCTGAATTCTAACCTTCGAAGGATCGTTTGGAGCCTTTGTCTCTGTATCCGGCCCTTGAAAAATTTTAGTTGGTTCTACACAAAGTCTTCACCAGTATAATCAAATCATATGTACTGGTGTCAGGACTTTCGGTTCCGAGGAACTGAGCTGCTTGACCTTCATGCATCGAATACGACTGGAGAGACCACTATATATATATATATATATATATATATATATATATATATATATATATGGTGTCCATAAAGTTAGTATGCACTTTAAAAAATGTTAACTTTAAAGTGCACACGAAATTTATGGACACCCAGTGTGTATATATATATATATATATATATATATATATATATATATATATATATATATATATATATATATATATGGTTTTGTGTGTGTGTGCGTGGGTTTGTGTGAAAATGATATATATTTTTTTATATATATACAAGAACAGTGTTAATAAAGTTAATGAAAAAGTGGAAAAAAAAATTTATTGTGTCATTTCTAAAATAGTCTTAAATTTGATCCTTTCGGGAATATTCTGCCTAAACAACCGACATATTTAAATTATTCCGATGAGACTATTAAAATATCCCCTAAGAAATACGTTACCTGATCTTGTAAATAAATTAAACATAAAATAGAATATTCGGACATGAGATAGAATTCATTTATGAAGTGAAAGAAATAACATTTTCCCTTTCCTATATATTATGTTACACTTTTACCTAAAACTAAGTGTCTGACGCAAATTAACTCATAAAAATGATTTCATAAATTTCTATTATCACCATAACAGCAAAACAAAATCCGGTATAATTATCTGATTCCTTTTAAGAACACTATATTTTTATATAAAGAGGAGAAATACGTTGAAAATACATTTAAGCTTTTCTAATAGCCTAATTATTTCCTATTCAAGGCGAAAGGAAACGTTCATAAAGTATTTCAGAATAGAAGAATGAACTATTCTAGAAACCCAAAGAATCAAATATATTATTCTTCCTAACAATTTTATCACAGCTGTAATTGAAAGCAATTTATCTATGCTAAACATAAATTGTGTTACAACTATTTCTCAAGCAGTAAAATAATTAATATAACGCAAAATAATAAACTCTGACTTAAAGTAGAAATTTAATTCATTACCTGTAATAATAGCCATAAATAGTACATAGGAGAAACCGCGAGAAATTTAAATAAAATATTAGATGAATACAAAAGTGATCGTTTGCATAACACACTAAATGCATTAATTCTTCATCTTAAGGAGTCTGATCGTAACTTCGATTTTTAAAAAAATATGCTACTTTAATTAAAAGGGAAAACTATCTACTAAGACTGATATGTATCGAAAGTGATTTAATCTGTAGATAATCCGCAGTAGATTTGCGCCCGGGTTATTTCGAAATTTCACATTTCTTGGCAGATCTTCTATTATCATACTGTGGAATTAATTTTTTTTAGACTGTGTTCTGAAAAACATATTATAAAAAAAAAAACTTAATTTAAAAGTTTCAATTTAAGCGTGCTCTCTCCGTCATACCCAAGTGCATTTACATCAAGGAAAACATCACTTTAGTCGCATGATTTCTCAAAGGAGGAAACGAGTCGCACAAATTTTTTTTCCACTTTGTCATTATTTTTCCCCTATGAAAGCCTTTTGCAGGGATCAAAGGAGGTAATAACCTCTTTGAGTTGTTCTGTTCTCCACCCGCCATATATATATACTCCTATAATACGGAAAAACTTAAAGATGCTGGAAAACTAAATGAAATAATGATTTAATTCTTCCTTATCTGCCATTTTAATGACAGCTTTTTAAAAGAAAAGTTGCTGCCCAAATATACACTATTATATATATATATATAGAGAGAGAGAGAGTGAGAGAGAGAAAGAGAGACAGACAGACAGGCAGAAAGAGAGAGAAAGAGTTAAAGGGTGTATGACTCATAGTGGTTATTTACACGGAACGAGAAATCGGCGAGCCACGTTCGAATCCCGGTAGTGTTTGTTACATTTACTTTCAGAAAAATACCCTTGAGAAAGTATACGTGTCTAGTCAGCCCCCGGAAGAGTCAGGTGGTTTAGCTACAGTTGGCAACCAGCCAAAGAGATGCACAACACTAAATTAAAAACCAGAAGTTACCAGTTCTTCTGAAAAGCAAGATTTATTCTGCACAAGTGTTCACTACTAGAATAAAATCGTTTGTTTAGTTAGTCTGGGGTTGCAGTTCTAAGACCTGAATTGTTGCACCATAACCCATTGTTACTGATGTTAGTAACATTGAAATTAATATGTTAGATAAAAATACACTAATCGTCTTAAAATTTCAAACTGTCATATATTTACACATTTATAACGAAATCTTTGTATATAAATGTGTTATAAGTTATTGACATTTGGAAAAACGTTCATGAATATATAATCCCGAAAATAATATCCGATAATGCATTTCACCTATATGGTTTCATCAGATGGATAATGAAAAATGTATCGAACTGGCGTTGCTCGAGACTAAAAGATAAAGAAAATGAGTTACTTTTTTAAAGAATATAAAAATTGTTAAACGATTTTTTAAGTCACTGATTTTCTTTCTCTAGTCTCGAGCAGCGCCATCTTGGGAAAAATAATATAAGATTTAATTATTTTAAACGTACACAAATGCATACAAGCATAGCACATCTTTTCGTTATCCATCTCATAAAGCAGTTAGAAGCGAAATTCATTTTCCGATATTATTTTCGGGATATATTTTCATGAACGTTTTTTCAAATGTTAATAATTTATAACACTGGCGGATTACATACACAAACTTATACCATATATATGTGCGCAAGTTGATTTAATTGTAGATAAGTTCATTAGTCTAATATAGGGAAATCTCACATATTTAAGTAAATGTTATTACCCAGAGTGTACATGAAATAATAGCGTATCGAATCTTTAGCGAGTCTTTAGATTGTGGAATCTTCCACAACTTAACCAGCCTTACCTCTTTGTAGGAAATGCACTCTTCTTATCTGGTAAGCCAAATTCTACTTTCAGACAATATAACAAGTATTCATTGGTCAATCACCTCCAATCTGACTTGCTGATTGGTCAGTTCCGACCAATCAAACTGCCTGCACGTGACCAATCTGTTTTCCCGCTCATATGCTAGGAGCCACTCAGCGATTATATAAACCGAACACGTGTGAACCTTTTCGAGTAGTAATTACCAAGTTTGCGAAGTACGAATTAGCTATTGTTATTGACAGCTCTCTCTCGACCCTTTTTGTGTGAATTTACCTGTTGCCTTTTTGAACTTCATTTTGGTTAAGTTTTTTTATTTTAATTTTATATTTGCGACCTCATTAAAAAAAGTTTTTTGAATTTTTCTTTCTTCTCTCCATTTTATTTTTTACCCCCACTTTATTTTTTTTTTGCTTTTTTTTTGTTTATATTCTAGTTTTTGTATTTGATTTTAATTTTTACTACCTTTAATTTTTGCTCGTTTTTCTTTTTATTCCAGTTTGCCTTTTTTGATTTTCGTTTTTTACCCCTGTAATTTCCGCAGTTTTTTTCTTTTAATTCTCATTTCTACCCCCTTTAATTTTTGCTCTTTTTTCTTCTAGTTTTCCTTTTTCATTGTTCTTTTCTTTAATTTCTTCGTGTTCTTTATTCTGTGTTTCGCTTTAATTAATTTAATTGTTTCCTTTTTTTTTTGCTGTTGTATTGTCCAATTGATTTGTTTATTTTCTTTTTTATTTAGGTTCGACTCGCTTAGTGTCGGCCATTTTGAATTTTTGTATCTAGCTTCGTCTGTCTTCGCTACGTATTTTTTTTGTTTATTGACGTCGGCCATTTTTGATTTTTGTAACTAGCTTTGTGCTATTGTTTCGTAATTTTTTGTTGACGTCGGCCGTTTTCAATTTTTTTTTATTTTTTTTTACCTTCGGCTTTTGTCGAAGTTTTCTGTTTTTTATTTTCTAACGTTTTATTTTATTGTTTATTTTCTTTTACGTGTTTTTCTTTTATTGTTTCGCCTTTAGGCGATATTTGTTCTTTATTGTTTTTGTTATACGTATAAGTGATCTGTGTTTTTCTCGTCATGTAATCTTTTTGTGTGCTTAATTATTATTTTCTTTTTTTTTTTTGTTGTTGTCTGGCTTTCGGGTGAGCTTGTTTCATTTTTTGATTTAATTTATTGCAGAGACCGGGGAATCGCCCTCTTGTTGGAAGTCCCCTCCTAAATGCATAATCGACATTGCGGAGTTCTTGGATCGTGCCAAGGGTTACGCACACCTTGTGGTGAAAGGTGGGCTCTTGCAGGATCCAATAGAACTGAAGAAAGTCGAGAAAAGAATAGTGTCAGTTTTTGTCGTCGACAAGCGATCTCGCAAAATTTGTCGTTCGACTAAAGACACAGTGTTTAAATCACTGGAGTCCCTAAAGTTTAAGCCCCTGCGAATTGTTAAGGGCAAGGGATTTTTTATGTGGGACGTGCTGCTGCCCACTGCCGATGATTGTATAAGAGCAGCAACGCGGGATCTGATTACGAAGGATCTTATCCTTCGTACAGAGTACGCGGATTGGTGTAGGACCTAGTTGCAGTATACGAGGTCCCTCCTCAGATTATCGGAGAGCATTCTTGTCCCAGTACGGCGAGATTCTGGGTGCTTCTTGTGATAGCCTGACCGGGGGATGGAGCTTTGAGATGATGCTCGATCATAAAGCCTTCGGCTCTATCCCGAACTGTCTTGACGTCGGTGACCTGAAGCTGCCGGTCATCGTGACCGGCCGTAAACCAGTTTGCTAGAAGTGTGCAGTGACTGGTCACCTCTCCTCTTCCTGCCCATAGAAGAAGGCCTCTGGATCTCAGGTCCCAATCGACCAAACTCCCCCTCTGACCGAGTCTTCTAAATCCGCCACGCCTGTAATGGGCACGCCGGCCACCAGGACCGGAGCGGTTGTACCACCGGTTGTGTCCTCATCAAAACCCCCATTCCCCGAAGAGCCTTCTTCCACTGCAAGTGTGGTTGAGGAGAAGGAAAAGGGGGAATGGCAGGTAGTCGGTAGGGCCAGAGGGAAGCGTCAGACAGCGGGGCCTCAGTCCCCTGAAACATCGGGGACTAAAGACAAAAACAGACCCACTCCCTCTGGCAACGGTAAGGGCGATGCCCCGGTCTCTATTCTGTCCATTGAAGAAGAAAAAAGAAATATAACCCGGGATATAGTAATATGGAAAAGATTAAGGATTTAAAAAATAAACTCGTGCATCAAAGGAACGGAAAAGCACCTCCTTCCAAGATTTCTCTCACCTTGCAGTCTTCACAGCCCTCTACATCCAGTCCACCAAAGTCCCCCTCTCCAAAGAAATCCACTCCTTCCACATCCTCCGACCCATCACCTTCTCCCCGTCCCTCAACCTCTCTTCGTCGAGCGAAGCCTCCACTTGCTTCCCCTTCCACTTCAGCCCAGTCCCAAATTCCTCTCAGTAGAGACCCCAGCCCTTTTAGACAACCCTTTACGCCCCGCAACACTCCTAGTCCTTCGCCTACTAAATCGCCTGTAATGCCTCCTCCGTCTAAAAGACTGAGAAGTCCTACCCAAGAGTCCACGGAAAAAAGGAAAAAACCTAAACCTATTTATAATTTAGGTACAGACGTTTGTAAAATTTCACCTTCACAAGCAGAGAAGGCGAAATATTATGGAAATCGGATTACCAACTTGAAGTATCTGCTTTCTATAAAACAGTTCGGTGATAAAGAGATAGACGACCCAAAGAACTTTCCAAATGCGCAAAGGGTCTTGACTGTAATATGATCTGAGACTGGGGTGAGACAGATTTGGGCCATGTTGGACGAGGCAATGACTTCGTTCAACATGACCCCCCCCCCATTGCGATTACAGAAAATGAGAAATTGCAAAAAATGAAGCAATTTTGTGCAGGGAGGGTCCCGGTTTTCGTTCACCCCTCCCTTTATAGAGCACTAAAATTGACTTTCCCCTGGGATATCGGCGGAATCTCCCGAGACGGTACCATCAAAACTGAAATGGGCCATCGGTCTATGGGAGAGGCTGTCGGTATCCTTACCCCGGCCATGTTTAATTCAGGTAAACAACCCTAATCGGACTTCTCGATGGCTCTCTGGTTAGCTACTCTAAATGTGCGGGGCCTGAGATCCGAGTCTCGCAGGGCGAGGCTCTCTCGTGACCTTTAGCGCCTCAGTGTGAATGTTTGTTGTGTGCAAGAGACCCGGTTTTCTTCTCATGACCGTGAGGATATACTGTCTAAGGGGTTTGCCCTTTATTCAGCATGTTTTGATGGTCGTTCGAGGGGTGTCTCTTAGCTAGTGAGCAGGTCTTTGAAGGCTGCATGTACACTTGTCTTCGCAGATCCGGCGGGAAGGCTTTGTGTGCTGGATGCTACCATAAAGGATAAGGCTTTACGTATCATTGGGATTTATGCGCCCATTAACCATGCTGAGCGGCCTGCTTTGTTTCGGCAGATCGAGCCGTTTTTTACGACTTCTCGCCGGGTAGTTTTAGCGGGGGATTGGAATGCCGTCCTTGACCCCAATATAGATCGTATAGGGCAAAGAACGGGAAGTAACAATCCTAATGTGAAGGCATTTCGGGACTTTATCGGCGGGTTTGATCTTGTCGATAAGTTCCGGAATGAGAACCCTCGGAATGTAGCATGGACTTGGACAAATAGTGGCAACTCGGTGCCTGGGGCGCTTGCGAGCGACCTGGACCGAGTCTTAGTTAAGAGAGTCGATGTAGGGCTCTTAGGGTGTCCAAGTTTCCACTATATAGTTTATACGGATCATAGGCTTGTCCGGGTCCGTGTAAACTTAGATGGAACTGATTTTCAATCACTGAATGAAGCAGGGATCTATACCTCAACGCTTCACCAGGGGTGTGATCAAGTTGCTGAGTAAGGACAAGAACGGTGGGGATGGGTTAGGGAACTTTCGCCCTTTAACGATGTTAAATACTGACTTAAAGATTTTGGCGGAGATCTTAGCCAACCGTTTGCAGCTTGTCCTGTCTCGTCTGATTGGCTCCGAACAGACTTGTGCTGTGAAGGGCAGGACTATTCAGGATAACCTTCATATGATACGCTTGATCTTAGAACAAGTCGACAGTGAAGCCGCGCTGATTAATTTAGATCAGTCCAAGGCCTTCGATAGGGTTGACCATCGGTTTCTGGAAGCTGCCCTTTCGGCGGCCGGTTTCGGAGCCGACTTTCGCTCCTGGATCCGACATTTGTATGCGACCCCCGGTGCGCTGGTGGAAGTGAATGGGGTAAGATCGAAGCCTTTCGTATTGTCTCGCTCCATTCGTCAAGGTTGTCCGCTCTCGCCCTTGCTTTACGTTCTTGCGTTGGAACCATTCCTTCGCAAGTTAAAGGCGAATCCGGTCCTGCGCGGAATTACCCTGCCTGGGGCTACCACCTCAGCCAGGTATTCTGCCTATGCTGATGACGTTTCGGTTCTTGTGTCGAGCAGATCCGAGATTGACGAAGTCAGCAAAGAGATCAGTGGGTATGAGATGGTGACAGGGGCCAAGATCAACCGCGATAAGTCTGTTGGTTTGCGGTTGGGTGCGTGGAAAGGAGTTTCTCTTCCCGGACCTTTCCTCTGGACGGATGGGCCGATCAAGATACTTAGGGTCTGGTTCGGTCCTGATCTCCAGTTGGAAATGAATTGGTCGGAGTTACAAGGGAAGGCCGAAATCGCGGTTAATCTGTGGTCTCGGAGGGGCCTTTCCCTGAAGGGAAGGGCGGAAGTATGCGTTTCCCACATATATCCGATTCTCCTGTACCGACTCTCTGTACTTCCACTTCCATATGCCAAACTAATGTTATTAGTTCGGACCTTGTTCTCTTTCTTGTGGAGAGACAAGGCCCCTATGGTATGTCGCGAGATCTGTTGCCTTCATCCCTCCGAGGGCGGTCTGGGTATGCCTAGCATTGAGATTCTTCAACATATGCTTCGCATTACCTTTCTAGACCAAATGTGTCGCGGTTTGGATGAGGTGGGCACTTTCTGGAAAGAAGACGTCCGAAAACATTTCCCATCCCTGACAAGTGTGCACGTGTGTGAGGAGGAGGCCGGCCGTACACCCCGAGCCGAGTGCTCCTTCTACCGCGAATGTCGTCGTGCTTTGAAACTCCTCTAACGGACGTCGGATGGCGTCTCCGACGCCCAGGCGTTGTCTCGCAAGGCATTGTATCAAGTTTTAGTTAGGGGGGGCGTACAATATGATCTAATTGGCGAGCTCGGTCTTACGAAGCAGGAGGCTCGCTCGATATGGCCTTGGGCGCCTGGGTTGAAATGTCTCAATAACGATGAGGCATCACTCACCAGGCTGGTGATTCGTGAAGGCCTCTGTGTCGGCAAGAGACTTTGTTCAGCAGGCTTGGAGAAATATCCAAACTGTCGTCGCTGTACGGGGGAAGTCGAGACCATTGGTCACGCCTTCTTTCAGTGCAGTGCGGTAGTGCCGTTGTGCAAGTTTGTTGAAGGCCTCATGGTTCGCATGCTGCGGGGAAAGTTTTTTGTCCTTGAAGCCAGTTCTGTTTGTAGCAATGTGGTGCCGCAGATGACAAAGGCTGAACACTATGTGTTCTGTTGCTTTTTGTAGGGGTCATGAGAGTCGTGATTTGGACAGAAGGGATTCTTTGAGGGCGAGAAGTTCACTTCTTCCCAACTGATCTTGTTCTTTAAGCATCAGCTTAAAGTCAAGATTAGGACGAAAAGGCGGCGGCTCACCTCATTAGAATTTGGCAAAAGATGGGTGAATCTTGCGCGTATGTGCCGAGTAAAAGGGGCTGACCTTGAGTGGCATTTGGATGCCGATTAGGCATTAGAATATTGTTTTCCTGGGTTCAACATAGGCAACCCATCCTGAAATTAGGTTTAGTGTAGGTCTTGGTTTTTGATTTTTAGTTTTTTCCTCTTTTCAGTAAATTTAGCTAGGGTGTGTTTGTTCATTGGCCCCTTTTATTTCTATCCCCCTTTTTTTTCTTTAGTTTAACTCCCTATCCCCTCCCTCGTTTAGGTGGTCAATGATATCAGTTCTCTGGTGGATGCGGGGCGCCTTTCGTTTCGCGGGTGTGTTTTTTCGTATTTGTTGTTGTGTATGAATGAGTGTGTGCCTGTGTGAATGGTTGGAGGAATGAATGGGTCCTTTATTTATCATAGTCCCGCATCAATTTCGCCAGGTTAACTTATATTTCTGCCATATTTAAAGTTTGTGGGGGGTTTTAGTACTAACTCTAATTTTGTTTAGTTTCTTGTAAATATATTTGTCATATTGTATATACTTTTATTTATAATCTATATACGTATACTTTCAAGGTATATATATGTTTATGTAAGATTTACATAATGTGTGTAATGTAATATTTAGCAAGATTATTTGGCTAGATCAACTGCACCTGAATAGTGAGTTCGATCCTCATTGGATGCCCTATATTTTCGGCCTTGTGCCACATCTAAGCTACGCTTGGAAAATTATTATGTAAGATTTTGTGGCTGGTGTGCTTTCCCTCTACAATATTAAAAGAAATTATTTCCGGAATCTACGCATTTTCCCGGTGCGATGTGTTATGCAAAGTAACTGATGAGAAAATGAAAGTTGATGTTTGTATGAACGGTACACGCACACATACCATGTGTTTGTATCCATATTCAGTTGGATTGAGCTACATCTACCAAACACACACACACACATATATATATATATTAAATAAAAACAGACCACTTTATGGTTCTATGTAATAAATTATTTCACCACAGTCCTTTTAAAAGGGCTGTGGTGAAATAATTTATTACATGGATACTTAAATTGGTCTGTTTTTATTTAAATTATTTGCTCTGAATTTACATTGAGCTCTCTGGATTTTATCCTCCATAGGTTTACCCATACGGATTACCTAGTTTTTCATAAACTATATATATATATATATATATATATATATATATATATATATATATATATATATATATGTGTGTGTGTGTGTGAAAATATTGTAGAAAATAGGAAAGAAACTGGTTTGGTAAAAGATCCAAAGTTCCTTAGTATTTTTGTAATTATTTTTAAAAAATAGTGCTCGATACGAAAGTAGAGTATAAATATAATTATTTATTTAAAAATATGATTCCAACTCGCTACAGCGAGTTGGAATCATATTTTTAAATAAATAATTATATATATATATATATATATATATATATATATATATATATATATATATATATATATATATATACACTTTAGCGTTATAAAAGACACTGCAAGTTATCGATTACAAACAGCCCTCTCTCTTAACTCATTGGACAAATGCCAAAAAGAAGTTTAGAATAAAAAAGAACATTGAATGATATATTGCTATTTATGGTTTCGGTCTGAATCGCAGAACTAGAAGCAAGAAGCTAATTTGAATTAACTTGGCAACAAATATATATATGTCAAGACGATTTTCTTTTAAATTTCTGGCCTGATTCCGAACCCTCAGAAATTATATATACTTACCTGTTTTGTTTTGTTTTTTTCTCTGAAAATATTATATTATTTTTTTTAAATCATTTCACCCCAAGCAAGTCAATAAAGCCACTAAGTGGTTAGTGACTGTGGGAGAATATGAGGAAAAAAAGAAAACATTATTAAGAAAAGATTAAAAAAGAAAGATAACAATTGACATTGCCTTTAACTTATTTAAAGATCAAAGGATGTCTGAAAATTAAGAGGCTGAAACGATTTTCAAAAGCGAGAAATTTAAGAGAAGAGACTGTTAGCATAGAACTTACGATTAGATCTAGCCAGTTCAACTGTAACATCGTAAGACCTTGCCGCTAGGCACACAGTTAAGTCTAGGTACAAAAGATGAAATCGAATTAGAATTATTAACATGAAAATATTTATAGAAGGCACAGGGAAGCTAAGTTACGATGGCGGGAAAATGAATGAAGCCAAGATGCCAGGTTAGGACCAATAACATTGCAGATTCTTCTTTGTATTTTATCATGAATCTTTAAATCCATAACAGAAGCGCCAAACCAGATGTGACGTTATTCAATGCATAGACGAATGGTAGACTTATACATGTGCAATATAGAGTCTGGTAGAGACAAATTGTCTGGCACGACAAAGTCAACCAACTTTCTTAGCTGCAGACCTAGCAATAAGCAAGTATTTATTATTATTATTATTATTATTATTATTATTATTAAATTTGTGTATATTATGTTTCCTGCTTTGTATCCTAGCCGGGTCCAAACTATGGTCCTTAGGCCCTATAGGATAATTGTCATCTAATTGATAACACTTTTCTTAGTATATGAAATGTTCCGAGTAGAGCGATCTTCTGGGCAACTTGTATTAGGTTTGTGCAAAAATAATGTCGTTTTCTCACATATGTTATTATGTGAGAAAACGACATTATTTTTGCACCAACCTAATATGTTGATGTTACCTGGAACACTGTTAGTAAAATTGTCCATTCCTTTTCTCACGAGGCCCAGTGTTCCGATTACTATTGGTACAGTCTCAATCTTCATTCCCCACATACCCGATCTCCAGTTTCTTGTATTTCGACAATTTCTCGCTATACGTCATTGAGAGGTTTCTCTCACGTTTGCCGAATTTCTTATCTTTTATGATAATATCAGGCCGGTTGGCTTTTATTTTCCTGTTGTTGTTGTTGTTGTTGTTGTTGTTGTTGTTGTTGCTGCTGTTGCTGTTGTTGTTGTTGTTGTTGTTGTTGTTACCGTTATTGGATTGAATATCATAGTTTTCACCTGTCATAACTATAAAAAAAACAACTCTTAATTAAAATCTCTTCATGTATTTATTACTATATAAAATACTCACCATTCTGTTAGCATTTCCAATACCATGGCCCCAAAAGACTCAAAGCCATACAGGGATGGCTTAAAAGTAGGTATACAGTAATGAAAAACAAAACCTACGCAAAAAAAACGTATTGTATTGATTTACCAACTGTATACCTACTTCTGCAGTCCCCTGTATAATTCGGCCACTGTGCAATGTATTTTCTTTAGACATATAGGTAAACGTACCTTGGATCAACTGACAGCAAGAAATTAAAAAAAAAACAATTCTAAAATGTCATTTTTTAAATTTATGTTTTCAATTCCTTAAGGGGCAGTACAACTACAGCGAAAGGTCGACTGTTTTTCTCGCAGATTGAATTGTAGACTGGAGCCAATGAAAATATGCTAAGCATATCATGAATGGAGCGTTTAAACAAGAAATCTTAAGAATAGAACCAAAAAAACACATACTGAGAAGCAGAAAGAAATGAGAAAAGAGGTTTTAGAGAATGTGAAACTCTCGAAAGAGAGAACATATCGAAGGCAAAAAGGCTTCCTAGCTTATGTGAATCGCTAGCAGAACGGGGTTTAAGAGAGATGTTAAAAGGACAAATATTACTCAGAGCTACACTGGATAAAAAGCCGCGGAGAGCCACAATCGCCCAAGACTTGAAAGTGTATGACGAAAAGGAAGAACAGAGTTGAACAAAAGGTTAACAAAACAGAAAATGAACCCGTCAAGAAGAGTTCAAATTTAAGGTTAATTTATTTATGACACTAATCACTTTCTTTTTATGTGTCATATCCCTTCAGGAGGTGCGTGAACAAAGCCCTCCACAACTTCCTATCTTTTCAATATCTGTCTATTTACATTATTTACATTATTCGGACTATTGTCCTCATCTTTGTCGCCATATTTATCAACAACGTTTCGGCCGTTGTACGCTCTGGCCTTCTTCAGGTGGTTGCAATGTCGAACTGAACCCTTTATTTCGCTCACTGGGGTAGACTGTTCTAGTTCCATGTGCCATGTTTAATGGATGTCAGTTATCAGTTATCTCCTGTTAATTTTCCCTCTGAAAGTTCTCCACTGCCTTAGCCGGATATTGAACTCAAATTCTTTTGGATCTAACCAACACCTTTATCCACTATGCCATATCTGTGCATGAATTTCTGGGTATGATAAACCTAATGTTTCAGCAACCATTTTTACCAGTGCATATTGCAGTTCGACATTCCAACCACCTGAAGAAGGCCGGAGCCTTTCTGAGATCATTGTAAATATTTACCCTATTTACAGCGTTCGGACTGTTGTTCTCATCTTTATTGCTATATTCACGACATTTCGGCCGTTGTACACACTGAACTTCTTCAGGTGACATTATCTGAAACTGAGATATCCAAAGGGCTCAGTTAGAAATTCCCACTTATATCTCTTGGAGAAAGTTAGTGCGTATAACGGGACGAGCCGCCCTGACTATGAAAATGAAGATGAGGACAAAAGCCGAAGGATGTAAATAATGTAGATAGTTATTCTTATGTCTTGTTCGCTCTAAAGGATTCTTGTTTGTCTATCAACCATTCATTGTCTTTGTCTTCTGTGTTCTGTAATTCATTTACTAAATTTCATCAAGCGCGTAATTAAGGAAAGAGAAAAGACTGCTGAACTGTTATGTAATATTGATCCTCTTTTATGGCCTTGAATAACAATCGCTTCACAGATGAAGCATAAGACTTGAGACAACAAAGATATGTTTCTACAGAAGGATGCTGAGAATATCATGTACTGAACATGGGAGTAACGAAGACGTCTTAATGAAAGCAAAAACAAAAAGGGCGATGATACTTATAATCAGAAAGACTTTTTAAATATTTAGGGCATATAAAAGATGGCGTGGAGACTTTGATACTCACAGGAAATATTGAAGGAAAGACAGACAGAAGAAGACGGAGAGTAACCTATCGAACGAGATTTTACGAGAGATGCCGAAAATAACAAACGTTACCAACAGGTACAGATGATGTGGAGAGGCATGATCGCCCATGTGCTGAAGGAAAGCAGTACATGGAGGGAAGAAGTTGTTTAGACGCTGCTCTGCTCGTCTCAGATTTTCTTTTGATGGAAGCCTGCATCTCACCAAAACTTGTCTATTGATAGAGGATAGATGAGAAGCAACTCCACTGGTACCAGAAATAGCACGAAAAACACAAGAGAATACTCCGACGATCACGGGCTAATTAAATTACAGAAAGATCCGTAAAATGATAAAAGATTCGAAAAAATGATCCGAAAAATTGTATATAATTCAATAAATGATCTGGAAAAATCATGTATAATTCAATAAGTCCGCATCTTCAGAAAGGATGAAATATCATTTTTCCAATTCATTTATTAAGAATATAAATATCAAGAAGAATTTATTACGTGTTCAGCGACCGGGCGACTTTCACGAACGAGAAACATTATTTTTAGCTAATTTATGCAAATATTTCATGTCTTGACCGCTTCAAGTCAAAGGCCAGTAGTCGTCTTTCCTTCCTATCCTTATGATCTTAATTCTCTACTGCTTTCTTTTTCATTCATAACACACACCTCATTCATCATTACCATTTTGACTGTAACCATCTACTTTGAGTGACTCTCCAGCCTTGTATAAGAATTTCATTTCTCACCACCTTTTCTTTCATTAAAGACATACACCTCATTCATCATTACCATTTTGACTGTAACCATCTACTTTGAGTGACTCTCCAGCCTTGTATAAGATTTCTCGCCACCTTAGATAGATAGATAGATAGATAGATAGATAGATAGATAGATCTATCTATCTATCTATGTCGGAGGACGCAAATTTTCTATGAAAATTTCTCGGACATTCACACCGGTAAATGTCGTTAACACCGTTTATTATAAACAGAGCATTTACTTAAATATTTGTATCTATAAAAAGAACGTATGAACATAAAAAATGTCTTAAGATAGATAGATAGATAGATAGATAGATAGATAGATAGATAGATAGATAGATAGATTATATTATTAGATAGATGATGAGGAGATTCTCATGATCTCATAATCGGAAAGCAAAGGTCGTAACCACTTGGCCACACACAGATAACATTTCAATCTATCTATCTATCTATCTCATTTTGTTGGTATCTATCATTCACTTCATATCTATCTATCTAGCGAGCTAGCTATCGGCCATCCCAAACTGCGGCACCGTTGAAAAATGCTTGAAAAAACAATACGACAGGTTGATCCAAGACTTGTGAATTAAATTGTATAGACGGAACTATCTGGGAGTCATCGATGGTTTTATTAGCACGAAGTCATAAGCAATCAAATGTCTAAACAATGCCACTACGCTCAAACCGAGCGTACCGGTCTAGTTTAGACTTTTGATCACGCCAGATAATGCACTCTCCCGCAGAGACTGTAACTAAGGGCAGTTCAGCACAGGCGCCTGAAACAAGGATTGCCTTGCCGCCCTAATAGACTGGCATACTCTGACAGGAGCGGCCAACCACTACCATATATTACCTAACTGAAGCCTAATTCGTTAGAACCAATGCCAGTGTGAAATAAGCGCTCTGGGCCACCAAGAATATGTAATCAGATGATAATATTGGCTTAGTCTAGCACAAGACAATAGAAGGCGATCAAAAATATCTGCGAAACAGGATTTCTGACGATCACGCTACGGTAGACATGATAATAGGTATTTTCTCAGTTCAATTTAATTTGGCACAAGGGTATAGTATCGAACTCACTCTACAAGCGAATAGGTCGGCAAGATGTGCATCGGAACGCCTATACTTCGGTAGAAATCGAAACAAATACTTACACAATTTATCTCCGCCTTATACAAAGACGCCGAATCAAATAAAAACCGAACCAACATTGCTACTAAACAGAGCTTTTAGACAATCGTTCCGTTCTGAAAGACTGGTCACGCAACTTTTTCATCGATATATATAACTGTGGTATATGTATTAGGTTGGTGCAAAAATAATGACTTAGTAATGTCGTTTTTCGACGTATATTCTAACGTAAAAAAAAACGACATTATTACGTCATTATTTTTGCACCAACCTAATATATTTATATATATAAATCGATGGTGGAGTAATGGCTAGAGACTTGGATTGAGGAATCATAGAGCCGAGTTCGAATTCCGATCGAATCCATTACATTCACTTACTTAGTAATACCCTTAAGAAAAGTATGAATTTCTTACTTCTTCCCTCCAGCTATAGGTAAATAGCACTAAAGACCGGGTTCTATAGCCTTGGATGGCAACTAGTCTACGGCAACCTAGTGCGGGAAAAAATCTGCCTTGTCAGTCATGTATCGAAAAATACATGATCGCCTGAGCGTGAATCACGCACGGCACATAAGTCACTGTAATATATATATATATATATATATATATATATATATATATATATATATATATATATATATATATTATGTATATATATATATATATATAAACTAAATAAAAGAACACGCTATCGCCCGTGTCTAAATGATTGGATTTCTCTGAATCATTGGAAACAAAAATTATGAATGTGCTTTTAAAACTCTGTAACTTTTAAAATAAGTCATTCCAAAATCCGCTTGATGATGGAACAGAATTTAATTTATTATTATGGTGCAAAAATAATGTCGGTTTTTGACGTTAAAAATACTGCAAAAACTGACATTATTTTTGCACCAACCTAATAATATAATTGAATTTGAAGTGTTTGCTTTCTGTTTTTGAAACATGGTAATTCCTGTGTAGCGATGAAACCATATTTTTTAAATCAGATAATTTATAATATGTTACGGTTTTTTGTGTATATGTTATATAACTAGTGAGACAATCCAAATGACTCAACTTCCTTTATAGTCTACAAATAGAAGCTTAACCAATCAGAAGCCGCAGAACATTGTATTCGTCGTGTATAAAGGCGGCCATCTTTGTTTACCCTACCGGAAGGACCAGTGCTAACTTGACAGGCGAAGATGACAGAAGGAAGAACTACGCTCTGCTAAGATATCCACTGCGAACCTGAACTACGCTTTCCTACTGTCTCCGAAATATTCACTGCCAACCTCTGGATTCTATACTCGAAGACGACCGTCATGAAAATGTCTAACAAAATATATATAAACTGTGTAGCTAAACGTTGAAAACCCATTAAAATAAGTTGTTTTTTTTTTTTAATTTTGTTTTCACTTGCCTACTGACGCATTTCTAAGAACTTTAGATCAATTAATTGATGTTCCGTTTACAGAACTGTTTTGGAATAGGATCCACCTGATTGTAAGAGCTACGGCGATATCACGTTGAAATACAGGTTCTCGTCCGATCAGCATCGAACTAGGTCAGTACCTAGATAGGCGACCGCTTATGAATACCGGATGCTGTAAGTTTGGATGTGCTGGTGGTGTCATGGATAACGACTCGGAATTGGAAACCAGAGAGCCGAGTTCCAATTCCAATCGTATTTGTCTTATTCACTTACGGGCAGATACCACTGATAAAGGGATGAGTCCATCTCTTTTCTCCCCAGGTATGGATTAATTAATAGGACTTTTATCAGTAAATAATTATTATCTCCTAAAAAATTCTTATAATCTAGAAATATTTTTCAAGCTTTAAATATCTTGCAAAAGGTTGTAAAGTCATAAAAAATTCACTCAATTAATCAGATAACTGTTTGTTGATAACAATGTCTTGACCTGAAGAAGTGGTTAGCAAGCTAGGCTCCATGGATGTTACATCTTTTTTCTTATGTATGGTCTCCCTTCTTGACGTAGGTGATCATGGCTCTACAAAACTTCCTTTCTCTTAACACTTTGCCCTTCCTCTTTGTCTCTGTTCTGTCATGCATTCACATAAAAAGGTTAGGCAGGATACTCCTGCTTCCCCCTTGCCTCTCCTTCAATATATCCTGCGAGTGTTATATTCGCCAATATCCCTTTCCTCTTTATTTCTCGTAAATATCAAATGTCTTTTTCTGACTTTAAGCGTCCTTCTATTTGGCATTCTCTTTAAAACTTGCTTATATGCTCTTTCCATGGTGTTATTAGCATCTCTTTGTAACAGTTATCGAACCGTTGGACAAAATCAGCGAACCAAGTTCGAATTCTAGCGGAATGCTCACATTCTACCGATGTATATGGAAAAAAAGAATAGGAACATCTTTCGCTTTCATTTTCCTACGAATCATAAATAAATGGGGATTACCCCATTTGTTTGCCAAACAACTTGTGCTAACGACCGCTAGATTACGTTGTCAAAAGCAGTATAGATGAAAAGGACGCAAAGTCTCCAGAAGTCTCTATTTTGTACCCTTGATATTTTTTCTATTTTACCTGCAAAATGCTTTAGTGATAGGGCGTGTCTCGTTCCCATATTGTGTACTTTTCAGTCTCCAGCTAATCACATATCACTTTGAACACAGCATTGAAATTACACAATATAGAATGCACGAAGACTACCTGTCTACAAGCATTTCTAGTAATTCTACCAAACCAACGACGATCCCTTCGCAATAAATCTACGCATCTTACAACCTTTCATATTAACTCTGCACAAGCGTACGTACGAAAATGGATATGTCATTCACATTTTTTATGCTTACTATTTAGTTTGCTAAGGCAATAAAACATGTTGTTAATTGTAGAGTAATTCTTTTACAAATAAATCCACGCGTCCACTATCAACTAAAAATATTCTCACATAAAACGGAAACATCTGAATGCAATTTCTGTTTTGTTTACTCTATCACTAATAATCGAAACATCGATAACCTGTACTTCCAGTTCGAGTATATACTTCGATTTTAGAGTCTGTAAACAAAATATAAGAAATAACAATTTATAACAAATTTAGTATAGTAGATAAGGAAATTGAACATAGGACATGCTTTGCTAAGGGTATTTTAATCCAACATATTTTAATTAACAGATGTTAAAAAACCCAAAACATTAACCTGAAAATGAGAGTCAAGTACTTAAATAGCCTTGTCAGATCTCGCCATGCACACAGTTGTCATGAGTGACATCTAATTCGTTTCGAAATGTCTAAACTATCATCTGTATCTAGTCGTTTTCTCAGATCAATGATTAAAAATGGTTTCAAACTAATAAATGCTTTAAATCCTAAAGACCGTCCTGGGTAAGACGATAAACTACGTCCAGCAGCAAGACCTTTGGACAGGAGATTTTAAGGGACGTGGAACCACCTCTTAATTGCTTGTATTCCCAGGTCAACCCTGACCCGGGGTGGTAGCACCTGTTAGGGTCCCAGCTATGGGCAAATAGTTAACTATTACCAGCAATATATTTTTGGAAAAAAAATATTACCAGCAATACTTTTTTGAAAAAAAAATATTACCAGCAATACATTTTTGAAGGAAAAATATTACCAGAAACAGATTTTTGACAAAACAAAATATTACCAGCAATAAAAAGTTTTGTCGGCATTAAATAACCCATTGAAGTTGATATGCCGTAAAACAAAAGAATGAAATCTTAAAGAAGGCAATCTTTCATCTGGCCTTATAGACTGCCATTACAAAATCACAAATAAAGAGCATTACCAAATAACAAAAACCACAACACCCGATCACTTCTAACAACAGCAACAACGAAAATAGGTAACATATGTAACTTAAAGAGAAATAATCCTATATTCAAGATGCTATATTTTTATGCTACCAAAAAAAAAAAAAGTTTCAGAAGAAATAAAAGAAAGATCGACAACAGTTAATACACTTGAGAACACGAATTTCATAAAAAAATGTTTGAATAAAATTATTTATTTTCTAAATTTCAATTTTGATTCTATACATTTCCACCGATACTAAAATTTAAACATTTGGTCAATGAATTCTGAACGTTTCCAGCTTGGAAACGACTGATTCATTTAAAGATTACCATTATCATTATTTACATTATTCGGACTATTGTTCTCATCTTTGTCGCCATATTGATTACAACGTTTCGGTCGTTGTACGCTCCGGCCTTCTTCGGGTGGTTGGAATATCGAACTGAACCCTTTATTTCGCTCACTGGAGTAGACTGTTCCAGTTCCACGTGCCATGTTTAATGGATGTCAGTTATCAGTTATCTCCTGTTAATTTTCACTCTGAAAGTTCTCCACTGCCTTAACCGGGTATTGAACTCACACTCTTTGGCTCCTGTCACTGGATCTAACCAACGCCTTTATCCACTGTGCCGTGTGTCCTTGAGGAGTCTACCCCAGTGAGCGAAATAACGAGTTCAGTTCTAACCACCTGAAGAAGGCTGAAGCGTACAACGGCCGAAACGTTGTAATAAATATGTCGACAAAGATGAGGACAATAGTCTGAATTATGTAAATAATGTACATAATACCTGATCTCAGAAATATAGACAGACAATTATCATTGCATTCAGTGCACTAAACAATGCGATAAATTTAATGGTTTCCGGGTTTTCAGCAAGTTATCGGAAGTACCATACTGATTATCGCCTTCATAACCCATTTGATACTGCTTGCGTTCACTCAACACAGCAACCTTAGTGAACCCCCCATTACTCCCTCTCTCTCTCATTATCTCTTTATGTTTCTCTCTCACTATCTCGTGCGTTATCCCCAGGCATTAGTACCACGTGATTTGTTTTTGATTGCTTTTTCTTTCTTTCTTTTTTTTTGGGGGGGGGGCACGTTGTATAGCAGTTGAGATAATTCGCCTCGATTAATGCTGTTCGAACGTACATAAAAGGTTTTACAGTGCTTCTTTATTTTTAAAGGCTGACAAAATCCTTCCATGTGACAGACTACGAAATACAATATTCTTAACCTGCACTATTTGACCTTCTGTGATGCAGGGCATATGGAATTCTTGCGAAGAAGGAAAAAAACATAATAGCAGTGTGAACAATCCCCTTTGAATAATGTCAAGCGCCCACACTACAGATAGCGGTGGTCGGTGAGATTAGCTCGTCAACCATTACTTTACAGGAATATCGATATAATGATAATACGAGCTTATGTCAGCCGAGTTTCCTTAGCGTTTCTTTTTTCTACAACGGTTGACATATCTGGAACAATATTATCTGATATCGTCACCTCCACGATAAAAATCTATGACTCCTATTGGCGATGAAGAGATTTAGATAGACAAGTTTTCAGTATTATTTCACAGTATTGTTATTATTAACCTTCAAAAGTGCAATGTCGGATATGCAGGTATTGTAGCGCCTCGGAACGAAAAATAGGTGAACTGAGTAAGAATTCCAGCCATTTTTTTTTATTTTTTAATATTCAATTTCGCACATATACTTCTGCAGCATTATTGCCTTTTCTAAATTTATAGAAAATGTTCTGCAAACATCTCCATCCAGTTGTCAGATTTGTAACAGCCGAATTTTACTGTGGTCATATAACTTAGTACATGTTTGAAAAAGAGTATCGTGTATTATTATTATTTAGGCATTTTAACAGAAATATAATTCAATCTATTGTGATCAGATTTCAGATATTATATGATGACTATCGTTGTAAAGCCTTTAGTTAGACAAAGTTTCTCTTCCAACAAAAACAGTGCTTCTGACTTTGAAGTTGGGAAAAGTACTTTTTATGTGTAGAATACTGACATCTCTCTTGTTGAAACAGTCAATCAGATGTGTAAGAAGAAAATTGAAGCCTGTCTTCCTTATATAATGGTTCATTTGAAATTAAAACGATGCATCAGGGTTTTCATGACTTCATTCTTTATGTATGCTTTTCCTCACTGAATTTATAAGCAACACTATGTACATCTCATTTTGTTTTAAAATAACAATGCTATAAAGCCATCTCTGCTTTTCCACCGGCTATGGTTTAAAGAGCAGAACAGTAGTTGGCAGCTAGTCTAAGAGAAGGTCACCTCTGACTTCAAAACCGTATTTAGTCATGGCTTTCATTTACTATTCGACCATTGACATGATCAAGGAGTATACAATTACTCTATAATCTTGACTGCAAACGCCCCACGGCTGCGACGATGTATTCTTCTTCTTTTTCTTCTTCTTATTCTTATTCTTATTCTTATTATTATTATTATTATTATTGTTATTATTCTTCTTCTTCTTTTTCTTCGTATTATTATTATTATTATTATTATTATTATTATTATTATATTGAATTTTTTCCTTTTTATCAAATTTGATCACCGTTTTCTTTGTAATAAATACAAACACTATCCGGAACGTACCCAGACACTTTAATATCACCGGAAGCAGCTAGGCGGCCCTGATGTAAGTTGGTAAACCAAGCAGAGAGACCCTTACTTCGCATGCATGAGCAGGCACTCCCCATTGGAGCCACTCAGTCAGCGCTGTGCACTATGGGGCTGGGTACATTGACCAAGCGAATTAATTATTCATATCTACTGTAGACATTTCCCAAAGTTAAAATCTCCGTTGAAATGCAATGGACGAGATTAAGGACTACGCGATGAGGTGGCCGATTGCCTGCCGATAGATCGACTTTACAGAGTTTTTTTTAAAAAAATGAGTGGGAGGAGCTAGTCTGAGCTCATTGTCCTAGGCAGGCCTTTATTTTGCGTTAAGAGAGGGAGCTGACCAAGATGAAGACATTTAAAATATCTGTTTGTTGATTTGACCAGATTTTGCGAAATATGTTGTCCCAGCAAATGTAAATAGACTACCGTATTACTGATGTTGATTATTCAGCAAATATGCCGGATTATCCGTTTGATAGCCAACAAAAGTTATGTAATATTAATAACAATTCAACAAAGTCCCGTTTCTCTTATTTCTACAGCATCATCGACTGTTATTAAACTATTAGTGAAATCGATGGAACTGCACCAAGAACATCAATGTAGACAATTATGTTATTGTGCGCCAAGCAGTTCACCACTTATGGCTGCCAAGTGAATATTAACAGCTTGCGCGTAATTTTCTTCAGATTAAAAGAGGTGTCGGATAACAAGCTGCCAAAAAATCAGTTGAGTAGGTGTATTAAATTTCTAGCTAGAATTTTTTTAATTAGATTTTTCATTTTTTTTTCCATTATTATTAATATTTTCTTCGTTTTTCTGGCAGTTGTTTCCTTTTTTTTTTTTTTTTTTTTTTTTTCTAACAAAGACATTTTTTATTACCAGTTTTGGAATTTCATCAAATAGTATGAAAGAATTTTTTTTTTCCACATCTGATTAATTTATTTTTTACAACAGGAAATTGGGTAATTCATACAAAACACTGGATTGGAACAGCGGAACACCCAGTCAGGACTGAACTATAGCCGGCGCCAAAATGTCTTAAGCATGAATGAATTTCAACTTTTAATCATTTAAAAAAAAAAAAAAAAGCTTTTTTAAAGTTACCTGCAGAATTCTTCATAAATTTGTAAGATAAATAGTTATTGATTTTACACTTTGATCTTTCCGCATTCGTGTTCACATCTTAGCTATTCTGGTTACGTTTCGGTCGCTACATTCTCCGACCTTATATGTTGCATATATTCTTCTGAAAATATGCCACATAAAAATATAAAAGACGTATTTAATTTTTTTTTTTCGGATAGATTTTCAGACTTAATGCAAGTGTCGCCATGAAGTATTAATTCGCTGGTTTCAGAAACCCTGACTGTCGTAGTGAATACGTTTTTTCGGATTTGTAGCTTGTAACCCTAGCTTATTAAATATCTATACGTATGTAAAATACTTATTATTTAACTGCATGGGACTTCTGCATGAAATAGACAAGACTGAAGTGATTACTGTAATCGCTTTGTTTGATTATGTACAGAGTTACATGACTGGAGTACAAAGGAGGGAATTCACTACAGCTATAAATTTGTGTTCGATTAATTTTCAGGTCACTCCACCGTGGGAAGAACCAATCTATGTATGCATAACTACTTGCACTAACTTATGTTGTGAAGATACATTCAGTGTATGTCAATTTCAGGTCACACTGAGCATGCTTCTTGTTTTTATGGTGATTTTCAAAGCGCCATTTCGATGTGGCACAAAGAAGAAACAATGGGGCAAACAGTGAGAATCGATCTCACTACTCAGAACGGTTCTACCGAGACAAGCTAGCTAACCATTTGACCAAGTCGAGGTGGTCTAATGATTTTCTAAGTGTAGCTTAGATGTGGCACAAGGCCCGAATTATGGAGCACCCAGTGAGGATCGAAATCCCTATTCCCTGGAATTAATTTAGCGAGACAAGCACGTCGAGGTTCACTAATGACTTTGTAAGCGTAGTCTAGGTGTGGCACAAGGCCGGATTTATGAAGCACCCAGTGAGGATCGAACTCACTATTTAGTCGTAATTGATTTAGCGAGACAAGCACACTAAACACTTTACCACGTTGAAGTTCCCTAATGATTTTGTAAGCGTAGTTTAGATGCAGCATAAGGCCGGAATTATGGAGCACCAAGTGAGGATCAAACTCACTATTTTCTTGTAATTAATTTAGCGAGATAAGCACGCTAACAATTTCACCACGTCGATGTTCCCTAATGATTTTGTAAGCCTAATTTAGATATGGCACAAAGACAGATCTATGGGTCACCCAGTGAAAATCGTACACACTAAGTGATTTAGTGAGATAAGCTTGTTAAACATTTTACCACGTTGAGGTGTGGCACAAGGCAGAGACTATAGAGTACCCAGTGATGATCGCTCTCATTACTCTATAGTAATGGTTCTAGCGAGACAAGTCCCCTCACGTCGAGGTACCTTTCCTTCATTTTTATGATTTTAGTGATGGTAATTGCTTTCTTCTTTGTTCTATCTCTTCTATCTTTTTTTTAATGTTTCTAATTTTATGATATTTGAATTTTTAAAAACCCTATTGTTATGGTTACACGACAATTGCATGCCGATTATGTTAATTGTTAGCACAACAATTACTCAGTAACGAAAATATAATACTTCTCAATAGCCAAAGGACAAGTTTGTTTTTATTCTAACTGGCATAACATTCTTTCAGTGTTTAATATCACTGCTTGTTAGTAGCAGTTAACTACAGGAGTGAATGACTATCTCTGAAAAATGTGAACTTAAACTTAAATATATATATATATATATATATATATATATATATCCAAGTGTATATATATATCCAATTATATGATTGGTGTATACAGAATAAATTCCAATAACCAACAATTACGATTCTTAAAAGAGTGCTCAAAATTAAACAAAATGGCTACTTTTGTAGTGATTTTATAACATATTTATGTTATAATTTTTAAATAAATAATTATACATACATATATATATATATATATATATATATATATATATATATATATATATATATATATATATATATATATATGTGGTATAAATAAAATGACAATTGGAAAAAAGATCTTAGATTTTGCCGACGCGTTTCGTCTTCCGACTTTTTTCCAATTGTCATTTTATTTATACCAATCTGTCTTGTCCACAGAATTGATCTGGGAATTTATATATATATATATATATATATATATATACACACACACAAATATAGATAACTATACTCGTTTCGAAAAACCCTCGAATTTTTGATTTGCCAATAATAAAATAGATCTCGAGGGAAAAAAAAGGCTTTAAAAAAAGAAAGAGCTACAAACATGAACTTCTGCCGAAAAAAATCGCACATATGCAGGTTTGAAGCCCAAAGAAAAAAACCCGATACGAGTAAACAACTAACAAAAGAGCTCAATACAAACGCAGAGCAGACCTAGATACACCTAGTGAGCCAGACAAACCTACCCAGGTTTCACCTAAACGGGTCGTCAGGGAAAGCCGGCTAAAGAGGCAAAGGGAAACGCAAATTTATAGGCGATAGCCAAAATTATACGACGTGACCAAAGAACACAAAATCACCGGGGGAGGGGGTTAAAGATTTATTCAACTAAAAGGGCAGAGGATATTAAAATACGAACTTAAAAGTGGAATGACAAATAAACGGGAAAAATTCGTCTGAATTTAGTAACCAAGATTTTTTATGCCTCCATATGTTAAGAATTTCGGTTTTGGAGTTTAATAGCTGGTTAGGTTGATTATATAAAGCTATGGCTAATTTCTCCTCTGTACATAATTTAGAAAATTTTTGGCCTGCTTTATATTTGGGGCATTTTTTTAAAATATTTGCCATTTAAGGATTGTGTCTTGATCGTTTTCTTGTCTGGTTTTCCATACATAGGTGGATAGCGTGGTACTATGTTTAGTTTTTTCGTTTTTAAAACTACCCCGGTGTTTTTGTGTTCTTTGGTCACGTGGTATAATTTCTCCAAGCCTTCTTCCCAGTGTCTCTTTCCCTTTCAAAGTATCAGTATTTTCCTTTTTTCAAAAATTGTAATGTTTCATCGTTATTCACATGCTCCGTCCATGGTATTCTCAGCAATTTTTTTTTTTTTTTTTTTTTTTGGAGAGGCACATCACTGTTGCCTCAAGTCTCTTCTTCATCTCTGAGGAAATTCTCTAAAGGTGGATTGGTATTACATCGCATTTCAGCACTCTTTTCCTTGCTTCTAACGAAACTTTCCGTTTTCTTTAAAAGTGCAATCTTACACTATGTAACAGCAAAATTGTCTAAATAATGTAACAACAAAATTGTCTAATTGTTACATTAAGCTATGTACCGTTGTATCTTAGAAATGATTAAAGATATCTTACTGGAATTCTTCGAGATTTTTATAACACTTATAGACTCTGCATTAAGAAATAAGAATGTATAATTACTCCCTAAGCTTAACAGAAATATCGTGGTAAAATTGATCATAAACGAAAATGACATGTTCATCATTAATTGATCAAAGCTAAATATTGGTAGCTCATGAAGTATTGAAATAAACTCCAAATATATATATATATGTGTGTGTGTGTGTGTATGTGTGTGAAAATATATAGAAAAAATAGGAAAGAACACGTGAGCTAAATAATCCGAAGTTTAGAAGTTTAGTATTTAAAAAAAAAAAAAAAAAAAAAAAAAAAAACAGTGCTCAATGCAAAAGTAGAGCCTAAATTATAATTATTTTAAAAAAATGATTCCTTCGCTACATAAGAGTTCTCATGTGCCAAAAACAAATGCCATAAACTTCACGCTTAACAACGTACAATGGTGCCAATAACTCTCTGTCGCTAAGACGGACTAGACGATGTGCGCATAGGAATGTCATCATTCGCTTTGAAATGGACACTCCGGCCCTGACTTGGCTTGGCCGCTTTCTGACGGTGATTGATATGTTGAGACAAATGGTTAACCCTTACGCCTCTTATTGAAATGGTTGCTTCAGCCGTGTCCATTAGTAATTAATTCTACGAATGAATATGCTTATAAAGATGCGTAAACATCAAGAATAGCTATTCCCAAAATTTCGCTTGAGGATGAAACAGAACTTGATAATTTTATTCAATTTAATTTTAATAATTATATTGAAGTTTTTGGCTCTTGTTTTTGAAATACGAGAACTCTGATATATATATATATATATATATATATATATATATATATATATATATATATATTCGAAGATATTTTTTTCAAATTATTCTAGATGGTATTAGCCCTCTCTAACCTTCTAACTTTCTGTCCTGGAGTAACAAGTTGCCTCACACATTTCACCAACGATTTCATTTATAACAATTTTTTCGCTGCTCCTTGTACAGACATAGATGAAACTCCTCTCTCACGTGGCAAACGTTTTATAGATTGAGTTGGATCTTTTCTAATTGATCTCTAAATTGAAATGATTATTCCACTTCCGATTGTGACCTCCTGATTTATTTTTTCCTTTCTATTGTTCCCTCTTTTTTTTTTAAAATTATTCACCTTTCTCTTGTTGGTTCTTGGATGGACTTCGAAGATGGACGCCGGAGTATGGGTTTTGGTACCATTACTGAATGATATTTTTCCTCACACCATTGTTAGCAAGAAACCACACAATCTGGGAGTGGGTGGATGCAAGTATTGTTTAATTCACTCTAATTCTAATTCTCTCTTCTCTAATGAATAATGTAACCCTAAAACAATTAAAGTGTTCTCTGTACATTCATGATGAAGGCCTTGGTTTGCAATCTGCTATTATTTTTATTATTATTATTATTATTAGTAGTAGTAGTAGTAGTAGTAGTACTACTACTACTACTACTACTAATAGTGAGAGGAGATGAAATGTTTTTTTATTGATTTTCTTTATAATATTTCCTATATGTTTTTATAAATTGATATAATTTGGTTGGATTTGTTTTTGCTTTTTTTCTTTTCAAATCTATATGTTACATATGTAAGTAATTGAAATAACAAGGAACAGGCTAGTTTATAGATGCAAGTATTATTTAATTCTCACTAAGTAATAATCCTAATTCTTTCAGTGCTGCTGGTGAAATGAATGCCTGAAATCATGTTATTTTTCTTAGACTGAATCTTTTAAAGCGTTTAGAGAGGAGACATTGTAGTTCACAGACTGTATAAATGACTGTATAAAACATAAATCTTAAAACAAAAGATGACCCCAAGATTTTGTTTCTTTCTAATTTCTCTTTTGGTTTGAATCATATTCTCATGGCAACAACAGAAAGAGAAAATAGAATTTATACATTTCTAAAACAGAAGCCATGATCAGAAATTGGAATCAGAGGAGTGATAAGAGGTGGGGCTGGCACAAAACAATTTTAACTTGCTATCTTCTTAGCTGAATAACTCAAAGGGTTTTTTTCAGTGATTCTTAAGAAAAATGGTGTTAAGATGGCTAAACATTTTAATATATATATATATATATATATATATATATATATATATATATATATATATATATATATATATATATATATTAAAATGTTTAGCCATCTTAACACCATTTTTGAGGATGAAACAGAACTTGATAATTGTATTCAATTTAATTTTAATAATTATATTGAAGTTTTTGACTCTTGTCTTCAGCTCTTAAGTGTTTGTATGTAAGGGAGGGATTAGAATTTTTCAATATCAGTTCTCCTCCGAGAAACGCCTGGTTTATTATAAGGGGATTGTGTTGGTGACTGGGTGGGGGCTGAGTTATCTCATTACGGGGGAAGTAGTCCGGTTTTGGAGTTTACTTATGGCTGGAGCCTTTCGTTGTCTGTATCTAAATTTCGGTTTCCACTATGAGGTTCTCCGTATACTACTAACAAGTGTGTTTTGTTTTTCCGGGGATTTACAGTAAATAGTATTTAGACCATAAGAGTTTAATGTTCTAATAAGTTATGAGGATTTAACCTTAAGACCAGTCAGTTGAGTGATGGATTCATAGACTGTGGTTAAAAACAGGACATTTAATGGAATAGATCATGCTGTCCAATACACATCCACCCACATGTATTCACATACATACACTTATGTGCACCCACATACATGTATATAATTAGCCATACCCAAATGCACGCCCCCATACATGCATATACATATATTTTTATGCAATTTTGAATCTATTCCTATGTCTACATTTCGTAATTAGCTCTCTCCGTTGATTTAATAATTTGTATTGATTTTTCTGTTTTATTATCCTAATTTTCTCCTCCAAGCAGAGTGTGCACGTATCTGTAGAACTATTGGGGGTGTTTGCAAAATCCAAAATTTTCCAGCTTATTTATTTGTGGATTCAGACCCTTTTCCTTCATTTCCAAGAATTTTATCGAAAGGGCTGTTTGGTATTTTAATTTTTGGTTGGTGAATTAGTGTCTATGTATATTGAATCTCTATTTAAATTCTCCTGCAGAGATGCCGATGTAAATATTATAATTTTTCATATTTACTTAAGAGTAATGGTTGCCTGGCATACCACTCTAGTGGATCTGCTTAAAATACTACCACCCTTCGTTTCCTACACTTCTAGGATATTAATATTAAACCTATTGACTTCCTGTTTTATATTTTCTAATTGGCTACATTGACTTAATTTTCTTATATTGCATGTTCCGATAACTATTTTTTTATTTGATGCGAACGGTTGTTGAATGGCGCTCAAATTTAACAATTCTATATTATTGTTGCATATAACTAGTTTCTCTCTAAGCATAAGGATCTTTATCTTCTGTAAACATAAATAGAAATGTTTGGGAGGTGTGATGTGAGTCGTTATGAGATCATTTTTGAACGCACTGTTCTTGTTCAACTACTGATCAAGACCGCCTGATTTATGCACTCACTCCCTTCCAGAAACTGTAACCAAGTTCCTCTTAGCATAGTTGCAGAGGAAATATATATGTTGGTTTTATGGGTGTTGAAGAAACAGAAACGAGTCTGAACAGGCGTCTGCAACAGGATTTAGCTAGCCAACCAAGAAAACGAGTATATTTTGAAACTACATGCGGATTGTTACTGCATCTTCCAGGTTTGTGATTGTTCTGCAATTCATCTGAAGCTGTTCTGTCTCCGCTTCTAAATCAGTAGATGAAGTAAGACATCCTCTGTGTGTGTGTGTGCGTGCGCGCGTGCGTATGTGTGTGAGAGATTTGAATCGAATCTGATTGCAATGGTTGGTATATATTCCTGTCACTGTTTTCAATCGACAATGCAATGTAGCCAATAAACGTTACTAGGTTGCAGTCAGTCACTCTGACTTTTCTTTTTTTTTTTTTTTTTTTACTTATTGAGTCTTTATATGACGTTCGTTCCCGACATTTTCATCAGTTGATCTTCTTTCCTGAGTCATTCATTTCTCTCTTTTTCTTGTTCTTTTTTTTTTCTTCTTCTTGTTTCTGTCTCCACCTTTCTCTCTTTCTTCCAGTTTATGCCCGTTTGTCTGTTTCTCTCTCTTTCTCTCTCTATCACACTCTTTCTACGTCTGTCTGCCTCTCTTTCTCTCCCTCTTTCTCTCCCTCTTTCTCTTTCTCTCCATCTCTCTCTCTGTCTGTCTCTCTGTCTCTCTCTGTCTCTCTCTCTGTCTCTCTCTCTCTCTCTCTCTCTCTCTCTCTATATATATATATATATATATATATATATATATATATATATAATGTTACATGGATCTTCAGGTTCCATAAGAACCTCTGTTGAGAACCACTGTCTGAGCAGGCGCCTGTCACAAAAGTTGGTTAGTCGCCCCAGCAGACCGATTACATGGAAAACGTGTAGATCGGCCATTATATCTATCTATCTATCTATCTATCTATCTATCTATCTATCTATCTATTTTTCTATGTATCTATGTATCTATCTATGTATCTATCTATGTATCTATGTATCTATCTATCTATCTATCTATGTATCTATGTATCTATCTATCTATCTATGTATCTATGTGTCTATGTATCTATCTGTCTATCTATCTATCTATGTATCTATCTATGTATCTATCTATCTATGTATCTATCTATTTATCTATGTATCTATCTATGTATCTATGTATCTATCTATCTATGTATCTATCTATGTATCTATCTATCTATGTAGCTA
>OZ010588.1:38997248-38999748 GCA_963932145.1 Acanthosepion lycidas
ATGATACATTTTTTTAAACGTATCTATTAGTATAAAAAATAAATTAAGTTTTTTTTCACCAAAAAAAAAAAGAGTAAAAGTGATCCATAGGTAAAAAAAAGGTTGAGAACCACCCACTCTCTACCATGTTTTCTCTTGATTTCAGTATGCCTTGTGGGTGTTAATTTCTCTAAGTTACCTTACCTCTTTACGTGTCCCAGAAATATCAAAAAATCTTTTCGTTTTTTTTTTTGTTTTGTTTTTTGGTGCATGTATAAGTTTCCCTGCAGATCCGATTCCTCTTAAAGCTTCCGTGCTACTTCCTATTCTAAAGAATTGTCATGAAAATTATACTTTGTCTGTGTCTCATTAGTTTTCCATAGAGCATGATAATGTATTAGGTAGGTGCAAAAATAATGACGTAATAATGTCGTTTTTTGATAATAATGACGTAATAAAGCCGTTTTTTGACGTATTTTTAAATACGTCAAAAAACGGCTTTATTACGTCATTATTTTTGCACAAACCTAATATAATATTTGGAGACATGACAAAGTGGCTCCAATTTTACTTTGGAAACTTTGTCAAAAAAAATTGGATTTGAACGTGCGGATAAATAGTATAACCATATGTCGAGGGGGAGGGGACATCGAAGGCGAAAAGAAATTATGAGACATGAAGATCCAAATAGACAAAGATATTAATCCTTCAAGACCAGATATAATTACTTATCATCAAAGAAGTCAGAGTTTCTTACCTTACTGGCTTGCCCGCTCGATACTAAAGTAGTCGCGTAAGAAGGACGGTAAATTAAGAACTCTATAGAAATCAAGTGAATATAGAATTGCCCATAGATAGAGACTAGCAGCATGGCCCGGCGTTGCCCGTGCTTGATTCAAAAATCGTACGACTCATACAGCAATCGCTATCACTTGACTTAAAATATTTTTGCCCTTCCTTGCCTTTACAGGAGTGCCCTTTGCCGTGTTGATGTTGCTACATGCCTTACTTCTTGCCTATCTCACACTGCGGATTTTTTTCTAAGCTCTATACTAAGCATTAAATCTGTTACTAAAAAAGAACTAAGCAAAACGAACACAAAACGTTCAGCTTTAAAAAAAGGACTCGTAACTGGAAAAACCGAATGAAAAAAGAATGTTAACAACAAATATTTTTTCACACCCAACCCACTTCTGCGGAATCAGAATCAACGTTGAATTTAAGCAAGCGAATGAGCCAAATAGAGTAAAGTGCCATGCAGATTTAAATTTTTCCCACTTGTGACGAATGCAGCTATCGATTTTTTTTTTTGCATGCTAGATTGCTAGTTAACATCCGTGTCAGTTAGCTGTTGGCTCTCACGCTGGCCAATAGAATCTTCCTGTCTATTCGTGACAGCCAGCTATAATCTCTCAGTCTGGCCAGTAGCAAATGACGGCAAACTACATGAAAACTGCCGTAGAAGCATGAAAAAATCGATTATTTCCACTGTCGATGGGATTTGGGAAATGCAAACTCGGTCTTGGCCTTTCCACTAACTTGGAGTATGTGCATGTAAATTTTGGTACAAATCCGTCGAAAATTGCGGCTGTGCATTCGTTACACACACACACACACACACACATCCTGCCTTTTATAGATTGTGTTTATTATAAGAGCATTGGGAACAGTGTCAAAGTATTTGGTCCATTTGCTGAAAATATATTTGCAGGTTTTATTAACAGGTTTGTTTGCTTGGCCTACTAGTGATTTTCCAATCGTAGCTTAGATATGGCACAAGGCCGAGAGTATGGGGCACCCAGTGAGGATAGAACTCACTACTCAATCGTAATTGTTCTAGCGAGACAAGCTTGCTAATCATTACACCACCTCGGGGTGCCCCTTACTTGGCCTAGTATAAACAATCAGAAACGTACGGTCTACATTCGGGTGCAGACTGCAGCTTGAGGTACCAGAAGGGGAAAACCCAGCTAATAAAACTAATCACGCCGTGCAAAAATATAAATAATAATAAAAAATAATTGCTCCCTAATATTCGGGATAGGTGTTAATTAGGTAATCACTAACAAGTCTCTTGTTAAAATGTTTCGTGAATTAGGATTAATACTCCCCTCCACACACAGAGATACGATGTGTGGCTACTGGCCTCTACTGGGAATAGCGTTAATCACACGTCATTATCTCTTCTTTATGAGATAATGAAATATTCCGGACGCCAACGACACACATACCCCGGGTTACCATAAAAAGGAAAAACGGTTGCTTTAAACTGGTTAACTTTCTATACAATCAGTTATTTCATTTTGTTTTTTTAAAAAAAAATGTTTGCTCTTTATTTAACAAGTCCTACAATAAATATGCAGGATACGTCTGGTATCTTTGGCGCGTCAAACATTGAGGACCACCTAACGTAATATTACGCGGCCTGCACCAAATTTTAATCTCTTCATCTATATGGGAAAAATTGTAAGCATTAACATGACAATTTCCAAATTGACATAAAAACTGAAAAGGTATGCAA
>OZ010588.1:39004748-39022248 GCA_963932145.1 Acanthosepion lycidas
ATCCAGCTCTTGTCTCAAATAACTTAAAATAGACTGTTTGACCAACACAAGGAATGTTAAAAGATTCATGTTAAAAAGATAAAAAAATAAAAAAATACAAATGATAACTACAGAAAAAAGTTCATTTTCACCATCAAGACATTCATTTCTGTAGTTGCTACCACCAAGCAGAAATATTTCTTCTCCTGATGATGGCCATTTTGGCCGAAACTAGTCGAGCAATCTAAAAGAAATAATAATAAAAACGAGAGAATATTAATCTACAACCCAGTGTGTCTTAAGATTTTAATTTTTTGATATTTTTATTATTTAAAATATAGCTATAAATACAGTTTTATATATATATATATATATATATATATATATATATATATATATATACTAACGAAAAATAAATTTCCGGCATTCTGAAAGTCACTACCCGTTTTGCTCCCAGTATACTGTATGTATATTTATGAGATGTTTTCTTTTTCTATGTACCATTTCCCTTTAGATGATTATCGCTTTCTACAACTTCCAACTCTTCGTATAAATATGCTAACCATCCTTCCCAATCGAAGATTTTCTCTGGTCCTACCACCTTCAATATATGCTTTGAGTGTCAAATTCTCTAAGCCGTCTTCCTCGTTATGTATTCCAGGAGTTACAAACGTCTTTTTTCTGATCGTAAGTAGAACATTGCTTTTATTACCATTTTGCTCATAGCTCACACGTTCCGTTGATGGTACTATTAACATCCTTCTTTAGAATCACATCCCTGTTGCTTCAAGTCTCCTCCTCATCTACGACGAAATTATCCAGCATTCACTGCCATTAAGAAAAATTGAAATTGCGTAGCAGTTCAGGACTCTGTTCTTTCTCCGTTGACAAAACGTTCCTGTCGCTTAACAACATGAATCCGATGTGCAAAAATAATTCCCGGTCCTACTATTCAACATGCTACCTTCAACAAATTCTCTGTCCCCGATTGCAAATATATGAGATTTGAAGGAAACAGCCTGACCCACCGTTAACTCGCCTCCAACATCTCTTATATTGTAATCTTCAGAATCACTTTAAGTTGACATGAAAAAATTATTTCATCAATTAAACATGAGTTCATTTTAAAAATCATCACAAACCCCAAAATCACTCCAAGTACCTGTGATATGTCCCGGAAAGGGATATATTTGATCGAAATAGCTAAGTGGTTTTGGCTAATTGTAACCAAGTAGTACACGATAGCAGTAATTGACTGGTACACGTCGTAGTCGCAGGTAATTGATGTAGACCAATATTATAACCAATGGCGTAGTGCAATGGGTGTCGTCATAGACTTAAACTCTGTCGTACCTACCCGCCCGTCTGTATTTATGGCGGACATCAGCCAATCATATTCCAGTGAGGGGGGACATAGGTGTTTGCATATTCCATTATATCAACCTGAAATCGTTTGCGGCTTTTTTTTTTTTTGTCCGGGGACGGCTAGAATTAAAGATTTTATAGCAGTTTTAGGTGGTCCGTTCTATTTTCTTATCCATATTTCATAGCTGGAATGAAATTAGTATCATGACAACGCTTGTAAGATCGGGTTTGCCAAAGAAGTTTTTCCAAAGGATTTCTCATTCAACACGAAATCTCTATCTATAAAAGGCAGGATATGTGTGTGTGTGTGTGTGTAACGAATGCACGGCCGCAATTTTCGACGGATTTGCACCAAAATTTACATGCACATGCTCCAAGTTAGCAAGAAGGCCAAGACCGACTTTGCATTTCCCAACCCCCATCGATAGTGGAAATAATCGATTTTTCCATGCTTCTACGGCAGTTTTCATCTAGTTTGCGGCCATTTTGTACTGGCCATCATGTGAGCCAACAGCTGACTGATATAAATGTTAACTAGCATGTTAGCATGCAAAAAAAAATCGATAGCTGCATTTGTCACAAGTTGGAAAAATTTTAATCTGCATGCCACTTTACTCCAATTGGCTCATTCGCTTGCTTAAACTCAACGTTGATTCTGATTCCGCAGAACTGGGTCGGGTGTGAAAATGTATTTGTTGTTAACATTCTTTTTCCATTCGGTTTTTCCAGTTACGAGTCCTTTTTTAAAGCTGATCGTTTTGTGTTCATTTTGTTTAGTTCTTTTTTTCGTAACAGATTTAATGTTTAGTATAGAGCTTAGAAAAAAATTCGCAGTGTGAGATAGGCAAGAAGTAAGGCATGTAGCAACATCAGCACGGCAAAGGCCACTCATTTAAAGGCAAAGAAGGGCAAAAATATTTTAAGTCAAGTGATAGCGATTGCTGTATGAGTCGTACGATTTTAGAATGAAACACAGCAAAGCCGGGCCATGCTGCTAGTCTAGAATAAAACATATCAGGAGATATTTGAAAAAGCTGGCAAAATGTACATGTCTCATAATTTGTAAAACACTGACCCACATGGTTAGTACGAAAAAAAAACACTATCGAATAAAACATAAAAGGGTTATTCAGTTAAAACGTTTTAGCATCAGTCGAATGATTAGTTTGATCAGAAGAAGCAAAAATCGAACTTTTGAGATATAATCAAGAGAGAAGTCGACGTAACGATAAATAGACAGCTTCCTAGAAATGAAATATGATGGTAGACAGATACAGCCTTTTATGAGGTTATATTAGCGGCGGACTTTCACCAGGATTGTTGACGGGTGGAAGAGACTCCTGTATGGTTTGTTCAACCAATCAGTCTGTGCATTCTCCAGTCACTATGAGCGGTCATATTGAACGACCAGTTCACATCAAATCTTAAGTGCAACGCCTATATCCATATCTATCTATCTATATATATATATATATATATATATATATATATATATATTATTATTATTATTATTATTATTATTATTATTATTATTATTCATTAATTAATTAATTAATATATATATATATATTATTATTTATTAATTAATTAATATATATATATATATATATATATATATGTTATTATTATTATTATTTATTAATTAATAAATATATATATATATATATTATTTTTAATATTATTATTATTTATTAATTAATTAATATATATTTATATTATTATTATTATCATTATTATTATTTATTAATTAATTAATATATATATATATAATATTATTGTTAATATTATTTATTAATTAATTAATATATATATATATATTATTAATATTTATTAATATATATATATATATTATTATTATTTATTAATTAATAGATATATATATATTATTATTATTTATTAATTAATTGATATATATATATATATTATTATTAATATTATTTATTAATTAATTAATATATATATATATTATTATTATTAATATTTATTAATATATATATATATTACTATTATTTATTAATTAATATATTTATATATTATTATTATTATTATTTATTAATTAATTAATTAAAGAATAACTGACACTTAAAATCCATTTATTTTTTATTTCGTGAGACCTTCAAAGAAAATCACAAAAAAATGTGATTTTGTTTGTAGGTCTTGGAGATTGAGGGCTGCTTTTTTAGAGCCTTTCATGAAATCAAAATTATTACCTATGGGATTTTGTGTATTTGATATTCTTTGATTAATAATCATTTGGCTATGTCTTTTGACATAGAGCTCTCTCTTGATCTATATCCTCCTGGAAATTCCATACGGATTACCATATTGTATCATTACTACACACACACACACACACACACAAACATATATATATATATATATATATATATATATATATATATATATATATATACATACATATATATATATATATATACATACATATATATATATATATATACATACATATATATATACATACATATATATATATATATATATATACATATACATATATATATATACATATACATATACATACATATATATATATATACATATACATATATATATGTATATACATATACACATATATATATACATATATATATATACATATATATATATATATATACATATATATATATATATATATATATATATATATATATATATATATATATATATATATATATATGAAACGATTTTGTATCGAAAATAACCAAAAATACGAGTCGAGAAATTTAACGTCCTGGGTAAGACGATAAACTAGATCCGCATCCTGGGTAAGACGATAAACTAGATCCGCATCCTGGGTAAAAAGATAACCTAGATCCACATCCTGGGTAAGAAGATAAACTAGATCCGCATCCTGGGTAAGAAGATAAACTAGATCCGCATCCTGGGTAAGACGATAAACTAGATCCGCATCCTGGGTAAAAAGATAACCTAGATCCACATCCTGGGTAAGAAGATAAACTAGATCCGCATCCTGGGTAAGAAGATAAACTAGATCCGCATCCTGGGTAAGAAGATAAACTAGATCCGCATCCTGGGTAAGGCGATAAACTAGATCCGCATCCTGGGTAAAAAGATATACTAGATCCGCATCCTGGGTAAGACGATAACCTAGGTCCGCATCCTGGTTGAGACGATAAACTGGATCCGCATCCTGGGTAAGAAGATAAACTAGATCCGCATCCTGGGTAAGAAGATAAACTAGATCCATAAGTAAGGCCTCTGATCAGGAGGTTTGTCATGGAGATATTGATATGACTCATTTATGTCTATAACCCATTAATGTTTAGAATGATTCAAATTGGCTTATAACAAAGGTTGATTCAAATTGATAATAAAAAAATAGGCTGATTCAAACTGGAAAAAAAGGCTGGTTCAAATGGGTAATAAACAAAGTCTGTTCAAATTGCTGATAAAAAAAAGCTCATTCAAATTGGTTATATAAAAGACTGATTCAATTTGATAAAAAATATTGATTCAAATTGATATTAAAAAGTTGAGTTTATGATTTAAATTAGCATTAAAAAAATGGCTGATACAAATTGGTAATGAAAAAGACTGATTCAAATCGGTTTTAAAAACCGTCTATTATGTAAAAAAAATCATTTATATGCATTATAAGTCGAAGTAGTGGTCAACTATCATTTTTTACATTTTTTCCGACTTATGACCATTAGACTTATTAGATACAGGTGAATATGCATGTTGGGGGATGGAGCATCAGCGTGTGCATGTGAGTGTTCGTGATATCACCTGTTTGTTTCCAACGAAAATTTTCTTTCTCTTAATACTCTGCTTAGCTTTTAGTCTGCATCTTTACCCTTCCTAATCCGTCTTTGTATTTCAGTGCCGCACTTTCCATCCTCTGTTAGAACATTTCTCAGATATTTAAATTCCTGTACCTTCTTGATTTTAGTATTCCCTACATTTAATTTGCATTTAGGGCTCATCCTTTTTCTGATAACCATTTCAGTGGGTACGCGCTATGTTACATAATCTCACCTAAATTCCAGTATCTCAAATCTTAAAAGTAATCTGCAAAGAGTTAAATTATTTCATTTTGTTGAGAATTTTACACAAACTTCCAGTTACAATTGACTAACCCTACAGGAATTTAAAATTTATAACTCTGTTTAAACTCGTGCGGATTATAACACAATCGTACTGGAAAATTCTAACCACTTCCTCCGAAGAGGATGAGGGTCATTATCTTGTACCGTACGCGTCCCCAAAACGGGAAGTGCTGAATGATCTTGAACAATTTTTGGCCCTATTACACGTATCTATGGGCTCGCAACCCACTTGATCTTCTGTCATATTCTGTTCGAGTCGGTATACGGTTGAAGCTGGGCACTGATTTTCCAGAAAAAAACCTCCCCATTGCTCTCGAAAGGATGGCGTTAAACTTAATCCATGATAACAACCAAAGAAAATGTCGACGGAGTTTACCAGTTTTTGTCCCCAAACCTACATACGTCTTTTATAGAAAATCAGTAAAAGGGTTAAATAGTTAAATACTAATGGCTTTTAGTACTAATGGTATTTGGTACTAATGGTATTTGGTACTAATGGTATTTTTAGGAATATGAACCGCACCATTATGCTTCATTCCAATGCCTTTGGAATTTTTAAATTGTTTCAATATCAGGATACCATTTAAAGCTACTGAAGATATCTTCTTGTTTTTTTTCTTTTATGGGCCGTGACCCTTCAAGGTGATCTACCTCCACATGTAACTCTTAATAAGTTTTATCTTTTCGTTATTTCTCCCAAAAACCTGTTCTGCCATACATTTGTTCAAGCCCATCATGTATGCTACATGTTGTTTTCTCCTGTCCGTCTTTTCTCCTTTCCGTCCTGTGAGTATCAGATTTTCCAAGCCCTCCTTCCTCATTATATGTGCCCGCAGAAAATTGAACTTTCTCTTCCTGATGTTAAGTATAAGTTTCCGTTTGGATTCAATTCTCTCCAAAGCCTCACATTTTGTTCACATGTTCGACCTATAGTATTCTCATCGTTTTTCTGTAGAACCACTTTTCTGTTACTTCAAATCTCTTTTTCATCTTTGAGAAAATTGTCCAGCATTCGCTGCCATACAAGAAGGCAGATATCACGTAACAGTTCAAGTCTTTTTTCTTTGTTTCCTGTCTCTTAATACTCTGGTTAGCTTTTGGAATGCACCTTTCCTCATCCCAATATGTCTTTGTATCTCATTTCTGTAGCTGCTTGATTTTAGTATTCCCGACATGTAATTTACATTTTGGGCTCATCCTTTTGTTGGTAACCATGCATTCTATCGATTTTGTTTCAAAAGGCACTAGACAGAAGACAAAAATTCCAGAAGACAGCCAGAAACACTTTTTTCTTTTATACGAAAAAAAAGTATTTTCTTCGAGTGGAAGACGCACTATCTAAGAAGCCTCTGAGCCAGCAAACTAATTATATGCTTTGAAACGTCTACATTAATTTCCCTGGTTTATCAGCTTCTACAACAGGAAACAAAACGCAGGCGAATCTGTCAATGGATTCATGAATAGATTTCTACTTTGGGATCGAACAATGTTTTCCACGTCTCTCTAAAGGAACACACGAAAAAAATGCCAGCATATGGCGTCTTTTGTTGCGGCTTTGTCGAAATCGAGCATTAGTCGTGAATTCATTGTTCTCGAATCTGGAATGTCTTCATCAATTTGAAAAATTTATTTCGTGAAAACTGCACCACTCGGGCAACCGATTATGCTACGTCCACACAGTTAAATCACCCCCATTTCCTCTGTTTTGACTCAGCATTTTCTCTAGGACTGTTACTGTGTGGAAGAGACTCCTGTATGACTCGTGCAACCAAGCAGACCCTGAGCTTTCTCCAGTACCTATGAGCTGTTACTTTGAACGACCAGCGGGGCTCAAGTTCACTTCAAATCTCAAATGGAACATATATATATATATATATATATATATATATATATATATATATATATATATATATATAGGGTGCAATCGATAAAATGTCGTCTAAATTACGCATAAATGAAAATAGCACTGATATCACATTTTAACAGATATATTTACCAAAATTACAAAATAATTCTTGGAATACTAAAGAGTAAATTTATTTAGTAAAATTGCCATTGACCTCAACTACGGCACCCAGGTGACTTCTGAATCTCCTGCAACTCTTCTGGACGGTCTCCTTGTTTAAGTTAGTGAATACTGATACTGCATAATCCTTGCCTACAGTTAATCAGTTCAATTAATTTCGATATAGCGCCGCATAGGGAACAGTCCTATGGGTAAAGGGAAAGTCGGATGAGTTCTTCCACGGAATATGTGATCGAGACGCGCTATATCGAGTCTAATTCGCTACCTCTTCGTCACTGAGGCCCGTTGGTACAGTTGGTATGACGTTTGTAACTGTCCGGGTTTCAATTCTCGGTAGTGGATGCGCACTGCTGATGAGTCCCGAATACAGGACATACATTGACGAAATCGGCCGTCCAATGCTTTCTGCATTCTGTTGAGGTTTCTTCTAGACACGACGAATTACTTATAATTATTTTAAATCCTCCTAATAATTTCTATCACACACACACACACATATACATATCTATATATCTATATATATATACGATTCATTGCTAAAGATACTGGGAAAAGGGTCAATTCATTCAATCGTTCCAAGTAGTACCTGATTTCTTTATCATTACAAATGCCAGATTAGACCGAAAATGGAGCATTGCTGCCATATCTGGGTTGGAAATCCTCACTTTCCAGCCGGATCGTATTCAAAATTAATTACGCGATCATTTGGAGCAATATCTATTTCCCACTGGGCAATCCCTATCGCCATGATGCTTCCACGGAGTAGACTCATTTTCATCTCCTTCGTATTCCAAACGTAAGAAGTAATTTTAACAGACATCTTTTTTACAATGGACTTGTATTTTACGGAACAGATTACAGCGTGGTTGCAACTCTAAACACTGTGATCTTAAACTCTGCAAGTCTCAATCGACATCTGTTCTCCTTACTTTCATAATCTTCAATTTATATCACCATTTTTTCATTCATATCACGCACTTCATTCATTATAACCATTGTAGCAGTAACACCCTGCCTTAAATGCCTCTCGAGCGTTCATGTTGGTGAAATGTAGTATAAAAAAATCTAGTGTACCTCAAGTAGCACGTATGATGTAAAAGAAAGACGTTTCTTAGACGAAAATTCATATTGTATAAAAGCCAAAAACAGAAACTCGGGTAATACTTTTTTAATTATTTTATCCTCAAGCAAGGCAATAAAGCCACTAAGACGCAAGTTGATACTGAGTTTGAGAAAAAATGAGAAAAAGAAAAACTTTATTAAATAGGAAGGAACAATAAAAGAGGAATATTTAAGAAAGAAGGAGATATCAGTTGACATTACGTTTAAATTTTTGAAGATCGAAGTTGACTGGAAAGCAAGAAGTTGCTAGAGTGTTCCACAACGAGAAGTGCGAGAGAAGCATCTAGCCATTTCAACTGTAAAATGATTAGACCTATTTGCCAATCTAGTACTTCACTTACATTCGTAAAGTCTAGGTATCAAAGATGAAAGCTCATCATAATAATTACCATGAAAATATTTATAGAAACTGTATAAGGAAGCTATGTTACGGTAGTTGGAAAAGACCGAAGCCGTGAAATCAGGTTGGGACTAATAACATTGTAGATTCTGCTTCTATATTCTATCAAGAATTTCTAAATACATAGTAGAACTATTAGACGAGATGTGATAGCAATACACATTGTATGGATAAATGGTAGACTTATAAATGTGTAAGATACATTCTGGTTGGAAATATTGTCTTGCATATCACAGTGAACAAACTTTCTTAGCAGCTGAGCGAGCAATTGATTCAATTATATTATAATGATGTCAAAGGAAAACGTTACTCGGGAAACGAACAATGAGTTACTCTCCTGGATGTTAGCGTCAGCCATATTGATGGAAGTCAACACTGTTTAATCCAAAAAGATCTAGAAGAGTGGCCATTCAGGACGATTTTCACTTCACGATTTGATAAGAAAAATTGAATTCGACCAAAAATACACTCAAAAGTACCAAAACCTTTCAATTTGTGAACTGCCGTAGCTTAAAATTTTCTAAAAATTTCGACACAAAAATAATAAAAAAAAAAAAAAAAAAAAATTAAGAGACGGAGAAACAGTAGCAGAAATAAAGTTGACATTGGAAAATATATTAGACAAGAATTCTTAACACTTGCCACTTTCTTGAGTAACAATGAAGGAAACAAGACGTATTTAGCTATTTCAGTAAAGTGTTAACCAAAAGAATGTTCAGACAAAGCTTTCCTCAAAGAATCCTTCTGTCATAATAATAATTTCATGTGCAACCACTATCCCTCTCATACATGAAGTCAGTCAGTTATGTACCATGCGTGATAAACACTTAGGCGATCAAGTATCTTTCGATACGTGACTGACGAGGCAGATTTTTTTCCCGCAGTAGGTTGCCATTTCTTTCTGCGGTAGAGCAGTTGCCCTCCAAGGCTATAGGACTCGGTCTGTCCTGCTATTTACTCATAGCTGGAGGGAGAAGAAGAGGATTCATACCTTTCCCAACGGTATTAGCACGTAAAGTGAATGTAATGGATTCGACTGGAATTCGAACTCGGCTCTCCGATTCGTCAAGCCGAGCCGCTATCCATAACTCCACCGTAATTGAAACTCAGCAAAGGAAACTATCCATGACAAGTTTGTAAAATCTAGCCGATATCTATAATACACGAAGTCATTTCTAAAGTCCCGACGCGGTTCTCATTCAGCATCGTCCTTCGTCAAACAGAAGACAAAAAAGGTGTTTCTGAAAGAAGGTGCCGCCATACTTTATATGAATTCAGTTCCTTATTGGAAGAATCGACAATGTTTCTGCAAGACTGAATGTGATACCAAGCCTGTCATTCTCGTTTTTGTCGTTAGATAGCATTAAGTTTGATTTGATTTGATTTGGTTTGGTTTGGTTTGGTTTGTTTTACGGCATACCAACCTCAATGACTTATTTAACGCCGACAACATTTTTATTGATGGTAATATTTTTTCTAAAAATGTACTGCTGGTAATATTTTTTTTCTTAAAAAAATGTATTGCCGGTAATAATTTTCTTTCAAAAAATGTATTACCGGTATTAAAACCTATTTTTACACTTTCATACTGTTTTGACCCCAGTTTGGAGGTTAACTATTTACCCATAGCTGGAACCCATAACAGGTGCTACCATCCCGGGTGATGATGAACCTGAGAACACCAGAAATTAAGAGGTGGTTCTACGCTCATCAAAACCTCCTGATCAGAGGCCTTGCTGTTGGACGTATTTTATCGTCTTACCCTGGACGCGGATGTAGTTTATGGTCATACCCAGACGGTAGCATTAAGAGATGCTCTGTCTGAATTTCTAGGACGAATAGTTATCATTATTTACATTCGGACTAATATCGTTATCTTTGTTGTTATTATCACAATATTTCGATTGGGCCTTTCAGATGTCTGTCGATCCGAGTAACCCTCACGGAATTTCAACCTGATCTCTTTCTTTCATTCAACTGTCCACATCGCGCGATATCACTTTTTTTTTACTCCAACTCTGTTAGCAGGACTCGTTGGTGCAACATGCGACAATGAGGCGGATGACGAAAGTGTTGGCTCCTAAATTGGTAGCACAGTAATTATGGGTTCATTACTGAGGCTGCGTAGTACAGATCCAGAACCGATGTAAGTAGTACATACAAAAACTGAGAATTACTAAAATAAACGAAGAATGATACAAGATATCCCTGGGAAGAAAAATAATCTACCCCCGTAAGGGGTTCAGTTTGAAACTAGAGATTAGCAGAATCGAAAGATACTTAAAGATGGCCGTGATAATACCAACAATGATGAGGATATTAGTTCGAATGTGAATAATGAAGGCAGTATTAGAATCGCTTAGCCTAAAAACAAAACTTCATTCTAAAAGATCGCTTTTGATTTTATTGTCACTGTTGTCATATTAGTAAGCATTCCTTTTTTCAAATTTCAACAAAATTGGCGCATTTTATTTCTTGTTTATTGAATCCGACATTTAAATAAAGTAATCACCATTTTCGGTCTATGATCTTTTAGTTGAAGAAAGATATAAATCCCCAATTACGATGAATAAATTTTCACTCTGGGATTCCCCGTGTCTTAAGCGCCTATAGGGGCTTCAACTCAAGCCAGACCTCATCTGAAACTCGTAAATACGACCCTTAGTTATGCATGCTGGAAAATCCAAGCCATTATCTATGACTCCACCGTGCCTCTTCGATATTAACGAGTGATATAAATTCTTCAGTTTTCCTTTTGCGCATGATCGTCTGACTGTTATCCTAGATTTTTACTGCAGGCGATAAACATAAGGAAAATATCCAAACGGAAAGTTTACGGTGATTTGCAAAATTTAGCTATGTCGGCTGCTTTCATAAGTTAAGTAATTAAACCCAACGCAGCCGTACTTTTCTGCACGATTGGCTGTTTAAACACAACAAAAAGAGATCAGGGTCTAAGTCAGACTAACGGCTGGTTTTCTTCCAAACAATTTAATGTTGTGTATGTCCAGTAATTAGAATGAAAAAAAAAACAGTAGTTCCTTCAAACAGATAATGCTTCTCAGGCAATCGTAAAACAATAATCGGCGAAAATCATGAAGAAATAGTTGAGAGAAGGGGTGCAATAGCCTATAAGGATAACGCTAGGTGGCGTCTTTTTTTAAGGCAAACAAGCTAAAATTTTTGCACCTGTCTGGCAATTTTTTATTTGACACCGATGTAAAAAAAAAATAGCTAGAGATTCGGTTTACATTACATTAAAAGCAAATGCCGCTTTTCACCAGAACCAAAAAGTGAGACATTGATCGAGTTTATAACCAACTCAAAAGGTGGCTTCCTTCAACGGTTGCAATGGGCGTACTATATGCCCCGCAAACAAGGTTCGATTAGGTATAATGAAAAGGAGATTATCTAAAAGGTATGTGTGTAAAATGAATTCTTCTTTTCATTATAGGCTAATACGAACTTATTGATTTATTTGCATACATATTCTTAATAAAGATGCATTTCCACGATATTCAAGATTTTACTATTCAGAGTAAAAAAAAAAAAGTATATCCGTACTACACAAAAACACATCTTGTTTATAAATAGAAGCTTTTGTTTAGGCGGTAAATTCTTCTTACCAGCAGCCGATATACTACAAGGACCAACAATTTAATTTCTGAAAACACGATCCTATATTATTTCTTCTACATATTTCCCCTATGAAGGAGGTGCAGAAAATTTCTCAGCCTGTCTAACTTCCCAAAATCTAACCGAATAGCTAAATATTTGATTTTTTTTTTAATGGATTTTTGGTCGATTGCTGAACTTTTTAGCACCTCGACGTACCTACGATAAAGTTTGATTTATAAATCAGACGGACTCAAAATAGATTATTTTCGAGTCATCATACTAATATTTATTATTATACTGACGTTTCGACCATTTTGCATTATGTATTGGAATTATCATTATTAGACGCTTTTCTATTCGAACCAGCATCTTCATCTTGGTTGTGACACACACAACGTTTCGGACTTTTTCAGTTATCTGTTTTTATAGGTATAAAACCAAATATGAATATGATCGTCCGGATAGCAAAGCTGTGAAGTCCTCATCCCAAAAATTCTAATAAAAGTAATCGTAATAATTTAAAAAAAAACAAAAAACATCTGACATTAAACTGCAAACAAAGTTATATGGCTGATACTAAAAGAAAAAAACGTTAACACTTTTTTTCTAACAAGAATCTGGAAACTTATAACTTTTCTTTTTGGTATATTCAAATTGCTAATATCAATTCTCTTGTGATTTTGAATCCTTATTTATCCATGGTGATATAGGGAAGGGCGAAAAACCGTCTACATTTCTGCTGGAACTGAGAATAAAACAAAATCCGTTCTCTCAGCTTCAATCGATGACAATGCATTTGAGCTGGATTTCATTATTTGCCTAAAATTATTGCTGCACTTATTGTATTAAATAAATCAGAAAATGCCTCTTTTTCCAAAACATTAGCTTCTAAAACCTTATTTTTTAGCACTCTGCTTATTATTAAATAAGATGTATTACCAAAGCGTCTTACGGGCGTCCGGCGACCGCGAACGGAGGCTTACCAGCCGCATTGACCTCCCGTCTCCTACAGTCTCAATCAGTGAATCCTGTTCGTGTAACAACCTTTGCTTTTTTAAACAATTTCATACTATTCAATAGAGAAACTGTTGAGAAACTGATTCATTGTTTATTTTTTTGAATTGACTGCTGACTTGAATTGACGCGGATAACTGATTTATTTATTTATTTAAATTGCCCGCGGGTAACTGATTCATTATTTGTTGAATTGACTGTGGATAACTGAAAATGTGAATGTGAACTGGCAGATTAAGGATTCTAGTGTAACAGTTGTAATCGGGTGAATAAATAGAGATTACGTCATACTAATAATCAACCAATGAATCAAGTTCTTGTAAATCACAAAGAATATATGCTCGGGCAAGAAGCTTCTGATTGGTTAATAAATCTGAATAGAGTTATTTTTATGCTCTCACTAGCCCAGCTGAATTAGGATCGGGAAATGATTTGGCTTCTCTTGTTACTTTCCGAATCATCAATAATAGCACATTATCTCCTTTCAGGGTTGCTTCATTATGCTAACTTTATAATTTTAGGGCTTCATTTTTGACACTCTTTCTTCGCAAGAGAAATATTTTCTAATATTCATTCTTTTATTCCTAATTTTACTCGATTTTATTGGTTCTTTTTTGTTTTATCGATAGAAATGTAGTAAAAGTGACCATAGATGCTAATAGTGAAAATGCAGCGTTCGTTTTTTAATCTAAGATTTTCCAACAGATTTTCTACTACAATTAAAAAACAAAACGAAAACAATAACAACAAATCATCCATTTTTCTTCTTTTTTTAATGCGATATGACCCTTCACGACGTGAGCAATCATGGCTCTCTACAATTCCCTGTCCTTTGCATCACTTAATAATGATTTACCGCTTACAATCTCTCACACTTCATGTTCTGATATCTGTTTACACAAGCTTGTTTGGTAGGTCAATTTCCTTCTTGTCTTCAATATGACCTATGAGTGTCAAATTCTCCAAGCCATACTTCCTTATTATATGTCCCAGAAATTTGAACAGTCTCTTTCTTTACGTTATTTTTTTCCGTTTATCTTAAATCTTCTTCGTTGCTCAAATGCCACGTCAATGGTATTATCAGTGTCGTTTTATAGAACCTCATGTCTTCTCTTTATCCATGAGGAAATTGTCGAGCGTTTACTGCAGTATAAATTGTTGAGCATTCACTGCAGTATAAATTGATTAATATCACATTGTAGTTCATCATTCTTTTTCTTCTTCTTTTTTATTTGATATCATTAATTTTTATCATTACTTTTTATCATTTATCGTCTTTTTTTTTTTGCTGCTTTTTTACTTATTTATTTTCGGCAAGAGGAGTTTTTTTTTAAAGAGAATTTACATGTGGTAAAATATTAAACTGTTATTTGTATCGTTATTTACTAGTCAAGATTTTTTAAGCATTTAACCATAAGCAAGGTAATAATGCCACTAAGACACAGGGGGGTTACAAGGAGTGAGAGGGAATGAGAATTTGCCTATAACCTACCGGCCTGACAGATTCGCTAAACAGTTAATCAACCCCACGTTGTGTTTCATTGTATATTTTTAAGATAGTTTGTCGGTGTTGGCTGAAGCTGCCAAGTTCGGTGTATACTCACAAGAGTATGAAGTCGGGAAAAGATTCATTTGGACAAACCAAAGATAACAACAATCAATTTTTACGGGGATAATCCATTTTTATTTTTTCAACAACTGTTCCTGTGGGGCGGTGGTCCATATAATAATGTGGCTCGACGTGGTAATCGACAGACACTCTGTAATAGCCCGACGATTCAAAGAACATCCCTTCTTCTCACAAGTCTTCTATTATATATATATATATATATATATATATATATATATATATATATATATATATATATGTATATATATATACCCAAGTATATGATTGGTGTATACGGAATAAATTCCAATAACCAACAAATACTATTCTTAAAAGAGTGCTCAATACAGAGTAGAGCAGATATAATTATTTATTTAAAAATTATAACATAAATATGTTATGAAATCACTACAAAATGAGCCATTTTGTTTCAACACCCCCGTTTGTGTTTTTTATTTATTTATTTTTTATTTATTTTACATTCAACATCATCACTTAATAAGACACCGGAGGAGTTTAAACAAAATGGCTATTTTTGTAGTGATTTTATAACATATTTATGTTATAATTTTTAAATATATATATATATAGACATATATATATATTATCATTATATATATATAATATCATTATACAAACACACACACACACACACACACACACACATATATATATATATATATATATATATATACATATATGGGGTAAAATCGGTAAATTGTCGCCATATTTTATTAATTAATTTCGCGCATGCGCTTTGTTTGTTTCTGATTTTGTCAACTGCACAGTATAGTAGGGACAATTGGAAAAAGAGCACCATGACGCAATTCATTCCACCAGAAATTTGGAAACGGTCTACTCTACTGCTTGTCATTCGCGCCGAAATTTCCAATACGAACATTTCAGAGTGTTTGCCTGCCAATCTAAGAACAGTGCAGAGGATTCGGAAAGATTTGAATGATTCTAATCGTGATTACGAAGGTATTGGGAGTGATCACTAGTGATAGCGACGTTATGCATTCATCTTCCAACAGGTCCTCGGGCTCAACACAAAGGCCTATATCGAGTAACAATTGTTTTACATATATATATATATATATATATATATATATATATATATATATATGTCTTTGTGTGCGTGGGTATGTGTGTGTGTGTGGCCGCAGTACCGAAACAACGGAACATCTCATCTTTGTACCCTCTACATACATGTCGATTAAAATAGACAACAGCATTATTTACTCAACTCCATTCAAATTAAGTAGGTGACAATAGTCTCACTTAGCCTATTTTATTTCAATTGAGTAGCTGACCTCATTGTTTCAGACAATATTCAGTTATATCCCAGCCAGACACACCGAGAAGCGAGGCAAATGAAATAAAGGAACGGAAGATGCCGATTGACGTTACATTTAAATGTTTGAAGATTCTAGTTGACAGAGAATCAAGAGATTGGAAGAGAATCCCTCAGATGAGAAGTGCGAGAAAGGAAACTGTAAGAATAAAAGTGACGACGTTTATATCTAGCTAGTTCAACAATTTAAACTGCTAGACCTAATTACCAATCTAGTAGCAAGCTTAAATTCATTTAGTCCAGGCAGTAAGGCGAAAAGAGTCATTAGAGCTGTTGTGGATTCCGGGATGAAATCCGGTCTCAAAATGAACGACATACGCAGGAATGAAATATAGCAAATAAATGTATTGACGTAATAACACAATTGGTAATACGGTTGGTAGATCCAGAAATGCGGTTACTAGCAATAATTATATACAGTCTGGGAAATTCAGTATCGAAGTATGACTTCCTTCTGAGTCTACGTGCTCGCAACTGTGACTCCTATAAAGCGGTTACCTCACACTCTCACTCTCACTCTCACTCTCTCGCTGTATCACTGTCACTGTATCACTCTCTAACTTCCGGGTATTCACCGGCAGCAGTACAAGTACACACTAGGCGAGTCCACTTGTATGAAAAAGGGGTGGACCCCTTAACAAGAGCATTTGCTGTGAAAATATTTGTAGAAAAGACAGAGTGAAGCCACGTCACGCTGGCGACAAAGTGACTGGAGTCGAGATGCCAGTTTATAACTATTTGACAAAATAAGAAAAGATTTAAAATCTGTCTATATTTCTGAGAGGAGGCATTATGTACATTATTTACATTATTCGGAAATCTTTATCGCCATATTTATTACAACGTTCTCAAGGACACATGGCACAGGCGTCGGTTTGATCCAGTGACAGGACCCAAAGAGTGTGAGTTCAATACCCGGTTA
>OZ010588.1:39027248-39064748 GCA_963932145.1 Acanthosepion lycidas
ATGGTAAAAGTTTAAATAAGTTTTTGCAATCATCCTAATTAAATCCAGTAAATTAATTTGCTTAGAATAGTCTAATATTAGGTTGGTGCAAAAATAATGACGTAATAATGTCGTTTTTGCCGTATTTTTTAACGTCAAAAAACGACATTATTACGTCATTATTTTTGCACCAACCTAATAGTACCTTTAAGAAATGTCTTCAGAAATATGTTTTATATAACTTTGCAGTTATATTTAACCTCCACTATTTTGACTTTAAGGCTTACCAATCGAAGCTTTGTTGATAAATAGACGTTTATCGCGGGAAATTGTTAACAAGCTAGTTTCCCAGTTTGATAATCACTTTTTTTCTGCTAATTTAAATACAAATGCATTTTTCAGAACAAATTTAATTCGAACAAAACGTTTTAACTCACATCACCAAAAGTGTGTAATAAACTTGTCGAAAGTTAAACTACTAAAATATATTTAATTTAGATTGACCCATTACAAATAACTGTTTTTTTTTAATTTTCCAGTTTATTGTATTATTTTCTCCACCATGATTAAATTTGTTATTCTTAGCATCTGTTTCTCAACACACTGTTTTTGTCATAAGTATTTATATATGGAGGCACGGTGGAGTAATTGATAGCGACTCTGATTTAGAAATAGGAGAACCGAGTCAGATCCATTACATTCACTTACGTCCTAATACCCTTAGGAAAGGTATGAATCCTCTTTTTCTCCCCCAGCTATGGGTAAGTAGAAGGACAGACTGGATTCTATAGCCTTGGATGGCAACTGGTCTAGGAGAAGGAAAGCTCTGAATTCAAAACCGGTTTGGAGTGGGTTGGACTCCGTCAGCCTATCATGCCCAAGAGAAACACAACTGTTTTTGTCATAAGTATTTATATATGGAGGCACGGTGGAGTAATTGATAGCGGCTCTGAGATAGATAGATAGATAAGGAGAGACTGTGATAGATAGATAGATAGATAGATAGATAGATAGATAGATAAGAAGAGACTGTGATAGATAGATAGATAGATAGATAGATAAGAAGAGACTGTGATAGATAGATAGATAAGAAGAGACTGTGATAGATAGATAGATAAGAAGAGACTGTGATAGATAGATAGATAGATAGATAGATAGATAGATAGATAGATAAGAAGAGACTGTGATAGATAGATAGATAGATAGATAGATAGATAGATAGATAGATAGATAGATAAGGAGAGACTGCGATAGATAGATAGATAGATAGATAGATAGATAGATAGATAGATAGATAAGAAGAGACTGTGATAGATAGATAGATAGATAGATAGATAGATAGATAGATAGATAGATAGATAGATACCTGTACGAGTAATAATACTACTGATAGATAGATAGATAGATAGATAGATAGATAGATAGATAGATAGATAGATAGATAGATAGATACTTGTACGAGTAATAATACTACTGATAGATAGATAGATAGATAGATAGATAGATAGATAGATAGATAGATAGATAGATAGATAGATACCGGTACGAGTAATAATACTACTGATAGATAGATAGATAGATAGATAGATAGATAGATAGATAGATAGATAGATAGATAGATACCTGTACGAGTAATAATACTACTGATAGATAGATAGATAGATAGATAGATAGATAGATAGATAGATAGATAGATAGATAGATAGATACCTGTACGAGTAATAATACTACTGATAGATAGATAGATAGATAGATAGATAGATAGATAGATACCTGTACGAGTAATAATACTACAGATAGATAGATAGATAGATAGATAGATAGATAGATAGATAGATAGATAGATAGATAGATGCACATGTTAAGCGAATTTTCTTTCATTATGCAAAAGTGGATTTGTCTGTTTACTAATTTATTTATGTTGTAACTACTTACCACTCATATATCAAGCTATAGCAGGAGACTCATGCGAAGAAAAAAAAATCGATTTCCTGCGAAAAATATTCCCGATGGAGAATTGGTTGTTGTGATTTCTGCAGACCAGTCTATTTAAAGACAAAGGCATGAATCTATGTCTGCTTTGATTATATCAGGATTTGTTTCATCTGAAATGAAACATCGAAGATGCAGGCTTCAAAAATGACCAGGACATGACGAAGTTCAACAGGCTTATAAAGATTCAAAAGAAAAGCAACTGAATCAACCGTCTATAGTCTTATACACACACACACACGCACACAGAGAGAGACACGCACACACACATTATATATATATATATATATATATATATATATATATATATATATATATATATATATATATATAATAAGGCGGGGGCATTAATTATCCATTTCGATAATAGTTTATATCGTTAACACCGAGGTGTTCAACTCATCAGACAGAAACCTCCTACATAAACGATAAAAATACACCGGACGGACACATTAGATTTGTAGTGGTTAGAGAAGGTGTGAGGGAGAAGGGATATACAGAATAAGTGGGTGGTAGTAGTCGGTTCACCAAGCCGAGAATTTATTCTCTAATTTCGATTTTTTTTTAAATATTGGGTTGTATTTACATTGTCCGATATGGTTTGTTGTTTTTAGGCAGGACAAAGTCGAAATGGATAATTAAAATCTTCGTCTTCTTATTATCATTATAATGCTTATAATACATTATAACACATTAAACGCTCCCTGAATTTATATCCTCCTCGGAATTATCCCTTCCAGACACAAACTGGTAAGACGTATATATATATATATATATATATATATATATATATATATATATATATAATAATGATAAAATATAGTTTTAAAGTATACTATAATTATGGGTTAAAGTGCTCAGTATCAGGGATAGAGCGTATGTAAATATAAATATAAAAGTGGACATTGAATCAACTCCCAGAGGTGACAGTATACCATGCCAGTATACTATTATATATATATATATATATATATATATATATATATATATATATATATATATATATATTAATAAAAAGAAAGAACAGTAAGATATATGATCCGGTGTTCTTATAGATATTTTTATTTTTACAAAATAGTGCCCAATGTAAATTTACAGAGCATTAATATTATAACTTAATAGACTTAAAATATGGTTTTTCGCTACACAGTTCCAACCATGTTTCAAAAATGGAAGCTAAAAGCTAAAAGTAATGTCTTTAATTTAAGTACAAAATTAAATTCGGGGCTTTTAGCTTCCATTTTGAAACATGGTTGGAACTGTGTAGCGAAAAAACATATTTTAAGTCTATTAACTTATAATATATATATATATATATATATATATATATATATATATATATATATATATATGTATATATATATATTAGATGGCAACTAGGAGAAGGACAACTCTGGATTCAAAACCTGCGGAGGGTCGTTTGGGGATCTTGTGGCACATAGTGAACAAGGTCTTTGTATTCAGCCTTTCAAAAAGTGTGGTTGGTTCTGTACAAAGCATTCACCATTATAGTCAAATCATATGACGAAGGTTATATATATATATATATATATGTTTGTTTGCGTGTGTATCTGTATATGTATGTAAAATTTCACATATAACTGAAATATATCTGTACAAAGACAATATGAATAACGAAAAAAGAAAAACTTATCTTATCCGATGCATTTCGTCCTCTGATCGACTTTATCAAGGCAAATACAAGGATTTTATTTAGCAACAAGTATTTACAATCAAAAGTAAAAATGTTAGATTTTTTAAAATTCATAATTTACCTCGACTTTCAGTTAACCTGATGAATATTTGTGAGCGTCACTTAAATTTAAAAATTTTGAAAAACATTTTTACTTTTGGTTAAAAATACTTGTTGCAAAATAAAATCCTTATATACATATTCTTTGACATATTTATATGCGACGAAGCCTCAATATTGGAGATAGATCGTTCATGAAAATAGTGTGGACAGAGGAATCAACATTGCATGGTGACTGTAAGTTCCACAACTAGATACGATCTTTAAGAATCCTGCAATTGACAGTCACCAAGCAATATTGATTTTATGTGCACTATATATATATTTTTTTTCTACACATACACACATATATATATATCGTATTCGAGGATAACTGTTTAGTAGGGCGGCTAACCAATCCCTATTGTAGAAGCCTACTATGTGCCTTATACTGCAACTATGCTGAACAGACCTTAGTTACAGTTTTGGAGAATGAGTGGGTTATCAATAATGTCAACAAGGCCAGCACATTAAAACCCTCGGTCACGATGACTTGTGACTTCGTACTATCACAGCTATAGACGACTGCCAAGGGTTCCGTCTACCCAGTTTTACCCACACGGCTTGGGTCAATTTGTATATATATATATATATATATATATATATATATATATATATATATATATATATATATACGTTTCCTGTGTCTTTTAATTTTAGGTTGTAGAATAACAATACAATAACCAGCACTTACCGGTGTAAGGGTCCCAGCTAGCGTCCAGCTGGCAGACAAAAATAAAGCAGTTTGTAACAGCTAATCTGTAGCGATTTATGCATTTGAAAATTTTTTTTATTTATCGTATCTCACTCATTTAAACCGTTATTTAACTCCTCTCTTTAAAACTTCTCTCCGTTAAATCCCCACCTTCACCTTTAGGCCTTTCCTGTTCTTCTTTCTTCTGTTACACCCTCTCTCTAGAGATTTCATACATTTCGCTCTCACACTTGTTTCCCACTCCCACACATGCACTCACTACAATTTTGTTTTTTATACCCGGAGTTATTTTTTCCGATTTCTTTTTGAATTTGTAGGTCTGATGAATTGGATCGTGATTACGATTCCAATGTAATAAATTATAACCATGGAATATTAGTATTTGAGCCTGAGCCTTATATAATCGATGCTTGAAAATAATACATTCCTATAACTTATACACATACATCAAAAATACATATTTAATTAAAAATATAAAAAAGAGAAAAGAAAAATTGTCCTTGATAATGGCTAAAAGAATAGCCGAAAGCGCTCGGATATGCAGGACAGTTTCTACACACTCTGTGTCCAGAAAAGAAAACACTTGTACGAACACAAAAAAAAATTAAATAAAAAGCTTATTGCCAACAGATTTCTGTAGAAGTACAGAATATTATTCTGAAGTACGTTGGAATAACCACGAAAGGAAGTCTCGAATAAATTAAAATCTAAAAGCTGTAGCAGTAAATTTAAACGTATGTATATATCTGGGAATTGTTTTAACAGAGGACGGTTCTTGGCATTATTGTTGATAGCTCCTCAGGCTCACCGAAGGTTTCTTCCCCTTCAGATTGTTAGAAAGTATTTACATTTCATTGCTCATGACAGTATCTGTTAAAACAGAACTGGTAAATAGGTTACAGTTGTTGTTTGGAGTTTCATTTGTGTGGAAGCCACACATCAAAGTGACTAACATAATCAATACTGTTTAGATTAATTTCAAGACATGTGTTCGATATTATGAGTATATTGAATATATTTGGCGTTGTATAATATTGATTATTTTCAAGTATTCTCTTGATTTAATCACTGTGAATTTCCTCTGTTGTACCCAACTGTGATTTATAACTCGACCGCCGAGAAATCTTTACTTTTGATATTTACAATATTTTCATCATGTACTGCTGTTCCCCGTTCATTAAATTAAAAACAAATTCAATGTCGAAAATATCGCTTATTTTCTTTGATGGATTACACGACTTATCTGATAAAGAATTTATGCTAACGACCGCTAGGTGGCAATGCCAAAGACGCATATAGAGAAAAGGACGTAAGTCTCTCAAACACTATTTTTCTGTCTCTTTTTTTTTTTTCTCTTTACCCACAGGATACCGCAGAGAAAAGACATATATCGTTTCCTCCTCAGGAAGATCCCAGCGAATGTCGTATTGAACACAACACAAGCAGTGAGCAGCATGCAGTCTCCTAAGCTTACTTGACTATAGTTTTATCTAACAATTCTACCAAATCAACAATAAAAAAATAATTTTCAAGTAAAAGTTACTCACAGCTATATCTATAAATTTTGGACACACGTCTCTGTGAAAATGGATTTCTGAAAACATCTTTTTTTTTTCTTTTTTTTTTTTTTTTTTTTAAGCATTTCACCCCAAGCATGGCGGGAAGCCACTAGGACGCAAGTGGTTACAGAAAATTTAGAGCAAGATCAGATAGGAGTGATAGAAGAAAGGATGAGGGTAGTAGATAGATCAAGGCAACTGGAGATGTCGATTGACATTACACTTGAATAGCTAGAGATTATAGCTCACAGGGAAACAGGAATAGGAAAGGAAGTTCCACAGGCGTGCGGTGCGAGACATGAAGCTATTGGAGTAGAAGAGACGGCTACATTTAGGAGTTTCGACAGTGAAGGGGTGAGAGCGGGATGCCAGCCTCGTAAGGCGCTGGAACTCATGACGTCTGGGAACCAGCGAATGCAGCTCCTCGGAGCAATTTCCATGAAAGTATTTGTAGAACAGACAGAGGGAGGCGACGGCGCGTCTGTGAGAAAGTGACTGTAGACGAGACGCCAGGGCAGGGCCAACTATATTGCATATCCGCCTCTGGAGCCTATCAAGAACCCCGAGGCAAACAGAAGGGGCACCAGACCATACATGGCAGCAATTTCTCCTCTCTCTTGTATCCCCCTCTATTTATTTTACGCAGTTTTAATGTAAAACCCTTGATACTTTCCTTCCATTTTGGAAATCAGCTTCCACTATTTCAAAGCGTCTTCGGATTTACGTGCCGCATTTTTTGTTATCTTTTAAAACACTTCCCCATTAGTTAATTATTTAAGTATTGAGTTGGTGCAAAAATAATGTCGTTTTCTCGCATATGTTACTAAGTGAGAAAACGACATTATTTTTGCACCAACCTAATATAATATTTTTGTCTTTAAGTAAACCGCAGAGAGATGATAAGACGAAGAAAACGCCTGGTTGGTAGGTTGGTTGGTTGTTTCGTTTTGCAAGTCTGGTGGGGAAACCGGTTTCATTCCCTATGACCCGACACGTAGGGCTATATGATATGATAATAGTCGCACTCGTAAAGTGGCCTGATGATTGCAAAAGAATAAAAACAATAGAAAACAATTACATTTTTTTGATCCAAGGTTGTTTTATATATAGTTTCATTTTTTTTTTTTTTTTCGTTTTTTTTTTTTTCGTTTTTTAACTGATCTACAAGTTATACGTGTTCACAAGTAAGGAGCTAATTAAATAATATCGCCTATTTAACGTCTATCGTTCCGAAACAATTAAAAAATTCCACCTTAACGCGATCAATATTGCTCCGAACAGACATCAGCCGTTCAGAATTGAGCCCGCTGAAATTTATATAATCATTGCCATGATATATATATATATATATATATATATATATATATATATATATATATATATATATATATATATATATTGAACAATAAAAATTAAAAAATTAAAATCCTCAGACACACTGGGTTGTAGATTAATATTCTTTCGTTTTTTTTATTATTATTCCATTTAGATTCCTCGACTAGTTTCGGCCGAAATGGCCATCATCGGGAAGAGAAATATTTCTGCTTGCTGCTAGCATTAAACTACAGAAATGAATGTCTTGATGGAGAAAATGAACTTTTGTCTGTAGTTTTCATTTGTTTTTTTATCTTTTTATCTTTTTAACATGAATCTTTTAACATTCCTTGTGTTGGTCAAACAGTCTCTTTTAAGTTGTTATTTGAGATAAGAGCTGGATGCTGCTATGAATTCTCTGCTCAGTTTGACAGTTTTATTGGACTTGGTGAGGGCATGTGTCTCTGTTTAGTGTTTGTGTGTGTGTGTTATTTGGCTCTTAGGGAGTGAGTGAATATGATATGTGTAAGCGTGTGTATTGCTGTGGGTGTGTGTTATCATTTGGCTCATTAGGGAGTGAGTGCGTATGATGTGTGTAAGTGTGTATATTCGTGTGGGTGAGTGTATAAGTGTGAGGCCTCCACACCTCCGTAAGCCTGTCTGTCTTGTGTGGGTGAGAAATGTGGGTAGTTTTTTTTATTTGTTGATTTATATCTATATATTGTTAAATTTGTGATTTAGCCCGGCTGGATATTTTGTTTTTAGACGTTGTATCCACTTATTTTCATGCGACTCTAAAATCTTTCTAATGTTATCTGCTCTGAACTTTTCTATTCTCTCAATTATAGTGAATTTGGCATGGGTTTTGAAATCGTGTTTTTCCAGGCGGAAATGTTGTTCTACAGGTAATAATTTTTCATGGGGAGTCAACTTAATTCGTTTACGATAATTGTTAATTCTGTAGTGAAAGGGCCATTCAGATTTTCCTACATATTGTTTCTGTCATAGTGTGCATTCTAGGAGGTAAATTATGTTATGACTTCTACAGTTAGAATCGTGGTAGATTTTGAAAGTAGATTTAGTGACTGAGCTAGTGAATGAATTCGTGTTTTCAACATGGTTGCAACATAAACTTCTTTTGTTGTTGCATGGTTGGGAAAATCCTGTTGTTTTTGTTCTTAGTTTATTACGGATTACCTTGTCCCCTGAAATGTGGTTACTACCTATGATTTCTTTTAGGTTCTTAGGTCTACGATATGCAAGAAGGCCGGGTTCCTTAAACAGTTTTTTTAGGTCTGGTTTGAGATGTAGTATTTCCCAGCGACGTTTGATTATTTGGGATAGTGGAGGCAGAGTGGGGTTGAAAGTGGTTACTAGAGGGATGCGGCTAGATTTATTTTTAATCTTGTACATTAGGGTGTCTTCTCTAGGTGTGGAAATTGCTTTATTTATTTGTTTCCTGATTAGGTGTTGTTTATAGCCACGTGTTGTTAATTGATGCTCCAGATTTTCAATGTGTTTATTTAATTCTTCATTTTTGGAACATATCCTTCTGAGTCTAAGTGCTTGTGAATAGGGAAGGTTCTCTTTGAGGTGTTTATGGTGGGAAGACTTAAAGTGTAGATAGTTGTGGGTGTCGGTGATTTTAGTGTGTAGTGTCGTTTGTAGTCTCCTGTTTTCATCTATGTAAATGCGGGTGTCTAAAAATGTTACTGATGTTGTCGATTTTTCATAGTCAAACTTAATTGAGTCTTGCACTGTGTTTAGGATCATAAGGAATTGAGTAAGTTTGTCATCACTACCCGTGTATACAAAGAATATATCATCGATATATCTTGCATAGAATAGGCAGTCACTACCAATGATTGGATAGATATGGGTCTCCTCAAATTTTCCCATGAATATTGTAGCATATGATGGAGCTGCTATGGTGCCCATGGCACAACCTCTTATTTGAAGGTAGTGTGCTCCATTGAAGTTGAAAGTATTCAATGTAAGGACATGCTTCATGAGTTTTATGATGACTTCTGTGGGGGGGTCTTGTTTTCTTCTTTTAGTAAGTGCTTCCTGAAGGGCGGTTAGCCCTTCGATGTTTTTAATGTTTGAATAGAGTGACCTAACGTCCATATATATATATATATATATATATATATATATATATATATATATATATATATATATATATATATATATAAAAGTGAACATAGAAGTCAATACTTAGACGCGGCAGTCTGTTTCATGCGAGATGCAATGATGCATCTAGCAAGAAACAGACTGTCGCCTCTTAGTGTTGACTTGTATGTTCAGTTTTATATTTACACACGCTCTGTCTCTGATATTGAGCACTTTATTCTATAAATATAGCACACCTTAAGAATATATTTCTTCATATATATATATATATATATATATATATATATATATATGTGTGTGTGTGTGTGTGTGTGTGTGTGTGTGTGTGTGTGTGTGTGTGTGTGTGTTAATCGTTCCACCCGAGCAAGGTGATAATGCCACCAGGAAGCTTGGGATTCCATGGAATGAAGTAAAAGATGAAGACTTTAGTGAGAAGAATTGAGGTAAAGGACGATAAAGGAACAGGAATCATGAAGAATGGAGATGAAGATTGACGTTGCATTTAAATGTTTGAAGATTGTAGGTGACAGGGAAGCAAAAGAGAGCGAAAGAGACAGAAGAGGCAGTGTGGACATAGGAATCAATACTTCATGATAACAGTCGGTTTCATCTTGTAATGAAGTCTTAAGATCAAGAATTATACTGAAGATTGTAGTAAAGCGTGGAATTAACAGTCACCATGCAGTGTTGATTCCTATGTCCACATTGTCGATATCTATAAATGCTCTATCTCATATATATATATATATATATATATATATATATATATATATATATATATATATATATAATTATTTATTTAAAAATATGATTCTAACACGCTACATAAGAGTTCTCATGTTTCAAAACAAGAGCCGAAAACTTCAATATAATTATTTGAATTAAATTGAATTAAAGTAAACTCTGTTCCATCTTCAGGCGAAATTTTTTTGGCAATCCCCCCCCAAAAAATGGGTGGGGGTTCCAAAAAAAAAGATATATATAGTTTTAAGGTATGCTACATTTATGGGATAAAGTGCACAATATCAGAGATAGAGCATATGTAAATATAAATATAAAAGTGAACATTGAAGTCAACACTCAGAGGCGACAGGCTGTTTCATGCTACACGAAATCATCAGGCCATACGATTGCGTCTAGCATGAAACAGACTGTCGCCTCTGGGTGCTGACTTCAATGTTCACTTATATATATATATATATATCATTTCACGTCGAGGAAGGTGATAATGTCACTAGGATGCAGAGGTTACAGGAAGTGAAAGAGAAGCTGAAGACTTTAGTGAGAAGAAGTCAGGGAAAGGACGACAAAGGAACAGGAATCAGAAAAAAAAGATGATCGACGTTGCATTTAAATGTTTGAAGATTACCAGTGACAGAAAAGCACGAAATGGGAAGGCATTTCCATAGGTGTTAGAATAGAAGTATTGGTTTCATCTAGCTAGTAAAACTGCGAGACCTAGTTACCATTATTGTGCCGAACAACCATCAGCTGTTCAGAACTGATCTGATAGGAAAATTAATCGAAAGTTTCAAATAATATACGCTGGAGACAGAAAAGATGCGAAAGTATTATTTCACCTGTTTGAGTAGAAATTATCTTCGAGCCATCTCCTTGTATAGATTGTCTTTATCTACAAACTGTAATTTCGCTATGGTCATATGAAAATATTTATTTAGGGGACAGTTTATCTAAACGAAAGACAAGATCCTGAAAAGTATACACGTATTTATTTAATCCCCCGATCTAGAATTTCGTAAGGCGCATCCACTGTATGACAAAAGAGGCTAAGCAGTAATATTTGGTTTGTTTAACGTATTCTTGCACAGGGTGATGTATGGATAAATAAACATAAAGAATTTGGGATGCTACAGTCTTCTAGGTAAGAAATTCCGTTACATCTCTCAACCACGTAGACGAACACAGCTGGAAAACGAGTGTTAAGAATGGGTAAAAGAGAGAAAAGTATAAAGCTATTTAATGTCACCAGAAAATAGCTTCCCAAACGCTTTGACGCCTTAGTCCACTTCGAAGTATACCCTTTCAAACGCCAAGCATTTCATCCCAGCGATTCTTCCAACTTTTTTTCAAAACTGTCAGTAAAGTGTCCTTTCAAGCTCGCTTTCTTCTCATGTACAATGCTTCAAAGGAATTTCTAGCTTTGGGTAAAACCTGATGCCAAATATATACTGTAAACGCATCGGCTGACTCAGGTAAAACGATACTTAAGCAAATAAAAAAAAAAAATTGCCATGTCGTTTCTCTGTTGACTGAGTAACCCCATGAAAGAGTATATGTTTATGAATGCGCAAAACATTACCCTTCTGATCGATATGATCAATTTCCAAGTTAAATCAAGGTTCTGTAAGCAGCCCTCGTGATATTAAAAACGACTGAGAGAAGTTCCGGGCGTAAGCATACACACACAAACATTATATATATATATATATATATATATATATATATATGAAGAAATATAATCTTAAGATGTGCTATATTTATGAGATAAAGTGCTCAATATCAGAGATAGAGCGTGTGTAAATATAAAAGTGAACATAGAAGTCAACATTTAGTGGCGACAGTCTGTTTCATGCTTGATGCAATCCTCAGGCCACAAGTGCTGCTATTTTTATCGGCTATTTATATATATAGGGGTCAGCGGTGCATTGTGGGTAGTCTATTCTGGCGGTTATTTTACCGGAAGTGATTTATTTGTTTATTTATTTAATGGGTTAAATTATTTTGCTTGTTTTTATTTATTTCTATTTTTTATATTTTTATTTTTATATCTTATATCTTATCTTATATATTTATTTTTTTATTTTTTTAATAGGTGTTTTTATTAACGTAGCAAAAATTTATTTATATCTCTTATTTAATAGTTTTGTTTTGGTTTGGGAAGATAATTAAAGCTATTTATTCAATTTTGGGCTAGATTGTTGCAGTTTATTCTAACTATTATTTTGACCGGAAGAGTTTTTAATTTGTTTATTACTTCATGAATTTATTTGTTTTTTCTAACGGTTAGTTTATCGGGATTAATTTATTTATTTATTTGGGTGAATTTAGGTCAATTTATTTTACTTATTATTATTTATTTGTTATACTGTATATTTTCTCTTTTCGGTTTTCGATTTTTAAGTAACGTAGTATTTTTTTATCGTTATAGCTATTTTTTTCGTCCGATTTTTGGTTTGATTTTATAGTCTAACTAATATTTTCGTTATAATGGTTTGCTAATTTGTTTATTATTCACTTTATTTATTTGGGTTCATTGTTTTTATTTTTTTATTTATTTTTTTTATTTTTTTATTTTATTTCGTCTATTCTAACAGGTGTGATTTGGTAATTTGTTTGGGTTAATTCATTTTGCTTATTTTTTTGTTATTTTGTTTATTTATTTATTTATTTTCATTTTATTTTATTTTTTCCGTTTTCGATTTTTAACTAAAGTAGTAAAAATTTGTTCTCATGTCTGCATTTTGAGATGAGCTCGGATCTTTTATTTGATAATTTATTTTGGTCTGGGAAAGTAATGATAGCTATTTTTTCCTCCAAGCAAAGTTTGCAAGTTTTTGAATGGTTGTTGTAGGCTGATGATCTTTTCCTTATTTTCCAAGATATTTTTGGTGTGATGTGAATTTTGTTTTTTTAATTTCCCAGATATACTTAGAAAGCATTGTGCTGATCGCGTATTTACTATTTGTTACAATGCTTTTTACAAGCGATATGAACAAATTTTTGCTACGTTAATAAAAACACCGATTAAAAATAAAAAAAAATAAATAAATATATAAGATAAGAAATAAAAATAAATAAAAACAAGCAAAATAATTTAACCCATTAAATAAATAAACAAATAAACGACTTCTGGTAAAATAACCGCCAAAATAGACTACCCACAATGCACCACTGACCCATAAATAGCCGAGAAAAATAGCAGCACTCGTGGCCTAAGGATTGCATCAAGCATGAAACAGACTGTCGCCTCTAAGTGTTGACATCTATGTTCACTTTTATATATATATATATATATATATATAATAAATCCTAAAGAGCCAGAAACAAACTACTACCTAGGTTTCAGCTCAACGGATCTTCCGGAGTAAGGCGTCTGTTTCTATTTCTTTCTTTTCCAATTTTTTTTCTCGGGTACTAATATACTTACAAGTTGTGATATCCGAGTTTTTTTCCAACCGAGTATTACTAATATATATATATATATATATATATATATATATATATATATATATATGGTCTGATCAAAAAGTATTGCGACTGGTACTATAAAAAGAAAACTACAACACATATCAATTCGAAATTTCATCTCCTTCGAAGTAGTCCCCGTCTTGCACTTTACCCAGCATCGTTTCTATTGATGGAAGTATTCCTGGAACTACTTTATTAGGATATCGAGCATCTATCTCATCGCTTTCTCTTAGATCGCCTCGACATTTTGGAATTTTGTTCCATTTAAGTAAGATTTGATTTTTGAAGAGGTAAACGTTGCAACAGCGATACCTGGAGGGGATATTGTGGCTGTCGATCCTGGGATATAGAAGTGCTTGTTTTTGATATCAGTGTTGTCTTTCTCCAAGTCAGTCACAGTTAAAGAGCCCAGTCTACCCTGCTATTTAAGACTAGTTGAGATAAAAGACCGATTCATACCATTTTAAAGGTATTTCTACGAAAACATACGCAATGACTTGGGTTGGAATTTGAACTCGACATGCCAAAATCATTTTCCGCACAGATATTCGCTTTGCTATGCACACACTCACACCCACACACACACACACACACACACGTATGCATTCATCCGTTGAACTGTTCAGAGGAAAATAGCTACCTTTTTACCACTATGGTTCAACTAATATGTACTTCATAGGATAATCTAAACATTATTCCGCCCATCCTGGCAAATGCTTAATTACTAAAAGACTCGTAGTTTCGTTAAAAAATAATGATTTATTTTAAATAGGAAATTGCTAATCTGTCAAAAATGAATTCGAATGAAAAGACCATCATGGAGATATTTGGTGAATGACCGGTTGTGCAAAAGAAAACGCCCTTCCTTTGCGACCCTCTAGAGTCTGATAACTATAATAATAACAGGCAGGAACAATAATAGCAATTTGTTTCGCTGTAGGCCAAAAAGCTTCTCGAGTATGAGGTGCAGGGATTTTTATAACATACCTTTGCCCTCAACTCTTCCGCCAATCCAAATGGAAGGCTAGTAAAGCGGAGGAGAATGAGGCGTTAAGCCCCTTACGACTCATCGGTCGACATTGCCGCTCCACTCACGTAAGTCTATTCTTCATTATTTCCAACAAATCCTTTAATGTTTATTGGATGTCGCCACATTTTTTTTAATTCAACATATTTTTAAACTCAGCCCAAGTTTGTCATTAAAATTTTAATTCTTACAAATAACTAAAAACGTCAAACAATCTGTGTTTGAATTATTAGAATGTTTGTAAGGTAAAGTTCGAGTAATAATTAAAATGATAATAACAGACATAATTATCTCTTGGAAATAAAACAGCAAGATCCCATGATGCATTTTTATTTATTTAATAATGGAAGCGTTTTTTTTTTTTTTTGTTTTTGTATTTTTGCACAAAATATGGCACTGAAGTCGGTATGCTTAGAAAAAAAAAACATATATGCTTTACTACAACAGATATGCTACGGGCAGTGTAGGAGTTATCGTTGCGGATAAGCGGAATCAGTAAGCCAAGATATAAAAAAAAAATTAAAAAAACATTAAAATGAAATATAAATAAATTTAAAATTAATAAGGAAAATTCTAGAATCTTTTCGCTTATATCATGTCTTGAGCCGTCGAAAAATCCAACTCGAACTTTTGTCTGTCAATCAAATTGTCTGCTTGACGATCAAATTCTTCATTTAGAAAGCTTTTCTCACTTTTGTTTGTTGAACATCAGCTTTATATTGCACCCATGTATTTTATGAATGGCGCCGAACAAGAAACTTAGTTACAAATGGTTGATATTTTTTTTTATCTTCAGATCAGGGAATTGTGTGAGATTTTTAATCAAGACAATTGCCATGTATTGATTTTTGCTCGAGTTGGCTGGCTCAGTTGTTTATTGAACTAATAATTAATTGTAGATCAATTGTTAATATTTTCTCGTTACCAAAATGACTTTCTAATCATCGAGTTACGTCGGCTATAAAATGCATTCGGCAAACGAAGTCTCCTTTCTTATTTATTACATAGTTGCTATTGACAAAAGAGCTCATACAAATGTCTTTAACACGAGTCCCGTAACCTTATTAGGGTCGCAAGGACATCACAGGTACTAACGCCATGGAAGCAGTAGTGTGTCTTAGGCAAAATATCCTAACGGATACCATTCCTCTTCAGGCTGGTTTCGAATTCATCGTTGTCATTCGCCTAGACTGCTTGTTTCCTATAAGTTTCAGAACTCAGTCTGTTCTGTTATTTTTACCATAGCTTAAGGACGATTGATCCGTTCCTTTTTCAAGATCATTTGCGCGAAATGAACGAAACAAAATCGAGTTGAAATTGAACTAAAACCCTAAAATTGAACAGGCTGAGATTGCACCGATCAGGGTAAGCATCCTGTTGGAAGGCGGCTCCACAAAGTAGGCGTTCGAAGAAGCTGCTCGAATGAAACTTATATCTCACCAATGGAATACAGATGAAATCAGGATGGTTCACTACAATATACCTTGCATGGCGGGTATTAGCCGGTTAGAACAAGGTTAGAACTGGTCCAATATAGTTTGTCTGAATACTTTCCATGGAAATGGCGATAGTGGGAAAGGGCTTGTAGGTTGGGAAATAGTAAATAAAGCACTTCTGGAGAATCGTATAATGGGTCGAATAGAGGGAAAGAGGCACAAGAAAAAACAACGGATGACATAACTGACGCCTTTAAGCAAATGGATGACAGAACGTGGTCTGGAGGAAGTGGCAGACAGAAGGAACTTGTTGAGAGATGCAAGGGATAGAGGGAAGTGGAGGGTCATGATCGCTTCCGTCCTGAAAGGACATTGGTACATAAAAAGAAAGAAAAGATGATGATTTTAGAGAGTTCTTTTATCGCAAGGTCATCCACAATAAATTTTCGGCCTAGCTCTTACATTTCATAATTCCTGGGAGATCTTCTGTGGGTTATCTAAAAACAGACATTGGAAAGAAAAAGAATCTAAATGAAATTGTCGAGATTAGTCCGATGAAATCGTAGAGGACGAAACGCGTCACATGAAAAGGATTTTCCACTTTGTCATGCATATTCCCCCTAATATTGTTCTTGCTATATACAAATTCATATATCGCTATGTCTATATATATATATATATATATATATATATATATATATATATTAGTGATATAGTGATAGATAGATAGATAGATAGATAGATAGATAGATAGATATGTGTGTGTGTGTTCATTTGTGTCAATAAGGTGTTTCTATCTGTTTCTGTCTGTCTTATTTGATTAGAATTCACTGATTTGCTGATAGACCAAAACCGACTGCGACAATATTAACCATCTGGGGCCTGCCAAATGTCACAATGAACAGGGTCCGAATCCAAATAAAAGCCACGTTGATGTTCTAGTAACTTCAGGGTGATTTTATTACGAAGATTGGATCAGCACGATCCTTAAAAAGAAAATCATTGTGCAAGACAGTTTAGAATAAATGTCGACATAAAATAACTCGTTACGTTCATATATATAGATAGATAGGTACATATTGTTACATGATATTCACAGATCGATCGATAGATATTCAGTCAGTCAGTCAGTGATATATTTGCTTTAACGAAGTTATATTTCGTACCAAGAGTTGGTTAATGATACGGCCTTATGTGAATTCAATTTACTCACAATAGTCTACCAGATTGTCACTGTAACATCCAATTTATAGCAAACGCTCAAATTTCAACAAGTATCGTTTTAAAAACTGAAAATGGACAATATATATATATATATATATATATATATATATATATATATATATATATATTACGAAATGGACAAAGTCCGACAATTTATTTATTAAAGACATTTTTATGTTTAACGTTATAGATACAAGTATTTAAGTAAATGCTCTGTTTATAATAAACAGTATTAAATAACATTCAGGCCGGTAAATGTTATTTAATACTGTTTATTATAAACAGAGCATTTACTTAAATACTTGTATCTATAACGTTAAACATAAAAATGTCTTTAATAAATATATATATATATATATATATACATATATATATATATATATATATATATATATATATATATATATATATATATATATATATATATATACACAACCTGATCGTAATCTTAAAGCCTCTTTAAGAAATCATCAACAAATAAACAAATAAACACCAAAAACTATCGGAATTCCAACATCAATTAGTTAAATATTTAGCATACAGTAATAAAAAAAACAACAACAGAACTAAAACATCAATCAGAGTTTTAGCAGGGAAACGGATAAGATTAGCCATTGTAGCCAGACAAAAAGATCCCAACCAAACCTTACACGACTCCATAAACTTGACAAACACCCCTACTTCAATCAAACCAGTGACTACTTGATAATGAAAAACAAACCCTAGATCACGCCCCCATTTCAAAACTGTAAATGAGTAAAACATTCCGTAGCATAGTTATTCCAAACATCGCCTGAGGATGAGATTGCCACCCGGTAGTTAGGGTTTAAATATTGAAATTAAACCTGAATACTGTTGACTAGATTCGAAACATAGTAATTTCTATGTCGCGACGGAATCATATTTTTAAAAAAATAATTATAATCTAGGCTCTACTTCTGTATCGAACACTGCTTTTAAAAATAAAAACAAAAGTACTAAAGAACTTCTGATCATCAATCTAAGAGTTCTTTCTTATTATACCAATACACACACACAGTCATATATTGATTTTCTAAGCGTAGCTTAGATGTGGCACAAGGCCGAAAGTATGGGGCACCCAGTGAGGATCGAACTCACTATTCAGTCGTAATCAGAAAAAATCGCCTATTTACTTCTTTTACAGACTTTCCTTTCAGAAAATCACTACGCACTACCGTAAAGAAATGTATTTTTTTTTTGCTATTCAAAACGGAAAAAAGGTATTATTTAATTTGTTATTGAAAAGAGGTATTATTTATTTGTTATTCAAAAAAGGTATTATTTAATTTGTTATTGAAAAGAGGTATTATTTATTTGTTATTCAAAAAAGGTATTATTTAATTTGTTATTGAAAAGAGGTATTATTTATTTGTTATTCAAAAAAGGTATTATTTAATTTGTTATTGTTATAAATAAAACTACTCTTACCAAAAAAAATTACATTTCTTTACGGTAGTGCGTAGTGATTTTCTGCAAGGAAAGTCTGTAAAAGAAGTAAATAGGCCAAATTTTCTGATTACGCCTGCGTAGGTACTACACAGTAAATTAGTAAACATGATGGCAGTAATGGCGGACGAATGACCAACAAGAAGTCCGATTTTTTTTCTCTTCTCGATAACTCCAGAACGGTAAGGTTTCTTCATAACTTAATTGTTAACTCTAGTTCACCATCTACATTTGCACGGAATTATGACGATTTTGGAAAAATTTTAAGGGATATTAGCACTCGGGAAACAAAACCAAAATTTACGAAAAGATTTTTTTAATTATTTTTCATGTCTAATTTAATTGACCTCGTGATTTTTGCCTTTTTATCCTACCCTTTTTTTTCTTTAGTTTAGGCTAGTGCTTATAAATTGCCGTTTCTTTCTGTAAAATGACGATGTTCTTAGTTGTGGCAATAAAAATCTGACGGATGATGAATATTAAACACTATTTTTAATCATGTCTTTCCGAAGGATTATTAAATTCTGTTTGGAAAGTGAGCGACTGGGGAAAATCCATCAATTTATAAAGGAAAGAAGAGAAGAAAAGACGATTTTCAAATAGAAAATATATCATATTTTATGGCTGGGTCATAACATAGGAATTAAGTAGTCATGCAATTAAATAATCGGAAAATATTTTATTTATTTAACTTTGGCTAGCTCTGAGTCTGGTTCTATCTATCTATCTATCTATCTATCTATCTATCTATCTATCTTTTAAGAGTGGCATATCTATCTATCTATCTATCTATCTATCTTTTAAGAGTGGCATATCTATCTATCTATCTATCTATCTATCTATCTCACAATTTCTTTATAGCAATCTCGGCCTCGTCATATATATATATATATATATATATATATATATATATATATACACACCAGTATATTGAAATGTATCTATATCAACCTCTTCATATCGATCTATCTATCTATCTATCTATTTCTTTCAGACTTGCATATCTATCCATCTATCTATCTATTTTTTAAAACGTGTCATACCTACCTACCTATCTATCTATCTATCTATCTATCTCACAGTTTCTTTATAGCTATCTCGGCCTCATCATATATATATATATATATATATATATATATATATATATATATATATATATATATATATACTACCTATCTCAGTTTATTGATATCTACCTGCGATTCTTCATATCTATCTATCGATCTATCTATCTATCTGCTTTAGTCTATATCTATCGATCTATCTATCCATCTCCTTTAGTCTATATCTATCTATCTATCTATCTATCTATCCCAATATATTCATATATATCTCGCTAATTACCTACCTAGCTCATGCTGCTAATTATCTATCTATCTATCTATCTATCTATCTGATTTAGTCTATATCTATCTATATATCTATCTATCTACCTATCTATCTATCTATCCCAATATATTCATATATATCTCGCTAATTACCTACCTAGCTCATTCTGCTAATTAACTATCGATCTATCTATCTATCTATCTGTATATCGCACTCTGCTCATACCTATCTATCAATGTATCTCAGCCTTTTAGATATATATTTGAAGAGAGTATTTATAAGGTCATCTGGTGTTACTTGACCGGGCCAAATATCTCTCCATGTAATATGCACCAGGTTGTACTAACTTAACTGCAACCAGCAATATGGAATAATCTTTGGTGGTATCTGCTGCGAAATGTTGATTCACGCCTTTACCGATAGGGAGGAGTGCAAAGCAAACACAAATCATCTGAGATGTAGTTTGGACCACCCTTGCCGATTATATCTCATTACTGAACGCTGAAAGATATGGCATGAGAAATGCAATCACAATTTACTCTCAAGATGAGATATTCCGCCATAAATGCAAGAAGGTAAACTGGAAAATTAACTTCGTTCCAATTTGAAAATCATGCAATCAAATATTCGCAAAGTTATTTGTCAAGAATTATTAGCGTTTAACTTGACGTCAAAACTGACTGTACCCGATAGTATTTCCAAATTACACCATTACTGTGACTTTAATTGTGTTTATCTAGTAAGCAGAGGCTGGGCACACATAATGTTACGTGTTTCTTGCAAGCATAAGTGGTTTATTTAAAAGGGAAATAGTGCTTTTCTTTGAAACAGCATTACATCAGTTGTTGCATATATTTCTGGCTAAAAATACATGATAAAAAGATCAAATTCGTACATCAACGAATAGAGTGAATAACTGATATATATATATATATATATATATATATAGATAGATAGATAGATAGATAGATAGATAGATAGATAGATAGATAGATAGATAGATCGGAGAGTTTATAGTAGTTCCAACGAAAGATAAGTGTATATATTAAAAAGAAGAGAGAAACCGCAAACGTTTTTGGTTGTAATGTGGATTTTTTTAAAAAAACAAAACATTATGCTTTATTTTCTATAGTAGCAAACTACAAACTGATACCAGAAACAGTTTGAAAAATATTGCAAATTTTAAAATTAAAATTCGTAGGTGAAAATGGTCATTAACTAAAGATATCTTAATTCCAATTGTAAAGTAAATTTGATATGTTTCATGAAAATAAACTTTGAGCGTTCTTTTGTGAGGCAGTTTTAACATATTTAAAATTCTACGTTGTATTAATAGGACTCGCCCGGATTATACCAAAGGATTCCTACCTATATATATATATATATATATATATATATATATATATATATATATAGATAGATAGATAGATAGATAGATAGATAGATAGATAGATAGATGGAAGAGTTTATAGTAGTTCCAACGAAAGAAAAGTGTATATATTAAAAAGAAGAGAGAAACCACAAACGTTTTTGGTTTTAATGTAGATTTTTTTTAAATATATTATGCTTTATTTTCCATAATTTTGCTGCACGGGTATCCGATCTCGCGACCTTCATCAGGCAAAGCGTGGAGATTTCCACATACTATTAAAACTAATTAATTTTTTTTCTTATTTTTTTCGATGTTAAATATTCTCGATATGAGACATTCTCTTTTTTTGTGTGTTAGTGAGACAAATGTCTTTCTTGAACGGGCAATGAAAAGTTTTGCATGAAGTTCTGCCAGAATATTAAACATCGTAAGACATAAGAAAAAATTAATTATTAATTATTATTTTATATGTGGAAATCTCCACACTTTGCCTAATGAAGGTCGCGAGACCGGAAACGCGTGTAGCAAAATTATGGAAAATAAAGCATAATATATTTTTTAAAAAATCCACATTACAACCAAAAACGTTTTCGGTTTCCGTCTTCTTTTATATATATATATATATATATATATATATATATATATATATATATATATATATATATAAGTGGAAATTCAAGTCAGCGCACATAGGTGACAGTCTGTCTCATGCCTGACGATTGCGTTTTGCATAAAAAAGTCTTTCACCTCTGGTTTGTTGACTTCGGTGCCCACTTTTATATTTACATACGTTCAATCCCTAATATTGAGCACTTTAACTTATAAATATAGCATTCCTTAGAACTCTATTATACCTGATGCAATGAGACCAAAAGTAATATATAAATTCTAACGTTCACAGCATTAAATCAAAAGAGGGCTCGATACCGATGTTCTCACCAGTCGAGGTGCAATTAAAATGCACCGAAACGAAGTTGCATCATTGTAGTGAGCAAATTGTTTTGTCTATATGACAAAATTATTATTATTATATATATATATATATATATATATATATATATATATATATATGTTAAATTTCTCAGAATAATTCTGAAGATAAGACAGTTTGCTTAGAAAGAAGGCAAGACAATTGGAAAATATATTTCCAATGCCGATGCGTTTCATCAATCCGATCCTTCGTCAAGCCTCCTGTCATGTCGATATGGAAAACTAAAACATATTCTTACTAAAAAAAAAAAAAAATGTTGCCAACTTCCAGAAGGAGGCTTACAAAGGAGCGTTTTCTTTTATATGTGAATTTAATGAAACTAAAGACATTTTTAAACTTATCTTGATAATATTGGATTGACGAAACGCTTCGACAATGACTAAGAAATATATTTTCTAATTGTCTTTCTTTCTTTATATATATATATATATATATATATATATATATATATATATATATATATATATATTGCCTTATATATATATATACTTATAAAAAAAATTTTAAATATGGAAATATGATGATAATTGGTAGTAATTTTTTTCTTTCTTTTTTATAATTAATATCCATTAGTGTTAATGGTCTAACGATTTTTAAAATGAAAAAGATCAGAATGGTCTGTTCTGTACTCATCTACTCTAAACAAGATAATAAAGCCATTAGGACGCATGTGGTTACTGAGAGTTAAAAGAATATTAGAAAAACTACTATTATGGAGAGAGAACAATAAAGGGACCAGGAGACAGAACATAATGATTGACATTGCATTGAAAGTTGGCTGGGGAAAAGGCAGAAGAGACTTAAACAAGCGATAGAAAAAATTGTTAATATGATTACATCTAGCCATTTTAACTGTAAAATGATGAAACCTTCCCGCTAGTCTAGTACTGTGCTTAAATTAATAAAGTGTAGGTACGATAGCGGAAAATTCCTTAGAACAAATACCGTGAAAGTATTTACAGGGAAGACACAGAGAAGCTACCTCATGGCGGTGACAAAGGGACTGAAAGCGTGATGAAAAGGGGCCGATAATATTTCAGAGTCTTCTTTGTATTTTATAAGAATCTCTAAATATATAGCAGGAACACCAGACCAGATGTGGCAGCAATATTCAAAGCAAGGACGAATGGTAAACTTATAAATATGTAAGATAGATTCTGGTGAGAAATATTGGTCTAGCACGACATAATAATCCAAATTTATTTGCTGCATGCTTAGCAGTTGATTCAATATACTCTTTGCAATTCAGGAAAACGTTTGTTCAAGAAAAAGCAATAAGTCACTCTCCTGGAGTTTAGCATCAGCCATGCTAGTAAAAGGTAAAAAAGGTTCTCTCAGATGAGTAAAAGAGAGCAGTTTCGTTTTTGAGGCGTTAAAATTAACAAGCCATTCCTTGCCCCCTTTAAAGATAAATTGTAGGTCATTTTTATAATCATCTGTCAATTTGACGTCGAACAGATCAGACTTGCTATTAAGACAAGAGTAAATAGTTGTGTCATCAGCATAGATACCGACTTTAGAACCGATGCCATCAGGAAGGTCTTTTATGAAAATTATAAACAACGTAGTTCCAAGGATATAGCACTGTGAACACCTGCATTTATGTCATAAGATCTAGAAGAGTGGCCATTCAAGAAAACCTTCATTTCGCGATTTGATATGAAAGACTGAGTTCAAAAATTCCTCCAGAAATACCGTAACCTTTCACCATGTGAAAAAGACCGGTATGCCAAACTATGTCAAATGCCTTCGAGATATGCAAAGCAACAACTCGAACTTCTGTTTCTTATCTACAACTTGATAGACTCTTTCAGCGACAATCGTTAACACATCAGCAAATGACCTCGTGAAGCGAAAGCCATATTGCTTGTCTGAAAGAAGACCCTGCAATACTTAACTAACCCTGAGATGCTTAACTAATTTACAGCTGATTAAGACCTCTCAATAACAAGATATCATCTCAAATAAGCGACATGACATTCTTCGCAACATAACATATTAATGTATATACAGGGTGTATTAAAAATTCTTTTACAAACTTTGGGGCGGTTTCCTCGGACCAAAACAAGGACAAAAGTCCATATAAATATATATCCACAAATCCTTCCGTTTTGAGTTATTAAGTTTAAAGTTTACGGTAGACGTTGTTAAATGTAAAACCCACGATGCAATCCATAAATACCTTTGCAAACTTTGTCACGAATCTTGTTTCAACAACGCGACAATAAGCAGCTGCAAAGGTTGGCTGACTCGGTTGCCTTCGGTCTGGTAACGCAATCTGATACAGCCGTGCAGCTGCATATTCATTACCAATTCGCACGGTATAATGTAAAAATCAGGTTTGTCTGCTCACGATATAAATATCCTGAGATTTTTAAACAGAACACTTCTCAGTTAACTCATCACTACATACATTAAACGTTGACGACAAACTATCCACAAATGTACATGAATAACAAATGTAACCTAGTCTACATAGCAACACAGTGCTATCTACCGTAAATTTTCTTTAAACTTAATAACTCGAAAATGAAGGATTTGCGGACATATTTTGTTGTGAGGAACCCTCAGTCATATTTTGTAAAAATATTTCTGATACACACTGTATACCGAACATTCCATTAACGGAATTTTGTTAATAGCAACATTAGTTATTATTTAAAAGTTCATTATAAAGGAGCAATGGTCTTTTGTAACTGAATGATAATTTTCTCCGATTTAGAAAAAAAATGACTAGAGACTCCATTAATCAAGTTTTGCAGCGTTCTTTGCTTTTCCGAATATTCTACACAATTAAAATGTCAGTTAAAGCTGAAAACGTATAATTTTCTTTTTCTTTCTAAGTTCTATTACGTTCATGTTTTATTATAAAAGAGATTAATTAAATTTCAAATTTACCACAACAGGTATTCTCGGGCATATGTGGATGGATTTGAGGGCGATTTTTTTTTTATATTCTTAAGATAATTGATAGGAAAAAAATATTGGAAGGTAATTCTAACTTACCTATGAAATAAATATCAAGAATAAAATCATATACTCGGATCTCTTAATGGAGTCTAATAGCCAACCTTCTACTATAACTTATATTAAAATAAAATAAAAATGCGTTCTTAATTGTAACATTCAGTTTTCACACATATACACACACACATATGCATATATATATATATATATATATACACACGCGCGCACACACACACACACACATATATATATATATATATATGTATGTATATATATATATATATATATATATATATATATATATATATATATATATATAATTATTAGTAGTAGTAGTAATCTTATAAGTATAAGAAACTATACTCGTTCGGAAAACCTTCGGTGTCACGATTTACAAATAATCAAACCAATACCAAAGGGGAAAAAAGGTATAAAAAAGAAAGAACCAAGGACATGTACTTTAGCCGAAAATAATCGTCTAGCATGCAGTTCCAAAGCCCACCAGAAAAAAATCCGATACGTGTACGCAAATTAACTAAATAAAGTGCTCAATGCAATAAGTAGAGCAGACCTAGTTAAACCTAGAGTGCCAGACAAACCTACCAAGGTTTCGCCTAAGCGAATCGTCAGGGAAGGCTGCTTTCCCTGACGATCCGCTAAGGTAATATATATATATATATATATATATATATATATATATATATATATATATATATATATATATATGTATATATATATATATATATTCGGGCAGCAACCTTTCTGTTAATCATATTTCGTTAAATATGATGGACAAGGAAAATTAATTTCTATTTAGTTTTTCCAACGTTCTTACATTGGTTCGTTTAGTAAGAGTGTGAGAGTTAAAAAAGAACTGGCTACATCGTCGATTCTCCCCAACGTTTTCGGACACTTCTTTAGCTATTTTCAAGGCGCTTGGTTTTAGGTGTTTATTCTTCATGATTTGACTTTGTGTGTTGTATTACTTGTGAATTATAATAGAAGCGTTAATTTCGAGTCATCGTGTGCTGGGTATGGCTGGAATTTGACTGGGTGACTTTCTATTTTTAAAAACTTTCATCAAGGTTGAGGCTTGGAGATAGTTGTTTGATGCATAGAGCCTCTGTTATAATGAGGTGTTTTCGGAAATTTGATTTACAAAGGACACTATTGATTTCGACCAGTATCTTCTTAAGGGTTCTTGTTGATTATGGGTAGATATATGTCATTTTATAGCGCTTTACTCTGATAAGTGACATGTGAGGCGTCTACTCAAGCAGGTGGTCGTATGTCCGATATTTATGACAAGAAACACAGTCTTGAAATGGGCAATGAAAGTAATACACGGCATTGGTCATCGCTACTTTAGGCTTGATGGAGTTATTTTGATTATTCACTACGAAGTTTGCAGTTTTCTAGTTTCTGTAATTTTTTTGAAGCATTTCATCCCTAGCACGCAAGGGCTTACTATGAGTGAAGATAAGATTAAAGAGGGGTGTTTGAGGAAAATATAAAATGAAGAACGGGGATCATGATCAAGATGTTGATTGACATTACATTTAAATTTTTTATCATTATACCTATCAGGGAAGAAAGTAAGAGGAAGGGAGTTCCACTGTCAGAAAGTGCGAGAGAAGAAGCTGTTGGAGTAGAAGTGTCGGCGACATTTGTTGCAGTTTTTTTGGTATATGGTACTAGTGAGCTAGCTCAAATGTCTTGACTTACTTTATAGTCCACCAATAGAAGATTAACCAATCAGAAAACGTAGAATATTCAATCCGTCGTGTATAAAGGCGGCCATTTTGTTTACTCTCTTCGAATGTCCAGTGCCAGCTTGTCAGGCGAAGAGAAACAGAAGGAAGAACTACGCTCCGATACTTTTACCGTGATATGCACTTCTAACCTGAACTACGCTTCCCTACTGTCTTCGAAATATTCACTGCTAACTTCTGGATTCTATACTCAAAGACGACCGTCATCATGAAAAACAACATTTAATTGTTTCGACAGTAAAAGGGTGGGGATGAGATGCCAAACAAGTAGCACGCTTAAATCCATGCAGTTGGAGCACCAGTGAAAATAGACCGTCAGAGCAGATGCCATGAAAGTATTTGTAGAAACGACAGAGGGAAACGTCTGTAAGAAAGTGACTGGAGTCGAGATGCCAGGTCAAGACCTATCACATTGCATACCCGTCTGTAAATTTTGTCAAGAACCTCGAGATGAAGAGCGGTGTGGGCACCTCAGCGTAGTGTAATGGTTAAGCAAGCTTGTCTTGCTAGAACAATCACGACTGAGAAGTGAGTTCGATCCTCACTCGATGCCCTATACTTTCGGCCTTGCGCCACATCTAAGCTACGCTTGGAAAAAAATCTCTATATAGCAACTGTATTCAATGCAAAGATGGAATGGTAGATTTGAAATATGGACTCAGACGAGAAAAAAACTTTCTGGCGCGATACAGAGAACCAACTTTCCACGAATTACAGAAGAAATATGGCGTTTAATGATTTTTGGTATAGCGAATTTGTCCCTCTTATAATTATTGTGCATCTGGTTGCAGTAAAATATGTTGGTGTTGTATTGTATTTTTGTTACTGGTGGCGTGTATTTTTTAAGAATAATTTTGATTATCAACGATATAGTTGGGAAAATTATTGTTAACTAATGTTCATTTTATGCGTTTCTGACAAAAGGAGTTTAGTTGTGATCTATTTAGAAAGTTTCTTATCATTTTTTATATCTTTCTGGGCATCGACTATCATAATTTAGAAGCCAAGAGTTCGTGCTGGTGTAATTTTTTTAAAGGTTGGTGATAAATATTTTGGATTTTATTTCTATATCAACGCCGTGAAACCCATTAGGTCCTGTTTTCTCTAACTTTTATTTTTACATGTCTCATATTGAAAACAAAGCATTTAAAACAACTGACAAATCGCAAATCTACACAAGTTACCTTGACGACATTTTTGTCCTGATAAAACATAAAGACGGAATTATAAATCTTAAATCAACTTTTGAAAAAAAATCAGTACTAAACTTTACATATAAACTCGTGGATAATAACAAAATCCCATTTCTGTATGTTGATATAGAACTAAAATCCAATGTATTTACTACCTACCCGTATAAGAAAAACACCACCACGAACTCCGGTCTTCTAAACTAAAAAAATGGAAAACTGAAAAACATTGTAGTTAATAATAAAAAAAAACAAACATCAAAACTAAACTGGCGATAACCAATATAGTCTATTAATTTCACTGCCCAGTACAAGACTGTCTTTCTTGTCTTAAATCAATTACCTATATCGGACATACGACCAAAAAACATCAAGTCACGAGTGTTGTATTTTTTCTCGACTAGTCGAAAAATATCCAACACTCGCGGCCTGACGATTGCGTCTAACATTCAAAAGTCTGTCGCCTCTGAGTGTTGACTTCAATGTTCACTTTTATATTTATATTACATATGCTCTATCTCTGATACTTGAGCACTTTATCCCATAAATATAGCACACCTTAAAACTATATTTCTTCATATATATATATATATATATATATATATATATATATATATATGTGTGTGTATGTATGTATGTATATATCTATATATATATATATATATATGAAGTCAACACTTAGAGACGACAATTTGACGATTGCATATAGCATGAAACAGACCATAAAACTATATTTCTTCATATATATATATATATATATATATATATATATATATATATATATATATATAGGTTTCTTTAAAAAAAAGTGACAATGTACTGCAGTTATCTTTTTTTTTTTTTTGTCGTCTTATATTTTCCTTCTTTTCTTTTTTTTTATCAGTCGTTTTTTATGAAACCTGTATCAAGAGGGTTTACTGGCCCAATACACAATTATATATATATATATTTTCTTTAATAAGATTCCTCAAGATAGTGGGGTTTTTTATACGTTGCAGGGCGAATTCGACCGTTCAATGTCGTTAGGAATAATCTTACTTGCTTATCGAGAATACGGTTGGGAAAATTATTGTTAAACAATATTTGTTTTATATGCTTAATTTCGCCGGAAAATATTTTCCTGGTAAAAAGGTTATATTTGATTTATTTAGAAAGTATTTTTTTCGCCGTCATTTATGTAGGCATTCATCATTACAATTGTGAAAGCCGGAGTACGAGCAATCTGTCTGTCTGTCTCTTTCTCTCTCTCCCTCTCTCTCTCTCTCTCTATATATATATATATATATATATATATATATATATATAAACACACACATTTTTTGTTTATACATGAATTTATTTATAGATACAATTTATTTAATTAATTGTCTGTTTTTTTTTTTATTAAACAGTATTAATTACATTTACAGTCCCTGAATATTCGAGAAATGTAATACTGTTCAATTAAAAAAAAAAAAAAAAAGAGCAGTTAATAAAATAAACTGTATCTATAAAAAATAACGCATAATCAGAAAATATATTAAATAATTGTCGGGAATCCATTTCATGATGAAATATAAAATTTGGCAAATTTGACGATAACATAAAACGACTAATTCAGAAATTTAAAAAATCGGACAAAAATGAATAGATAAAACTTTTGTGCGTGCTAGCATTGTTGGAGTGGACTGTGTTGATCGGGCGGCTGTAAAAGGAATTTGCTCGCCGCCCTGGCAGACGTGTGTGCTCGGAAAGGAATAGCCAGCCATTATAGATAGATAGATAGATAGATAGATAGATAGATAGATAGATAGATAGATAGGGAGAGGGAGAAGTGTTAAATACATTAGTGTTGAGTTCTAGGTAAACATTAAGGTTTGAGTTGTGTTTTTACGGGTTATCAACACTGAAAGCTTAAAGCTTGTAAGAATAAGTCAATTGCTTCGTCCACCGCAAGGAAAGTTGACTCCCTGTGCCACCCTAGGAATTTTTTCTCCCCGGAATCGATCCTCCAGATCTACAAATCAACAATTCGCCCTTGCATGGAGTATTGCTGCCATATATGGTCTGGAGCCCCTTCTGTTTGCCTTGGGGTTCTTGATAGGCTCCAGAGGCGGATATGTAATATAATTGGCCCTAGCCCTGGCATCTCGTCTACAGTCACTTTCTCACAGACGCGCCGTCGACTCTTTCTGTCTTTTTTACAAATACTTTCATGGCAATTGCTCCGAGGAGCTGCATTCGCTGGTTCCCAGACTTCATGAATTCAAACGCCCTACGATGCTGGCATCCCGCTCTCCCCCTTTCACTGTCGAAACTCCAAAATGTAGCCGTCTCTTCTACTCCAACAGCTTCATATCTCGCACCTCTCGCCTGTGGAACTCCCTTCCCTATTCCAGTTTCCCTGAGAGCTATAATCACCAACTATTCAAATGTAATGTCAATCGACATCTTCAGTTGCCTTGATCTATCCACTATCATTCTCCTCATCCTTTCCTCTATCACTCCTATCTGATCTTGCTCCAAATTTTCTGTAACTTCTTGCGTCCTAGTGGCTTCTCGCCTTGCTTGGGGTGAAACGCTTAAAAACATTGTTTTTGCGAGTTGATATTGCATGAAAAGCCTTTTTGAAAATAACAATGATTCTTCTAGTACAAGTCCTACCATTTAACCCATAGTTGGGGGAAGGAGATGGATTAATTCCTTTTGCAATCGTATTTGCGTGTATCTTCTTTTATTTCCTTGAGCAATTTTTATCCACCGTCAGCCTGCTAAGCCATTCACAGCCTCACCCGTGCTCCATTGACCAGCATTACCTGTTTCTAGCAGGAAAACAGTGAACAAGACCAGGCGAGACAAAATCAGGAAAAAGAGAGATGGTAGGAGCAATACCAATCATGCAGCATATCGAACGACAGAGGATCAGGTGGTTCGGATACCTCACTCTTCCTGATGCCTATCAACCAACCAGTCTACGAGTATACACCGTCAGGTACTCTGGCTGGAGAGCGAGAGGCAGATCAAGAGGACGCTGGAGGGACTCAGTGGCAGACACTCTCAGAGTACACGAGATATTTCTCCTCCAGGCTACTCGCCTTGTCGCTGACAGACGACTGTGTCTCCCGGCGACGCCTAACGGCACAAAATTGCGCCTAAGTGAATGTAACGGACATGACTGGAATTCGAACTCGTCTCACCGATTTCTCATTTCCAGTCGCTATCCATTGCACCAGTCGCCCATCCTCGCAATTTCATTGCTAAGAGTAAGTTCGTATGAGAATTTCAGTACAGAGTTTTATGTGTGTGTGTGTGCGTGTGTGTGTGTGTGTGTGTGTGTGTGCGTGTGTGTGTTTGTGCCAGTGTAAATTTGCTTAAACACTGCCGCGTGTTTAATTACCGATAAAAATTCTTGCGATGCCGTCCATTTCATTCGCCTTCAGACCTTCCCATAATTTCATGCGCCTCGTTATACATAGGAAATTACGCACGCGCCACTGCGCATGCGTATCTGTGTGTAGGCGTAGCGCCGATCAAAGTTAACAATCTTTGCATGACAGATAAGTCACTGTTTGCAGTTTAAGTGCAAATCAATTGTGTTATTCGACAAAAGTAATAAAAACAAAATATAATGCATAACATAATTTCGAACGAGACAAAAAGACGTCAGATATATCAGATGGGATCGGCCACTTCATATATATATATATATATATATATATATATATATATATATATATATGAATAAGTTCACGGTGAGTTCTACGAAAATAAATATCCTTAGAAATTCTCCTATCACATCATTAAAGATTTGGGCTTAAAGTTAACAAAATATTGCAATAGCAATCATAAATATGAACGCTGGTCGTTATTTTAAGAATTGAGTACAAATGACGAGATTTGAAATTGACTTTTTTTTTCATTTCATTGAAACAGACGTTAAACACTTCTATCTCCACTTGTTTCTCTCATCTTCTGACTGAAATCAAATAGCGTCTTTGATATGTTTTCTGTGTTCTCACGCGATCTAAACGGAATAGTCCATTATTTGTTGGGTATTAGCAGGAGACGTTCAACACTTCTTTGTTCATTACTTTTTAAACTGAAATCAAGTAGCGTCTCTGATATGTATAGGATCAAAAGTCCATTACTTATGGGAAATTATCAGAACACGCTAAACATTTTTTTCTTTCTACATTCCACTGAAACTAAGGAGCGTCTCTGATATGTCCTTTGTCCTTTCACGCGATCAAAACGGAACAGTCCATTAATTATGACGTATTGGCAGGTCGTAACTGTCAAGTGAACTGAGGAATGGAGAGACAACTACAATTATTGGAGGATGATGATGTTGATGATGCTACTGCTGCTGCTGCTGATGATGATGATGTCGATGATGCTGATGCTGATGATGATAATGCTGCTGATGATGATGAAGCTGCTACTGATGATGATGATGATGATGATTTGTGTGTATTTTCGTATATACGTCGATCAAATATTGACGATATATTCCTAATAATGAGGTTAATTATTCAGCTGGTAATTTCTTGGATGGACAACCATTGTAATTAAATAATTTAAATTGTTTTATCGTAATTTAAATTGTTTTACTTGCTGCAAGATTAAGTTTCATTATAACGAGATTTGGAATTTGTAGGTCTGATGAATTAGATCCTGATTACGATTCCAATGTAATAAATTATAAACCATGGAATATTAGTGTTTGAGTTTTTATATATATATATATATATATATATATGTGTGTGTGTGTGTGTGTGTGTGTATGTATGTGTGTGTGTGTGTGTGTATCAAATTAAATTTATATATGTGTATATATATATATATATATACATATATATATATATACACATATATATATATACACATATATATATATACATATATATATATATATACATATATATATATATACATATATATATATATATATACATATATATATATATATATATATATATATATATATATATATATATATATATATATATATATATATATAAGACACCTAACAGTGTTCCTGCTGCAATTGGATACAATGGATTCTCCTGTACTGTTTGTGGTATTTTGTGCAATTCATCGAGCCGGTCTCACAGTCATAGGCATGCAGATAATTAATTTCTGGTCATCGGAACTTCATACGTCGCACTCGACAGGAGAATCCATCATATAGAAGATAAATAAGATGGATTTCGACAGTTCATCAGTTCTCATCAAACATGATTGTTAAATAACATGTACAAGTTCTGTTATCCATTTTTTTTTATATCATTTAAATTTCCGAATAAGTTTAGTGTTATCGGTAATTTAACCTAAATTCATAATAACTTTTTCCCCCGTGGACTTTCGAATGGTGCTACATTCGTTTTCAAGGATTGTTCTGTAGTTACAAAATTTGTTTTCAATTTTGGCATTCTCACGTATGATGGAACCAATTTCAAGCTACGCCATATAAGCGGTCATCCAGAAATTTTGATGTGTGTGTATGTTTATTTATTTTAAATACTAAACGCTCTCCAATATACGGTACCCTATGGAGAAAGATACCTCATTTAATGTTGTCTGCTTCTCTTTTATTACAACAGCCTCCGGAAATTGGAGTTTTTCTTTGTAGTGTGGCCTATGTAAAATGTTGGTTGTTATCTACAAAAATTTGTTTAAAATTAATATCATTTTTGTCTGTTTGTCATGTTTATGTGTATATGCACACACACAAACAAACACACACACGCACACATACACACACACATATATATATATATATATATATATATATATATATATATATATATATATATATATATATATCCGACATTCTGATGATTACGTTAGAGCGAATGAAACTAGCAGCTCCGGTCGGTCACTGCCTTCCTGGATTTTGACTTAAATATATTAAAACTGTGCAATTTCTCATTGCATTGTGCACTTGTTTTTTTTTTTTACCAGTCAGCCTATTTTAGATGCTCCTTATCCTTTCTTCGGATTATATATATATATATATATATATATATATATATATATATATATATATATATATATATATATTCGGATTATATATATATATATATATATATATATATATATATTCGGATTATATATATATATATATATATATATATATATATATTCGTATTATATATATATATATATATATATATATATATATATATTCGTATTATATATATATATATATATATTCGTATTATATATATATATATATATTCGTATTATATATAAATATATATATATATATTCGGATTATATATATATATATATATATATATATACATATATATATATATATATATATATATATATATATATATATATAATTATTTTTTTAAAAATATGATTTAAATAAATAATTATATTTATGCTCTACTTTAAAAATAATAACAAAAATACTAAAGAACTTTGGATTATTTACCTAACTTGTTCTTTCCTATTTTCTATATATTCTTCACACACATACATATATATATATATATATATATATATATATATATATAAAGGAAATTTCTATACAACGCCTGTAACCCCCTTTCAATTCTAATGACCTTTTTTCATAACCTGTGAAAAGAAGCTGGTCCTTTGCTCATTTGGGCACGCAAAGCGCACAATCTTGACGCCATCCCCCCCCCCGGCCCATGTTATCATTCTTTGTCTTTTGTGCAGATCCGCAGGTGATGGGCACAATTGCCGCTGCTTGTCCAAACATGATCCGTAGGTCTTCCCTTCTGAATGTGTTCTTCCATGTGTGATGTCCTTCACTATGCTTTAAAGCATTCAGTCTTATACTTTTCGTTGATTTCTGGTGTTTGCTCCATATTGCGTCAGCATCCGGCGATGCATTTGCGCAGATTTGATTGCTTCTGCCCACAGAAATCGCACGGTAGCGCATTGTTCCTCGATCGCTGACTTGGTTGTTTCCTGCCATTCGACAGAAAAAATGAAATGCTACGCGCCACTAGCTACCCGTCACACCAGGTGCAGGCATGCTATCGCGCGTCAGCTTCACCTTATCGATTTCACCGCGTAATTTCAAAATTGTCTTTACCTACTGATTTATCCTCGTATATATACATACAGACAAACCTCTCGTCTACGGATCACCCATCAACGGACTTCAGATGCAACGTACAAAATCTGCAGGCAAAATAAAAAAAAATCTACAGAAAAAATACTCCCAAATCATCAGCGATGTATTTCAAAATTTGCGAGCTTAACCCAATGATTTGTATTAGTTCTCAAAGTAACCGCTTGGCGGCGGTGGATAGCCTTTCAAATGTAAACAAAGTTGGGTGTACAGGATATAAAGTACGATACATTTGCGCATGTTTGAGAAAGTAGTTGTAAGAAATATATTATTTTTGTTATTTTTATTAATTTAGCTATATTATTAAGTATATATTTATTTCTGTCATATTGTGACGTCTCCCCGGTGTCGCTACGCCAAATGTGACGTCTGCCTAGCCGCGTCCGTCGTGCTATCCTGTCCTGTGACGACCAACTGGCTTGGTATTGGTCGCGGCTCCAAATGTGACATTCTAACCTTTTGGTGATTCGGATGGGAATCTGGTTAGATTCGGTATCAGCCTTGTCGTTCCCAGCTCGCCTCCAACGTCTGGCTACCGAAGTAACTGTTTTGATTTCCAGTCTAACCTACCCACGTTGTGAATTGATCTTAGGCAGACGAAATCAATCAGTCGCCGGGCCGTAATGCAAGCCGAGTTCGATCAAGGCTAACACCGCACAAGTATATGTAAAAGAAAAAAAATAATAACTCGAAAAGTTCAAATGTGTTAAAAAACGGATAACAATATTTTATATTTGATTTCTGAATACAGGACTGCGTCTCCTTCCCAACCCGCTATATGGATTCGTGACACTTTGTGTTTGTTAGGCGAGTCTTAACATCTTAAGTTGTTTGTTCTTTAAGAAACTGGTTCTTGGTGTATCTTTAGGCGATATTCGTAAAACTTTCGGTGGTGTGAGTCTAAGTCGTTCTTCAAAAATATATTGTTGTTGATTAGAAGTTGAGGTCGATAATGCGCGAATCTTAGTCAGCTTCTGCGAGGCGGGTCTTCAGAGCTCTCAGCTCACTGCAACTGCTTGCCTGTCTGTCTCCAACCCCAAATGCGAACTTCACTCAACTTAACTGTAACTGGAACTCAACTTAACTCGCTGCGATTCTGCTTATAAGGACGCCGACCAATACCGGGGTGGGCTTGTCGGGGTTTGAGGTTCCTTGATAATTATAAACCCACAATCCACTTCTTTGTTTTCGGTCAGGAAAATTTTATTATTTTCCATTTTTGGAAGTCTTTCGTCTTCCCACCTTCTGTTCTTATACTGGTATCTCACCATGCCCTCAGAGTGTGTCAACGGGTTTCCCCTCTCTCTCACAGTGGCATCTCGCACCTATCCCTTCAGGGGGCGCAACAGGCCTCCCCTCCTTCTTCACATGATTACCTCCGCCTAACGCTCATGCCACCATTCAGCCAATGGACGCTCAGCAGCGTGTGTGTGGCCAGACTAACCTCATTTTAAAAAATCTTGCTCAAAGAAAAAAAACAATTATCTTCCCTTTTTTTTTCTTTTCTTCGAGGAGACCTCACACCCTAGACTCTTATCTTAACCGAATCACCTGGAATTCGTCAATCAGATTTTCGCCAGCATCAAGTGGGGGGCCATTTGGACGTATTTGCATTCTTGGTGCCAATTACTGATCCGATAAAATAGTTTCGCTATCATAGCCCGCCCTGACGATAAACAGATGCTCCTCTCAATGACATTCTGCATATAGACAAAGGCTTAACCTTTCCTTCATGGTGGTCAGCGGACACTTTTGTTTTTCTCGGACAGTGCGTGCTTAATTAATTTTTATTTTTATCTCTTTAGAATTCTGCGGGAGGTAACTTGTCCAACTTGAAAATTCCCTTTACCATTGCCATGGGCAGATTGGACATATCTTACTCTCCGCCCCGTAACATAAATCAGATTAAATTCTGTGTTTTACTTTCTAGACAATGGAA
>OZ010588.1:39069748-39112248 GCA_963932145.1 Acanthosepion lycidas
AGGAATTCTCGAGCCAAGCTGGTTGATATTAATTCCCCTGCTTTAGATAATAAAAAACTCTGATATCAACTCTAGCACGTGTACGCACGATAAATAACTGCCTGATTTTCAAAATGGCTTTTGTCTACGTTTCTAGTACCAAAATAAACTATAGATATAGATTCTTAAAAGTCACGACAGATAAGTTTTCCTTAAATACGTAATTGAACTTTGCTTTATAAAATGGCCTCACCAAGCCAAATTAGTAATGGCACCCCTTGGCTATAGGAATATGTTTCTATTGGTAAATGGGTGTATTTGAAACAGTGCAGCACGAACGAGTGAATGCTGTTTGTTATACAAGACAATGTATTCTTACGTAAACAGTAATAAATTCCAATTTCCCTTACTATCTTCAGGTGGAATGGTTTTTTTAAAATCTTTTTGAAGTAGTTTCCATGTTTATTCAAGGCCAAAAATCTTTGTGGTCGATTTTTGATCTCGTCTGAATATGGAAACTACCTCAAAAAGATAAAATTCTACTAAGGATTCGACCACACAGAATTTAATCTTGTCTGAAACATGAAAATTATATCTTCAGTTAACATTGTATGGTGTAATATTTTTGATCGAAGCAAAATTTCGCATTCCTAAATTTCGATGGTGGTTAAAAACGTACATCTGTATAGAAGGTTGACTTCATTATTGGAAACCAATGATCGCTTTTATCCAGGTTATATATATGGCAATAGCCTGTAAGTGCGCATGCGTGTATGGTTAATTGCATGTACGAGGGATTTCGTGAGGATATATGGCTATTGTATTTAGGAATAAGTTGAGATGAAGATGTTCGACTGTTGAGATCAAAATTCTCCCATAAGCTTAAATACAAGCTGCTTTTGTATTAGTTAATCACCAGCACATACACAATTTTGCTTCTGAGTAAAAGAGACAGTAGGCGGTCGGTTAAAATAGACTGCAACACTTATTATCACTTGCTTGTCTTGCTCGCTTATCTGAAAAATGAGGAAATGAGCTCAGTGGTTACACCAGCAGGGTGGTGGACGAGAGGTCAAAAATTGCCGATAAACATTATGTGGGATTTTCTGTTGAAAAAATTCACTTTTCACAGAACTCTAAAAAAAAAAAAAAAGTTCCCGATAATTATTTATAATGATCAAAAATTCATGGTAATGTTGAGAGCTTTTTTTTTTATTTCTCACTTCCTCCTCTCTCTTTGCTTTCTTCCTTTCTTCTTTTCTTTCTCTCTCTCTCTCTCCCTCTCTCTCTCTCTCTCTCTCTCTCTCTCTCTCTCTGGCCGTCTCTTCCTCTTTCTTTCACTCTCCTTCCCTTTCTTTCATTGTAACGAACCGGTTTTGTACTATTTCTATAGATATTTACTAATATTATAATGTTATATGCTAAAATTAGTTTAGTCCGGGATAGATCTATAACAGCAAATCACTCAGTGGCCATCGAACTCACAACACTAGCAAAAGGGACGGTAAGACTAGCTTTTTAACAATGGTGCTACGGTAGATTTTTCTTTTCTTTTCTTTTCTTTTGTGACACTATTTAGGTTGCTAGAAAGAAAAAAGAAAGAAAAAGGCGAAAATTAAATTTAGGTGATAAGAAGCCATCACGAAAAGGACACTAAGCGATGTTATTTTTTTTTTCTAACAAAGAAAAGTGATAAAGATTTTATTTTCATTAGCGAAGAAGGTGGGATCTCCTATCTGTCGCGTTGGATTTATGACGGCGCACCGAGTATGGCAATGGTGAAAATTTCAGGTCGGCCAAATGACCTACGAAACAGAAGCTAAGAGATAATATTAATTAAGCACGCACTGACCGAAAAAGAAAATGTCCTCTGGACCTCCCGCAGGGTGCTGGGAGATCAAAATTAATTAGGTCATACGCTGACCGAAAAACAAAATGTCGCTGGACTACACAGAATTACAAAAACAAAAGACTAAACCATTAGCTATCTACGGAAATGTCGTTTGGAAAAGGCACCTGTATATTGTCGGGAGCTGGCTATGATAGCAAAATTATTTTATCAGAACGAATAAGTGGCACCAAGGTGCGATACGTCCAATTGACCACCCACTTGTTTGGTGAAGGTCCCGGGTGATAAAGTCCAAGTGACATTTGGCTAAGATAAGAGTCCAAGGACTTGTTGCCGGGCAGGAGAGGAGAAAGAAGGGAAAAAGAAAGGAAAAAAAAAGGAGATAATTTTTTTTTCTTTGAGCAAGATTTTTTAAACCGAGGCTAGTCTGGCCACACCCACACTGCTGGGTGCTCATTGGCTGAATGCTGGTGTAAGTGTTAGGCGAAGGTAATCATGTGAAGTAGGAGGGGAGGCTTGTTGACGCAACCCCTGAAGGGATCGGTATGAGATGCCACTGTGAGAGAGAGGGGAAACCCGTTGACACCCTCTGAGGGTATGGTGAGATACCAATATGAGAACAGAAGAAGGTGGGAGGACGGAAGACTTCCAAAAATGGAAATTACTAAATTTTCCTGACCACAAACAAAGAAAAATTCTTAATGCGGATTTAGAGTTATCAAGGAACCTCAAAACCCGGTTTTGGTCGGCGTCCATATAAGCAGAGTCACGGCGAGTGAAAAGCGTCAGTTCACTAGAGTTGGGGTTGGAGACAGACAGAGAGGCAAGCAGTTGCAGTGAGATGAGAGCTCGCAGACGCCTCGCAGAAAGCTGACCAGATTCCACGCAATTCCGAACTCAACTTATCGCCTGAAGATACACCAAAACCAGTTACTTAAAAGAACAAATTAAGATGTTAAGACTCGCCTAACAAACGCAAAGTGTCACGAATCCATATAAGCGGGTTGGTAGAAAGACGCAGACCTGTATTCAGCAACCAGATATAAAATATTGTTATCCTTTTTTTTTTGACACATTTGAACTTTTCGAGTTATTACTTTATTTTCTTTTGCATATACTTGTGTGGTATTAACCTTGTTCGAACTCGACTTGCACTACGGCCCGGCGACTGATTGATTTCGTCTACCTAAGATCAAATCACAACGTGGGTAGGTTAGACTAGATATCAAAACAGTTACTTCGGTAACCAGACGTTGGAGGCGAGCTGGGAACGACAAGGCTGATACCGAATCTAACCAGATTCCCATCCGAATCACCAAAAGGTTAGAACGTAACATTTGGTGCCAAGACCAATACCAAGCCAGTTGGTCGTCACAGGACAGGATAGCACGACGGACACGGCCAGGCAGACGTCACATTTGGCGCAGCGACACCGGTGGACGTCACACTTTTATTTTATTTTCTTTTTATTTATTTTGGCTTAGGACCATATTATGTTAAAACACCTGTACTCGTCCCGTCACTGAGGTTAAGCAACGTCGATCTTGGTCAGTACCAAATTGGGTGACCGCTTGGGAATACCAGGCGCTGTAATCTTGGACGTGAGATATCGGAAAGCTGGGTTGGAATCGCAGATGGGATTCGTTACATTCTCTTAGGCGTGAATAGCCTTCGGCGATCATGAATCCAAAAGAGACCTGATCGCCGAAGCGTGTCACATCCGTCCCTGGACTAGCGCAGGAGGGTAGTAGCCCATTCCTCCTCGTTAATCTGGTGGTAAGGCCTGTATTCAGCGAGGAATGCTCACAGAAAAAGAAGATCCATGTTAAAAAAAACAGTCAATGTAGACAACTCTTTCAATAATTGCCACAGAAACTCATGTGAACGTGTTGTTAAATGATTACATCAAAAAACCAATCGAAATAAATAAATAATAAAAACCCTAGAAACTTTTGCACATACCGAATGAATTCATTTACTGGAGATGACTTAAATAGGTAACTGCGCCCCCCCCCCAAAAAAAACTATTTGTAAAAACAATATCGCTTTCACTAACAATAAATATGTGTATTTTCTGGATACATTTAAAATCTTTTAAAAGTCTTTTCTCTTAATAATAGAGGGTGACCAAAAAAAACGGGAATTTTTTAAGTGCGTATTGCCAGAAATGAGCAAGTGGCAACACTGCGAGACAGTGACCTTGAGCAAGTAAACATTTCGCCATTTAGAATTCAAGATGGAATTCACAGTATCCCAGCTGAGATGTTGCAGAAGTCAATGAGGAATCTCAACAGCAGTTTTCAAGAATGCATTCGTACAGGAGGACGCCATCTCCGAGACGTAATTTTTTAAAAATAAAAATTCCATCATTGTTTCTTAAATGGCATGTTTTAAGGTTTCAATTACTATGAATAAAATATTTTTTATTCCATCACTCTTGATTTTATTGGATTGTTAAAAAGTTCCCTTTTTTGGGTCACCCTATACAAACCAAAAATAATTTCTAAATTAAATAAAAACCATTCATTCTTTCTTTTTAGTACTGGTTACATTAAAGCACTTCAGGACTATACACTCCACAAACATAAAACAACATCATTATCATCTATTAAAGAAGTAACAGCCGCCCTCAGACAAGATAACCTGTAGCCTATGAACGTCGAGTATTGGACGTCGCCTTAATCGATCCTGATATTCTTAAATGGCTATTGAATCTTGAACCTAACAATTCCTTGCACAACTTGAGAGTATATCGACCTAGAGACGTGAGATAATCGAAATATCTGAACAAAGACTATACTCGCAACGAATTTGACGCCACTACCTGCCACTTCTTTTCGACTGCAGATAAGTATAAATAGATGGTCACCAGTTTCAGTAGGTGTAAGTAAGGTTCGATTTGGTAAGCCGTGTTGGTGTCGTTGTGAGTGTCACATAGTGGAAGACCGGTGTTAGGGTTCAAGTTTCACCTTAATGTATCACTCGAATATAAATGCGTTCTGCTTAAAGAAGCTTATGTAATACGTTGATTTGTTTGTTTAACGGCATATCAACTGTTCATGGGTCATTTAATACCGACATTAAATTTTCTTGGAAACTTTGAAGGAATAAGGATATTATATGTTATTTTGCTTTCACGGTTGAATGCATTGTAAATGATACTCACCTTTTGCGATTGTTTTGTGTTTGTAGGAACAGAATTACGAGAGGCATTGATATGTATGTTTTATGTTGTTGTTTTGTTGAGGTTATATTTTGGAATATAGAATATTATATGTATTAATATCATGAAAGAGTTCTTTCATGTTCATTGATGGATCGTTGGTAATTTTACTATAAATAAGTACTGTTGATAATTTTTTTATATAAAAAAGTATTGTTGTTATCTTTATTAGTATAAAAGTCTGTGAACGTTGCTTGTGTGTTTGTCAGAAGTTACACATAGAGAGTGGATGAAAGAAAGATATGAATTTATCATCGTGTATGAAGCAAGGGAGAGAAGGAAATGGAGAAAAAAAACGCTCTCTCCTTCCACCCACCTCTCTCTCCATCCACCTCTCTCTCTCTTTCCACCTACCCCTCTCTCTCTTTCCACCTACCCCTCTCTCTTTCCACCTTCCTGTGATTGCGTGTGTGCTTATTTATATTTCTGCTTTCTTTAAACAAACAATATTTTAAATATTTTTTCAACTTTCTTCAAACAGACAATTTTTTAAATGTTGAAAGTAATTTCAATATCTTAAAAATATATTTATTTGCAGTTATCTCTACTTTCACAAACTCTTCAATAAACTAAACGTAAAAAATAACACAAGGTTGACCCAACGGGTCACAGGTGGTCTAGTTTTTTTGTTTTTACTATAAATATGTATTTTTAAACATTTATAGTCTTGTTTTTGTTGTTGTTTTTGGAAGTTCATTGGGAACAGCAGCAAGTAAGATGTGGTTCCACACATCGCAAGAGCTCCATTCTTCCGATCAAAGACCCTCCCGCTGGATGCAGTTTACGAACAAGAACTGACATCTGATCAACGGGTACTTGGCGGAAACGTTTATTGCTATATTAACGGCTTTCTTTAGGTGTTTGAAATTTCAAATTTATTTCACCCAGTGTTCTAGGCTTCTTACGGATGTCTCAGTTATCTCCCTTTAAATCAACTCTCCAAGTTTTTGTTCACCACTAAAGTAGCCAGGTATTGAACTCCTAATTTAATGAATACTTTCTTAGTGAACCACGAAACAAAATTCTTTGGAGCAAGTCACTAGATCCAACAAACGCCTTTATCCACTGGGCCAAGTGTTCTTGAAGACGTCACTATGAATTTTGGGGACTTATAAACTTAAAGGCTCGATAACAATTTTTTTTTTTAACCAGAGCTCATATTACAACTTTGTTGTAATTATTACTTTTCTCTAGCATTCTGTATTACTGGTTCCCATATTGTATTCATTTCTACGCTTGGCCGGCTTAGGAATAAACTAAAGTATGTTGATGATTTCTTGTCTTAAAAATTAAATATAAAACACTTTATGTAAGAATTCAGAGAATTCGATGGTTGTTGGTTGTTTTTGATTATCGGCATATCAACGTCAATGTTTTTAATGCCGAATTTCTAAATTTTTTCTACGTAAATTTATAGCTTTACTATAGATATTTTGCACCGAATTCTCTACTGCCAGGGCCAATATATTTATATTTTAAGATATACACTTTGTAGATGCTAAAATGTATTGCTGGTATTTTCTACTATAAAAATGTATTTTTATATTTTAGTGCTGTATTAATTGTCATTTCGCTAAAAAACATCTATTACCACAGTTCATTTTCCTTATAAATATATTGCTGGTATTTTTTTTAAGCAAATCGCCTCATGCAAGGCGGGAGTGCCCCTAGTACGCAAGGGGTTACAGAGAGTGAGAGTAAGAGTAAAGAGGAGTATTTGGGAAAAGGATAAAGAGAAAAACAGGCATCAAGGTGAAGGCATCAGAGGATGTCGATTGACATTACATTTTAATATTTGAAGATTATAGCTATCGGGGAAGCAAGTGATAGGAAGGTAGTTCCACTGACGGGAGGTGCGAGATAAGAAGCTGTTGGAGTAGAAGAGATGGCTACATTTAGCCGTTTCGACAGGGAAATGGTGGGGTCGAGATGCCAACCTAGTAGCACGCTTAAATTCATGCAGTTTGGGAACCAGTGAAAGTCGCTCGTTCGAGCAGTTACCATGAAAGTACTTGTAGAAAAGACAGAGGGAAGACACATTATGTCTGTAAGATAGCCACTGCAGACGGGATGCCAAGTTAGGAACAACCCCTTTGCATATTGTTACTATAATATATACTTTCTTATTGAACCACCATACAAAATTCAAAACACTATTTTTCCATAGCTGGGACTCTAACATATGCTACCAACTCGGGTCAGGGTGAACCTGGGGACAACAGCAATTAAGAGGTGGTTCCACGCACCCCAAAACCTTCAATTTCCCGATCAGAAGCCATGCTGTCAGATGTAGTTTATCGTCATGCCCAGGACTACAGAGAATTAGAGGCGACGAACCCTTGGAACATTGTGCAAAATAAAAAATAATAATTTGAAGTTAATGTGTAAGATGAAAAAAAAATCTAATAAACAGCTATATAGGTTGTTGGAAGTATATTGTATTTTAAGAATAAGATATATTAGTCCCACAAGAAAGGGAAAATAAGCATAATGTCGAGGTGCCTTTTTATTCATCCATGAAATGACGAATCTGTCAGCGAGAACGCGAGATTTTCTGCTAAAAAAAGAGTTTCTTCTAACCAAATACTTCACGCTTGATAGCGAACACATGGATCTACAAAAGGCTCGGTCCTGGGCGTTTATCTCACTCTCTACACCCTCTCCATTACTGACAAATAGTCGGCAAAATTTCCCTACTGTGATACAATAAAATTAGCCAGTATAGACTATATGCTTTGCTCTATTTATTGCTACAAGAAACCCTTTTTCCTGGTGAAAAGACGGCTGATTTGACGCAGTGAAAACCAACGACAGTGTGGCTATGTTGAAAACATCCAGTGAAGACTACTGCAATAACACAACCGTTTTCGGCTCACTAAAGAATAACGACGGTGATAGCCTAAACACCATTTCGAACCACATATGATGTTCTGACAATGTCACATTAGATTATATAGTTGTTTGCTTTCATACAGTTAAACATGTAATTTTTCATTATTTCGTTCAGTCGAAGAAACGGAAAATGAATAATTCTACTCGTTTCAAATTGGGTGTGAACTTCGTTTCAGTATTCCAGCTGAGTTACACGTTCACCACCCAGCATCTTGGCATGGTCATCTTGTAAGTTAATTCAAAAGTGATCATTGTTTTGGCAACAACACGATCGAGTGGACACACAACCATGAATCACACTGATTAATATAAAGTAACATGAAACATGAGAACAATCCTAACCGAGAATTGAATAAAGTTTCCGGTTCAAAATTCCGTGAGCGTTACAAAGTACGAGGACAAACATCCGAAGACGATTGGAAAGTTGGACGTCCAAAATAATTTTCAAATTCAGAGATATTCGCTTCAATTCAAGTAAGTACAAAAACTATTTCCTCATCGCTTAAGGAGGAAACATGTTAGCAAAACTGACGTAAAAATGTAAGTATAAAACTCGGCTTCCACAAAGGTACCTCTCAAATTCGACAAACAATATACATCATTATCTGTCTATATTTCTGAGATGTGGTATTATGTACACTATTTACATTATTTGGACTATTGATGAGGACAGTAGTCTGAATAATGTAAATAGAATAGACATCATGTTATATGCCGTACCTATGAACACTAATGGGTATGTCCCAATCGTAAATACGTTGGACACTATTGCAAATGAGGGTAATATACTGCCTAAGAAGTCCACCTACTTTTACCTACTTCGCGCCGCTGGCGAGTATTGTATTTTGTTGAGGTCATAAAGATTAACATTTCAACCTTCCATTTGGTTTTCAAACTTGCACTTTGGTTATTCCTCATTCAGTAAGTTTTCTAGGTTACAACACATCAAAACCGAAGCCGAACTAACGACAACGAATTTTGCTTTTACTGAAATCACTGAGTGAAAACATAGCAGACATGTATACTCCTTGCGATTATTCTGTACGCTGTATTCTGTACTCTTTCATTGTATACTCCTTGCGATCATTCTGTACGCTGTATTCTGTACTCTTTCATTATATACTCCTTGCGATCATTCTGTACGCTGTATTCTGTACTCTTTCATTCTATACTCCTTGCGATCATTCTGTACGCTGTATTCGGTACTCTTTTCTTGTATACTCCTTGCGATCATTCTGTACGCTGTATTCGGTACTCTTTCCTTGTATACTCCTTGCGATCATTCTGTACACCGTATTCGGTACTCTTTCCTTGTATACTCCTTGCGATCATTCTGTACACCGTATTCGGTACTCTTTCCTTGTATACTCCTTGCGATCATTCTGTACGCCGTATTCTGTACTCTTTCCTTAAAGGCTGAAGTATCGGTTGGCCGCCATTCTTACAGTATCTTCGGGTATCAACTCTGCCAATGTACGTCAAATTTGTTTTGCGCCAAGTAAACTAATGTGAATATGACAAATTATTTATAGAGTTGTGAACAAATCATGAGCCTCTTAACTTCTCTTTTTCTCTCCTTCCTGCTTTCATTATATACGCATATTCGGACATAAAAGCTGCTGCTTTGTGGAACAGACAAGTAAAAAGATGCTTCCTCAATCACAAGAATCTTAACTGCTTCAAGTCTAGTATCAAAAGTTATTTATCCTACATATCCTCATAATCTGGACTTTCACATCCTCCTTGTTCGTAAAACAACCCCCATTCAGTTTGTTGTTATTGTTGTTGTTGGCATTGTAGACTCAGAATGTACTACATGACCACAGCCTCACTAAGCTAGATGTTGCGGCTTCCATATCACTTAACCCCACCCCTAGTTGGTCCTGGATGCAGAGTTGTCCTTCTCCTTACCAAATGTACAAATTCAAGTCTTCACTGATTTTAAAACCCTAACTGTAGGAAAGAGAGAAAACTTGATACCTTTCCAAGCGTATTTGTGCGAAAGCGAACGCAACGTCCTCGATAAAATTTGAACACGTTACACCAATCAGTGGACATTGAAGTCAATCCGAATGGAGACAGTCTATTTCATGTTCATACGCAGTGACCTGACGATTGCTTATAAACATGAGTGTTGATATAATGTCTACTTTATATTTACCTACGCTCTATCCTCCCTGATATTGAGCGCTTTAAACCATAAACATGGCCTACATTAAAACTATATTTTATCATATATATATATATATATATATAATACTATATAAAAAGATTTTTTATCTTTAATAAAAAAAATTTGTTATCGTTTTCCTCGACTTCGAAGTTTCTTGGTAATGACCATTCTTCAAGGGGTTCTGTTTCTGAAAATGAGTAAAAAAAAATTGAAATTTTTTTTACAATATATATATATATATATATATAGTAACCAACATCCAAGCCCGTTTCCTTGTATCACAGCAATCAGTGTGGCTAGACGTTCGATTGCTTCAAAACTTGGCATCAGTCAGAGTTCCTACCCCTAAGCCATCGGCGCACTGCAGAGAAAGGGAAATTTTAACGTATTGTATATGAAATGTATACAAACGCCAATATCCATGAGAGCTCAATTCGTATACTATTTCACTCTACGGATTACTATTCGGTGGTTACTATTCGAGCGACTATTATCGAGTAAATACTATTAGTGTGAGTGTTATTCGAAGGCTTCTAACACCAGTATTGTTCAACGCCGTTATTATAGTTGTATCTGCGATTACAAAGTCTCTACTACAATGAACATTACGAAGGTGACAATGAGTATTCGTTGACATTACAAAAGTGGCAACGATCGTTCGTTGACATCACAAAAATATATATTTTAAAGCGATTTAACCCAAATATATCGACTTTTTGGATCCAGAATGGCGTGAATCCTAGATTGAAATGTATAATAGATTAAACAATATCAGTCGATTAACATCGATTAAAATCTATTAAAGAAAATACCAAAGTACACAAGATTCGTTTTGTCGTCAAGAACTGCTAGTTTAAACAAGGAAGAATTTCAACTGCTAGTTTAAACAAGGAAGAATGCTATTCGTTTCCGATGAAATAATGTGTATTTTGTCTCGATATTCCAGCCGTTGCTCGCTTAGCGTCTTGGCACTGTCATTTTTTAAGTTAATTCAAATCTGATCATTGAATTAACGCTTAAATTTTGGTAACGATTCGACACGGTTCATATACATTGGTTGATAAGTTATGTTTACAAGAAGAAATGAGGCTACATTTTCACCTGACATTGTCACTGGATGCAAAGTCTCATCAACATTATCTGGGTAAGAAAGATACCCCAATTAAGGGACAATGAAAAGTTCAGGTCAATCCTGTTTCTACATTGACAATCGTACTCTTTAGCTATTTCTATGTTCTGATTCAGATATTATTTACCCCTTTAAGTCAAATTTATCAATTATTCTTTATTGAAGCATTTCAGCCCAAGCAAGGTAATAAAGCCACTGAGACGCAAGGGCTTACTGAATGTAATAGAATAGGACAAAAAAACTACTATTAACGAGAAAAAAAACAATAAAAGAACAGAAATTAAGAAGACAGAAGATAACGATTGACATTGTATTTAGATTTTTGGAGATTAAAATTGATTGGAAAGCAGGAAGTCGGAAGAGGGTTCCATAAGCGAATATCGAATACGTAATCCAACTGAAAGATGGAGTTAGATTATATAGAACCAGGGAAGATATTTAGATAATTGAATAACGATGCTATGATATTATGTATAAAAAATCCACCCCTGCCCGAAAATTGCATCTAATTCTATTGTTTAATGTAACTACGCGTTGTCCCAAAGTCCCATAGAGGTTTAATAATCTAATAATTTCAACATTTGTTTTAATTATTGTAATTATTTAAAAATAGTTTTATTGTTGTGGCCTTGTTAGGGCCAGAATTAAAGACACAAGAGTGGAATTGAGTTAAACAAATATATTAACAGAAAACAGTAATACAGACATATACAAACGAGAGTGTTACAGCAAGAATATTCGGTCTGACTCTCAGAGCTGGCTACTGGAAACTTTTCTCTCCAAAAGGCAGTACCTGCTCCTATTTATAGCTGGGAGAGTCCATGCGAGCGTGGGTAAATTACCATAATATTTATACAGAATGAAGATTTAAAACGAAATATATTCCGATTTCATGTGCTGTGTCTCATCAAGACGTAGGTGATCATGGCTCTCTACAATTTCCTCTCTTTTGTAGCCCTTAATAAATGCTGTATTTTGTTTTTCTCCTAAAAGCATCCATTTACTCAAGCTCACTAAGTATGTCATGATTTCTTTTCCACTGTCCATCTTGCCATCAAAATGTCATGTTAGTATCAGATTTTCCAAGCTCTCTTTCCTCATTATGTGCCGTATAAATTTCAACTGTCTCTTCCATGATGTTAAGTATAGCTTTCCCTCTTTTGTTTCCATTTTCTCTAAAACTTCGTCGTCGCTCAGTTAATCGGCCCATAGTATCCTCAGCATCTTTCTGTAGAACCACATTTCTGTTGATTCAAGTTTCTACTTCATCTTTGAGGAAATTGTCTAGCAATCATTGCTATATAGGAGGACAGATATCACGTAACAGATTAGTACTGTTTTCATTTAATAATTAACGTAGCTTCTATTTTCGATCTTATACAGACAAAAAGTTTTCGATCGTATTCCCCATAATCACGGTTAATATCTCTGGCTGAAGCCCCGTCCTGGGTAAGACGATAAACTACATACGCGTCCTGGGTAAGACGGTAAACAGCATCCGCGTCCTGGGTAAGACGATAAACTACATACGCGTCCTGGGTAAGACGGTAAACAGCATCCGCGTCCTGGGTAAGACGATAAACTACATACGCGTCCTGGGTAAGACGGTAAACAGCATCCCCGTCCTGGGTAAGACGATAAACTACATACGCGTCCTGGGTAAGACGGTAAACAGCATCCGCGTCCTGGGTAAGACGATAAACTACATACGCGTCCTGGGTAAGACGGTAAACAGCATCCGCGTCCTGGGTAAGACGATAAACTACATACGCGTCCTGGGTAAGACGGTAAACAGCATCCGCGTCCTGGGTAAGACGATAAACTACATCAGCGTCCTGGGTATGACGATAAACTACATCCGCGTCCTGGGTAAGACGATAAACTACGTCCGCGTCCTGGGTAAGACGATAAACTACGTCCGCGTCCTGGGTATGACGATAAACTACATCCGCGTCATGGGTAAGACGATAAACTACGTCCGCGTCCTGGGTATGACGATAAACTACGTCCAACAGCAAGGCTGCTGATCAGGAGGCTTTGAGGAGCGTGGAACCACCTCTTAATTGATAGTGTTCCCAGGTCAACCCTGACCCGTGGTAGTAACACCAGTTAGGGTCCCAGCTATGCGCAAATAGTTAACCCCTAAACTGGGGTTGAAAATCTATCAAAGTGTAAAAATATGTTTTAATATCAGAAATCATTTTTGTAAAAAATTATTACCAGAAATACATTATTACTAGCAATAATTTTTTGAAAAAAAAATTAACAGGAATAAAAAATTGTCGGCATTAAATAATTCATTGTGGTTGTTAGGCCGTAAAACAAAACAAACAAACTGGCTGCAGTCCTCGAATTTTTGTGCAGATGTTATTCATAAGTTGCTGAATTCTTTGCGGTTTATTGGTGTGTGAAGAATTCTCCAAGAAAATAAACAGGAAGCATTAGATCAGAAGATTGTTGGCATTTCGTGAAATTATACGATGACTCAAAAGTTTACCCTACAAACTCCATCGTTGCCTGGGCCGTGTGCATATTGACTCCATCTTATTGAAATCACATATCAGGTTTATTCTACACTTCTGGAGGCAAAAGTTCTCGATCCTGGCCCGATACTGTTCACACAAAAGGTTTCGATCATGACCCGATACCTTTCTCACAAAATGTCTCGATTGTAACCCGATCCCTGTCACACAAAAGGTCACGATCATGACCCGATACCGTTCAAACAAAAGGTCACGATCATGACCCGATATCGTTCACTCATAATTATCATTACAGTGCCATTTTCATCTTTAAAAAAATTCTACGATTTTTGTTCTTCGTTTACATTTTTCCATGTGCACAATTATCCTTTTTTAATCCAAGTGCTGAGAAAGAAGAATGGAAAAGAAAAAATATTTTTAAATATCCAGGTGAAATTTACGACACCCTGCATATTAAAAAAATTATCTCGCTACTGTAGTAGCTTAATGGTTACCAGGTCGGGAATTGGATACGGCGTACTGAGTTCAAATCTTCCAAATTTCTTACAGATACCTTTTATAAATCTTCTTCTTCCACATATAGAGCTATAGACTAAATATCATAGTTGACTAAATAACAGGATAGACTGTGCTCTCTCGCCTTGTGTGGCAGCCAGTCTAGAAGAAGGAAACAGAAAGAGCAAGAGATCATGGATACTTAAGAAAAGAGAATTTTTGTAGCGCCAAAATTACCTACATTCTGAAGGCACGTGATATATATATATATATATATATATATATATATATATATATATATATATATATATATATATATATATATATATATATATATATATATATATATATATATATATATATATATATATATTTAATTACAGAATGATGACGTCTGAGAACATAAATTTATAATCTAATTTTGACAAATACAAGTTTACCCCAACCGTGCGTTTGGGGCAAGAAAATCTTCCTATAACTCCGCTTGATTATGTAATACACTGAGCAAAGTTTATAAAAATAAATGTGTTTGTGTGAGAGAGAGAGAGAAAGAGAAAGATAAATGGAGAGAGAAAACGTCTTCGTCTGTATATCTCTGTGTATGTGTATATATATAAGCGTGCGTGACTCTGCGTATATTCCTTGCTTGTGTATCTGCACGCTGGCAGGCGCGTTCCGCAACAGTCGAGGCACATTTTGAATGATTGACGATGGTGAGTATTCATGACATCATCGCCTGAGTTGCATACTAATTTTTTTTGCCTCACCCGCGCTCGAAAAACCAATGGATTATCGTTCAGGCATATTCATTCTGCGCCGATCCGGGCGGACAATCTTCTTTACTCCTTCAAAGAATCAATCATTGACAGGCGCTGGATAACATGAGGGTTTTTTCTTCTCTTTTAAAAATAACTTTTCCGATTAAAAAATTATTGAGGTCAACCGAATATTGTTTAAGAATAAGCTTAAACTTCGTCCATCGTGTATATATTTTCCTTATTTCATTGCATTTTTCTGGACTTCAAGTGTTCTCAGTGGGCCAAGTATACATACATACATACATATATATATATATATATATATATATATATATATATATATATACTTGTTATGGTAGACGTTATGTAATCATCTTGTATTCATCCTTGAACACTTTCCAAAGGCTTGGTTTGGTAGAACAGAATTGCTTATTTAAATAAACCCAAAGAAAAAGTCAGGACTCTTAGCTGGCCACTCTATTTTATGTACGAGTGGCCAGCTATATATATATATGTGTGTGTGTGTGTGTGTGTGTGTGTGTGTGTGTACGTACACACACCCCCACAGGGTGATAGAAAAGTAACACTCTATTTTATGTACGAGTGACCAGCCAGGAGTCCTGACTTTTTCTTTGGGTTTGTTTAAGTGAGCAAGTCTGCTATACCAAAGCAAGACTTTGGAAAGACCTCAAGGATGAATGCAAGATGAATACGTAACGTCTGTCATAACACAAGAGTTCCTGGCGAAACTAGTTGACGTGATTCCTGGGCAGGTCGAAAAGCTGGTAACGAAATCTGCTACTTTTTAAATAAAACCTCATGCTAAACGCTTTCCTCTCATATCTATTTCTTGTAAAAATTATAGTTAATAAATATATTATAAGTACTTTAAAATGGGTAGTTATTTTTCAATTACACATTCATATATATATATATATATATATATATATATATATATATATATATATATATATGTATGTATGTATATATATATATATATGTTTCATTAAAAACGACAGACAAGGTACTACGGCTAACCTTTTTATTTAATTTTTTTCTTGTGTTCGCACGAGAGCTTTCTTTTCTGGACAAAGGGTGTGTAAGAACTGTCCAAATGTTTTATATTTCCGAGCGCTTTCGGCTATATATTTAGCCATTATCAAGGATGATTCCATATTCCAGCTTAATTGAGTGTGTGCGTTCTCTGTATGCCTTAGTTTGTGGTAGGGATGTTTTTAATTTCCGAATACGGTTAGCACATTGTGGCCTTGTTCGTAGTTAATATTGTTAAGAGTTGACTTTTTCTTTTTTATTATTAAGGCTTCCATTATTTTTAGTCTTTTTTTGCAGCTGGGTGCAGTTAATATATTTGTGTTTTCTACTAGTATGTTACTAATGGAGTCTGGTAAATTTGTGTGTGTGTTCAATATATATATATATATATGTGTGTGTGTGTGTGTGTGTGTGTGTGTGTGTGTGTGTGTGTGTGAGGAAAGGGAGGGGAAACAAAACCGTGATTTACCACTTCAACCCGAGTGTGTCGCCATATTCCTTATCAGATCGAAAACATTATTGCGTTTGCTTCCTTTTTTATGGGAGAGCGTCGATTTCTGGGTAACCGCAAGTTATCCGTGATGGGACTAGAAACTGTCAACAGGGGTCGTAGTGTGTGATTAAAAAATAGAGAAAATTGTGGCGAAATTGAGGCCACACAAGTAGATACCCAATAAGTACTAGATGGTTCACCGTGGATAGTGGATATGATGTGGAAAGATCCGAAAGCCCTAATAAACCTCGACTAAAAATATCACGGATGATGTCTGCCAAACCATCAAACAGATGTATTTCACAAAATATATATAAAATTTGTCACTTAGCTGATTTGTATTACTTTCAGCATCCCGACACTTGAGGTTCGTAGACGGAACCTCCATATATATATATATATATATATATATATATATATATATATATATATATATATATATATAGTCTCTGGTGAAATAAACTATTACAATGGAGCCATAAAGTGGTCTGTTTTTCTTTAAATTATTAGCTCTGTATTTACATTGAGCTCTCAGGATTTCATCTTCCTTGGGACTACCCATACGGATTACCAAGTTTTTCGTAATATATATATATATATATATATATATATATATATATATATATATATAAATATGCTGGCCATTCATATCCGAGCGGCTTGCAAATCTCTACTGCAAACGCCTGCTCAGGCACATTTGTGTTTGTTCAGCACACCCAAAGCCCATCTATTATCTATACTGCAACTATACTCAACGGACCCTACAGTTTCTGGGAGAGAACTCGTTATCTAGCGTGATCAAAAGACTGAAGCGGCAAGCACGCTCAAACCCTCGATTATGATGACTTGTGACTTCGTGCTAGCACAGCAACCGACGGCTCCCAAAGAGTTTGACTCACTCAATTTCACTTACAGGAGTTGAGGCAACCTCTGGTATGGCTTCCAGGCACTTTGCAAAGATGCCGCATGCTAAGATATTCCCCCCTCTCTCTCTCTCTCTTCCTCTCTCTCTCTCCCTCTCTCTCTCTCTCTCTCTCTCACACACACACACACACACACACACGCACGCACACACACATCTTCATATATGGATCAGCAGTATGAATTGGCAGGATTTTAAGTTTAGATCATATCGTTTTTTATTGTGCGTAGTGTCACCACAAATGTTTCTACACGTTCCCGGTGTCTGTTTTTATTAATTTTAAGTCAACGAATCGGTAGTGATTTATGCATCTGAGAATAATTCATATTTATCTGTATCTCACACTTTAAAACCGTTATTTAACGTCTCTTTTTTAAATTTTAATCCCCCCTTCACCTTTAGGCCTTTCCTGTTCTTCTTTCTTCCGTTACACCCTCTCTCTAGAAATTTCATACATTTCCCTCTCACCCTTATTTGCTACTCCCACACATACACTCTCATTAATTTTTTTTTTTTTATACCCGGAGTTATATTTTCGATTTCTTTTTGAATTGGATCGTGATTACGATTCCAATGTAATAAATTGTAACCATGGAATATTAGGGTTTGAGCCTGATATATATATATATATATATATATATATATATATATATATATATTTTACTCACAAGACTTGGGTCAACCTGTAGTATGTTTTTCAGGTTCTTTCCAAAGGTGCGCTGCGATTGACCTCGATCCGGCCCGATAACACCAGAAAGTTGCCTTCATGCTGAATCGACAAATCGAACATGGTGAGATTCGAACCCGGGTCTCATGGTCAGAAAGCGAAACTTCTAACCACTTGTGGGACGTCGATAGCAGTGCCAGAAGTAATCGTAGCAGAGAGCTTGAGCGTCCTGGCCTTGTTCAAATTGATGGGCACGCCAGATAACACGCTCTCTCCCGTTAATTGTAACTAAAGTCTGTTTAGCCTAGTTGCAATACAAACCACAGGTGGGTTTTGTGGGTGTTGAGCCATAAAAAAATGAGCCTGAGCGAGCGTCTGCAATAGGGATTGGCTAGCCGCCCTAGTAGGCGGATATCCTCGAATACCATTGGACAGCTATTATATATATATGTGTGTGTGCGTGTGTTTATGTGTATGTGTGTGTTTGTGTTATGAAATATTTATTTTATTAAGCAATTAATAGATTGTTTTTAATCCGAGAGTATTTTCCTTATTATAAACATTACATTTCGATCTTACGCGTATTTGAGGATATACCTGATTTTTTTTTTCGGGGGGGGGGTAACACTGATATTATCTAATATCTAATGGCCCCAAATCGAAAGTTTTATTAAACAAATATTTATATTCAAAAAATGCACATCGTAAGGGTAAGGTGGAGTAATGGATAGCTGAGAGCCGAGTTCCAATTCCAGTCGAATCCATTACATTCACTTACGTCCTAATACCCTTGCAAAAAATATGAATTCTCTTCTTCTAACAGCTATGGGTAAATAGAAGGACAGACCAGGTTCTATCGCCTTGACGCATGGCATATAAATTGCTTTAAACGTAGCTCATCGTTGTCTGACCACTGTCCAAACCTATTATCCCTTCGCTTAACTCTGCTCACATTCCCTGTTTGATCGTGCAGGAATTCAACAAGCATCGATGGAATATTGATGGTGCAAGCTTCCATCTGGGTGACTTCAATAACACAACTATTCTTCTTACGTATTTTCGTGTCACATGACATTTTACCATTTGTAAAAAGCAAACATAATACCGGATATTCATCCTGTATTAATAATAAAAGAGGAGGCATTACTTTCGGATAGACCCTCATGTATCATAATTAAGACACCAGCTTCTGATTGTTTCACCACTGACTGTTATCAGAACGGAAAATGGAATCGGAAAATACCGGCTGAGACAATTTGTGCTTACCTCGCAACAGATCTGGTGGAGATGAAAATATGTTGCATATCCCACGCCAATTATCACAGCAGTTGAAAATCTTTAAGAACGTTAGGACAGCTATTCTGCTAAAAAAAAATGACTACCGAATGATGTTGAGGATACCATGGACCGAACATATGAGCAACGACGAAGTTTAACATCAGGAAGAGACAGTTGAAATTTCTGGGGCTCGGAATGAGGAAGGAGGGCTTGGAAAATCTGATACTCACAAAATAGAATGAGGGCATTAGAGACAGAGGAAAACAATCCTCATAAATACCTTGGACACTACTGTAAGTAGGAGTAATATGCTGTCTAAGTAGTACACCATTGGCAGTGGTTTACCTACTTCACGCCGCTGGCGAGTATTGTATTTTGTTGATGTTATAAAGATTACCATTTCATTTCCAACCTCGGTTTTGGTTATTCCTCATTCAGTAACCGTTCCTGACTTACAACAGATACAAACAGGACATATTTTTGACAAGTGTGACAGAGGAGAACAATGCATAATCTACTTAGCTAGCTTCAGTAAATGGATATATATATATATATATATATATATATATATATATATATGTGTGTGTGTGTGTGTGTGTGTGTGTGTGTTATTACCGGCCCATGAAAACTAATGTGTATGCCCCAATCCTCATAAATACGTTGGACACTATTGTAAGTGGGGGTAATATGTTGTCTAAGTAGTCCACCACTAGCAGTGGTCTACCTACTTCACGCCGCTGGCGAGTATTGTATTTTGTTGATGTTATAAAGATTACCATTTCATTTCCAACCACTATTTTGGTTATTCCTTATTCAGTAACATTTTCTAGCTTACAACAGAGTAAAATTATGAAAAACTAAAGGCGACAAAATAAACGTTTCAACTACAACAAGACTTCTGAATGTCCCAAATTGCAAGATGTGTACAGACGAGGTTTAAAACAAATATAACTTGAGCGAGACTATAAATTCAACATGGAACGATTTCAGAGATGCACAAGTGACATCTGAGAATTCGAACATCCAAAGGAAAACGAGGCAAGAGATAAAAGATTGAATGACAGATGACAGAATGTCTGGTTGTCAGAAACTAAAACAACTCAAATGCAATCCACGAATTTTAGATGTCACAATCAAGCAAGTACAGAATTTAAATATCTGGGAAGTATTTGGGTACCTCGACGTGATGTAATAGTTAGAAGCTTGTCTCGCTAGAACAATTACGACTGAATATTGAGTTCAACCCTCACTGGGTGCCCATACTTTCGGCCATGTGCCACATCTAAGCTGTGCTTAGAAAATCACTATGGGTCACCTCGGGTCGGTGTAAGGGTTAGCAAGCTTGTCTCGCTAAATTATTTACGACTGAGTATTGAGTTCGATCTTCACTGGGTACCCCCTACTTTCGACCTTGTGTCACATCTAAGCTACGCTTGGAAAATCACTATTTAGAGCACCTCGAGGCGATGTAACGGTGAGCAAGCTTGTCTCACTAGAACAATTACGACTGAATAATGAGTTCGATTCTCACTGGGTGCCCATACTACGCTTGGAAAATCCCTATTTAGAGCACCTCAAGGCGATGTAACGGTGAGCAAGCTTGTCTCACTAGAACAATTACGACTGAATAATGAGTTCGATTCTCACTGGGTGCCCATACTACCGGCCATATGCTGCATCTAAGCTACGCTTGGAAAATCACTATTTAGAGCACCTCAAGGCGATGTAACGGTGAGCAAGCTTGTCTCGCTAGAACAATTACGACTGAATAATGAGTTCGATTCTCACTGGGTGCCCATACTTTCGGCCATGTGCTACATCTAAGCTACGCTTGGAAAATCACTATTTAGAGCACCTCATAGCGATGTAACGGTGAGCAAGCTTGTCTCACTAGAACAATTACGACTGAATAATGAGTTCGATTCTCACTGGGTGCCCATACTTTCGGCCATGTGCTACATCTAAGCTACGCTTGGAAAATCACTATTTAGAGCACCTCAAGGCGATGTAACGGTGAGCAAGCTTGTCTCACTAGAACAATTACGACTGAATAATGAGTTCGATTCTCACTGGGTGCCCATACTTTCGGCCATGTGCCACATCTAAGCTACGCTTGGAAAATCACTATTTAGAGCACCTCAAGGCGATGTAACGGTGAGCAAACTTGTCTCACTAGAACAATTACGACTGAATAATGAGTTCGATTCTCACTGGGTGCCCATACTTTCGGCCATGTGCTACATCTAAGCTACGCTTGGAAAATCACTATTTAGAGCACCTCAAGGCGATGTAACGGTGAGCAAGCTTGTCTCACTAGAACAATTACGACTGAATAATGAGTTCGATTCTCACGGGTGCCCATACTTTCGGCCATGTGCCACATCTAAGCTACGCTTGGAAAATCACTATTTAGAGCACCTCAAGGCGATGTAACGGTGAGCAAACTTGTCTCACTAGAACAATTACGACTGAATAATGAGTTCGATTCTCACTGGGTGCCCATACTTTCGGCCATGTGCCACATCTAAGCTACGCTTGGAAAATCACTATTTAGAGCACCTCAAGGCGATGTAACGGTGAGCAAACTTGTCTCACTAGAACAATTACGACTGAATAATGAGTTCGATCCTCACTGGGTGCCCATACTTTCGGCCATGTGCTGCATCTAAGCTACGCTTGGAAAATCAATATTTAGAGCACCTCAAGGCGATGTAACGGTGAGCAAGCTTGTCTCACTAGAACAATTACGACTGAATAATGAGTTCGATTCTCACTGGGTGCCCATACTTTCGGCCATGTGCTGCATCTAAGCTACGCTTGGAAAATCACTATTTAGAGCACCTCATAGCGATGTAACGGTGAGCAAGCTTGTCTCACTAGAACAATTACGACTGAATAATGAGTTCGATTCTCACTGGGTGCCCATACTTTCGGCCATGTGCTACATCTAAGCTACGCTTGGAAAATCACTATTTAGAGCACCTCATAGCGATGTAACGGTGAGCAAGCTTGTCTCACTAGAACAATTACGACTGAATAATGAGTTCGATTCTCGCTGGGTGCCCATACTTTCGGCCATTTGCTACATCTAAGCTACGCTTGGAAAATCACTATTTAGAGCACCTCAAGGCGATGTAACGGTGAGCAAGCTTGTCTCACTAGAACAATTACGACTGAATAATGAGTTCGATTCTCACTGGGTGCCCATACTTTCGGCCATGTGCCACATCTAAGCTACGCTTGGAAAATCACTATTTAGAGCACCTCAAGGCGATGTAACGGTGAGCAAGCTTGTCTCACTAGAACAATTACGACTGAATAATGAGTTCGATTCTCACTGGGTGCCCATACTTTCGGCCATGTGCTACATCTAAGCTACGCTTGGAAAATCACTATTTAGAGCACCTCAAGGCGATGTAACGGTGAGCAAGCTTGTCTCACTAGAACAATTACGACTGAATAATGAGTTCGATTCTCACTGGGTGCCCATACTACCGGCCATATGCTGCATCTAAGCTACGCTTGGAAAATCACTATTTAGAGCACCTCAAGGCGATGTAACGGTGAGCAAGCTTGTCTCGCTAGAACAATTACGACTGAATAATGAGTTCGATTCTCACTGGGTGCCCATACTTTCGGCCATGTGCTACATCTAAGCTACGCTTGGAAAATCACTATTTAGAGCACCTCATAGCGATGTAACGGTGAGCAAGCTTGTCTCACTAGAACAATTACGACTGAATAATGAGTTCGATTCTCACTGGGTGCCCATACTTTCGGCCATGTGCTACATCTAAGCTACGCTTGGAAAATCACTATTTAGAGCACCTCAAGGCGATGTAACGGTGAGCAAGCTTGTCTCACTAGAACAATTACGACTGAATAATGAGTTCGATTCTCACTGGGTGCCCATACTTTCGGCCATGTGCCACATCTAAGCTACGCTTGGAAAATCACTATTTAGAGCACCTCAAGGCGATGTAACGGTGAGCAAACTTGTCTCACTAGAACAATTACGACTGAATAATGAGTTCGATTCTCACTGGGTGCCCATACTTTCGGCCATGTGCTACATCTAAGCTACGCTTGGAAAATCACTATTTAGAGCACCTCAAGGCGATGTAACGGTGAGCAAGCTTGTCTCACTAGAACAATTACGACTGAATAATGAGTTCGATTCTCACGGGTGCCCATACTTTCGGCCATGTGCCACATCTAAGCTACGCTTGGAAAATCACTATTTAGAGCACCTCAAGGCGATGTAACGGTGAGCAAACTTGTCTCACTAGAACAATTACGACTGAATAATGAGTTCGATTCTCACTGGGTGCCCATACTTTCGGCCATGTGCCACATCTAAGCTACTCTTGGAAAATCACTATTTAGAGCACCTCAAGGCGATGTAACGGTGAGCAAACTTGTCTCACTAGAACAATTACGACTGAATAATGAGTTCGATCCTCACTGGGTGCCCATACTTTCGGCCATGTGCTGCATCTAAGCTACGCTTGGAAAATCACAATTTAGAGCACCTCAAGGCGATGTAACGGTGAGCAAGCTTGTCTCACTAGAACAATTACGACTGAATAATGAGTTCGATTCTCACTGGGTGCCCATACTTTCGGCCATGTGCTGCATCTAAGCTACGCTTGGAAAATCACTATTTAGAGCACCTCATAGCGATGTAACGGTGAGCAAGCTTGTCTCACTAGAACAATTACGACTGAATAATGAGTTCGATTCTCACTGGGTGCCCATACTTTCGGCCATGTGCTACATCTAAGCTACGCTTGGAAAATCACTATTTAGAGCACCTCATAGCGATGTAACGGTGAGCAAGCTTGTCTCACTAGAACAATTACGACTGAATAATGAGTTCGATTCTCACTGGGTGCCCATACTTTCGGCCATTTGCTACATCTAAGCTACGCTTGGAAAATCACTATTTAGAGCACCTCAAGGCGATGTAACGGTGAGCAAGCTTGTCTCACTAGAACAATTACGACTGAATAATGAGTTCGATTCTCACTGGGTGCCCATACTTTCGGCCATGTGCCACATCTAAGCTACGCTTGGAAAATCACTATTTAGAGCACCTCAAGGCGATGTAACGGTGAGCAAGCTTGTCTCACTAGAACAATTACGACTGAATAATGAGTTCGATTCTCACTGGGTGCCCATACTTTCGGCCATGTGCTACATCTAAGCTACGCTTGGAAAATCACTATTTAGAGCACCTCGAGGCGATGTAACGGTGAGCAAGCTTGTCTCACGAGAACAATTACGACTGAATAATGAGTTCGATTCTCACTGGGTGCCCATACTTTCGGCCATGTGCTGCATCTAAGCTACGCTTGGAAAATCACTATTTAGAGCACCTCAAGGCGATGTAACGGTGAGCAAGGTTGTCTCACTAGAACAATTACGACTGAATAATGAGTTCGATTCTCACTGGGTGCCCATACTACGCTTGGAAAATCACCATTTAGAGCACCTCAAGGCGATGTAACGGTGAGCAAGCTTGTCTCACTAGAACAATTACGACTGAATAATGAGTTCGATTCTCACTGGGTGCCCATACTTTCGGCCATGTGCTACATCTAAGCTACGCTTTGAAAATCACTATTTAGAGCACCTCAAGGCGATGTAACGGCGAGCAAGCTTGTCTCACTAGAACAATTACGACTGAATAATGAGTTCGATTCTCACTGGGTGCCCATACTTCGGCCATGTGCCACATCTAAGCTACGCTTGGAAAATCACTATTTAGAGCACCTCAAGGCGATGTAACGGTGAGCAAGCTTGTCTCACTAGAACAATTACGACTGAATAATGAGTTCGATTCTCACTGGGTGCCCATACTACGCTTGGAAAATCACTATTTAGAGCACCTCAAGGCGATGTAACGGTGAGCAAGCTTGTCTCACTAGAACAATTACGACTGAATAATGAGTTCGATTCTCACTGGGTGCCCATACATTCGGCCATGTGCTACATCTAAGCTACGCTTGGAAAATCACTATTTAGAGCACCTCAAGGCGATGTAACGGTGAGCAAACTTGTCTCACTAGAACAATTACGACTGAATAATGAGTTCGATTCTCACTGGGTGCCCATACTTTCGACCATGTGCCACATCTAAGCTACGATTGGAAAATCACTATTTAGAGCACCTCAAGGCGATGTAACGGTGAGCAAGCTTGTCTCACTAGAACAATTACGACTGAATAATGAGTTCGATTCTCACTGGGTGCCCATACTTTCGGCCATGTGCCACATCTAAGCTACGCTTGGAAAATCACTATTTAGAGCACCTCAAAGCGATGTAACGGTGAGCAAACTTGTGTCACTAGAACAATTACGACTGAATAATGAGTTCGATTCTCACTGGGTGCCCATACTTTCGGCCATGTGCTGCATCTAAGCTACGCTTGGAAAATCACTATTTAGAGCACCTCAAGGCGATGTAACGGTGAGCAAGGTTGTCTCACTAGAACAATTACGACTGAATAATGAGTTCGATTCTCACTGGGTGCCCATACTACGCTTGGAAAATCACCATTTAGAGCACCTCAAGGCGATGTAACGGTGAGCAAGCTTGTCTCACTAGAACAATTACGACTGAATAATGAGTTCGATTCTCACTGGGTGCCCATACTTTCGGCCATGTGCTACATCTAAGCTACGCTTTGAAAATCACTATTTAGAGCACCTCAAGGCGATGTAACGGCGAGCAAGCTTGTCTCACTAGAACAATTACGACTGAATAATGAGTTCGATTCTCACTGGGTGCCCATACTTCGGCCATGTGCCACATCTAAGCTACGCTTGGAAAATCACTATTTAGAGCACCTCAAGGCGATGTAACGGTGAGCAAGCTTGTCTCACTAGAACAATTACGACTGAATAATGAGTTCGATTCTCACTGGGTGCCCATACTTTCGGCCATGTGCTACATCTAAGCTACGCTTGGAAAATCACTATTTAGAGCACCTCAAGGCGATGTAACGGTGAGCAAACTTGTCTCACTAGAACAATTACGACTGAATAATGAGTTCGATTCTCACTGGGTGCCCATACTTTCGACCATGTGCCACATCTAAGCTACGATTGGAAAATCACTATTTAGAGCACCTCAAGGCGATGTAACGGTGAGCAAGCTTGTCTCACTAGAACAATTACGACTGAATAATGAGTTCGATTCTCACTGGGTGCCCATACTTTCGGCCATGTGCCACATCTAAGCTACGCTTGGAAAATCACTATTTAGAGCACCTCAAAGCGATGTAACGGTGAGCAAACTTGTGTCACTAGAACAATTACGACTGAATAATGAGTTCGATTCTCACTGGGTGCCCATACTTTCGGCCATGTGCTACATCTAAGCTACGCTTGGAAAATCACTATTTAGAGCACCTCAAGGCGATGTAACGGTGAGCAAGCTTGTCTCACTAGAACAATTACGACTGAATAATGAGTTCGATTCTCACGGGTGCCCATACTTTCGGCCATGTGCTGCATCTAAGCTACGCTTGGAAAATCACTATTTAGAGCACCTCAAGGCGATGTAACGGTGAGCAAGCTTGTCTCACTAGAACAATTACGACTGAATAATGAGTTCGATTCTCACTGGGTGCCCATACTTTCGGCCATGTGCCACATCTAAGCTACGCTTGGAAAATCACTATTTAGAGCACCTCAAAGCGATGTAACGGTGAGCAAACTTGTGTCACTAGAACAATTACGACTGAATAATGAGTTCGATTCTCACTGGGTGCCCATACTTTCGGCCATGTGCTACATCTAAGCTACGCTTGGAAAATCACTATTTAGAGCACCTCAAGGCGATGTAACGGTGAGCAAGCTTGTCTCACTAGAACAATTACGACTGAATAATGAGTTCGATTCTCACTGGGTGCCCATACTTTCGGCCATGTGCTACATCTAAGCTACGCTTGGAAAATCACTATTTAGAGCACCTCATAGCGATGTAACGGTGAGCAAGCTTGTCTCACTAGAACAATTACGACTGAATAATGAGTTCGATTCTCACTGGGTGCCCATACTTTCGGCCATTTGCTACATCTAAGCTACGCTTGGAAAATCACTATTTAGAGCACCTCAAGGCGATGTAACGGTGAGCAAGCTTGTCTCACTAGAACAATTACGACTGAATAATGAGTTCGATTCTCACTGGGTGCCCATACTTTCGGCCATGTGCCACATCTAAGCTACGCTTGGAAAATCACTATTTAGAGCACCTCAAGGCGATGTAACGGTGAGCAAGCTTGTCTCACTAGAACAATTACGACTGAATAATGAGTTCGATTCTCACTGGGTGCCCATACTTTCGGCCATGTGCTACATCTAAGCTACGCTTGGAAAATCACTATTTAGAGCACCTCGAGGCGATGTAACGGTGAGCAAGCTTGTCTCACGAGAACAATTACGACTGAATAATGAGTTCGATTCTCACTGGGTGCCCATACTTTCGGCCATGTGCTGCATCTAAGCTACGCTTGGAAAATCACTATTTAGAGCACCTCAAGGCGATGTAACGGTGAGCAAGGTTGTCTCACTAGAACAATTACGACTGAATAATGAGTTCGATTCTCACTGGGTGCCCATACTACGCTTGGAAAATCACCATTTAGAGCACCTCAAGGCGATGTAACGGTGAGCAAGCTTGTCTCACTAGAACAATTACGACTGAATAATGAGTTCGATTCTCACTGGGTGCCCATACTTTCGGCCATGTGCTACATCTAAGCTACGCTTTGAAAATCACTATTTAGAGCACCTCAAGGCGATGTAACGGCGAGCAAGCTTGTCTCACTAGAACAATTACGACTGAATAATGAGTTCGATTCTCACTGGGTGCCCATACTTCGGCCATGTGCCACATCTAAGCTACGCTTGGAAAATCACTATTTAGAGCACCTCAAGGCGATGTAACGGTGAGCAAGCTTGTCTCACTAGAACAATTACGACTGAATAATGAGTTCGATTCTCACTGGGTGCCCATACTACGCTTGGAAAATCACTATTTAGAGCACCTCAAGGCGATGTAACGGTGAGCAAGCTTGTCTCACTAGAACAATTACGACTGAATAATGAGTTCGATTCTCACTGGGTGCCCATACTTTCGGCCATGTGCCACATCTAAGCTACGCTTGGAAAATCACTATTTAGAGCACCTCAAAGCGATGTAACGGTGAGCAAACTTGTGTCACTAGAACAATTACGACTGAATAATGAGTTCGATTCTCACTGGGTGCCCATACTTTCGGCCATGTGCTACATCTAAGCTACGCTTGGAAAATCACTATTTAGAGCACCTCAAGGCGATGTAACGGTGAGCAAGCTTGTCTCACTAGAACAATTACGACTGAATAATGAGTTCGATTCTCACGGGTGCCCATACTTTCGGCCATGTGCTGCATCTAAGCTACGCTTGGAAAATCACTATTTAGAGCACCTCAAGGCGATGTAACGGTGAGCAAGCTTGTCTCACTAGAACAATTACGACTGAATAATGAGTTCGATTCTCACTGGGTGCCCATACTTTCGGCCATGTGCCACATCTAAGCTACGCTTGGAAAATCACTATTTAGAGCACCTCAAGGCGATGTAACGGTGAGCAAACTTGTCTCACTAGAACAATTACGACTGAATAATGAGTTCGATTCTCACTGGGTGCCCATACTTTCGGCCATGTGCTACATCTAAGCTACGCTTGGAAAATCACTATTTAGAGCACCTCAAGGCGATGTAACGGTGAGCAAGCTTGTCTCACTAGAACAATTACGACTGAATAATGAGTTCGATTCTCACTGGGTGCCCATACTACGCTTGGAAAATCACCATTTAGAGCACCTCAAGGCGATGTAACGGTGAGCAAGCTTGTCTCACTAGAACAATTACGACTGAATAATGAGTTCGATTCTCACTGGGTGCCCATACTTTCGGCCATGTGCTACATCTAAGCTACGCTTGGAAAATCACTATTTAGAGCACCTCAAGGCGATGTAACGGTGAGCAAGCTTGTCTCACTAGAACAATTACGACTGAATAATGAGTTCGATTCTCACTGGGTGCCCATACTTCGGCCATGTGCCACATCTAAGCTACACTTGGAAAATCACTATTTAGAGCACCTCAAGGCGATGTAACGGTGAGCAAGCTTGTCTCACTAGAACAATTACGACTGAATAATGAGTTCGATTCTCACTGGGTGCCCATACTACGCTTGGAAAATCAATATCTGAGAAGTATTTTAAAAGAGGACGGGAAATAATGCCACTAAAAAGCGCATTGGAATATCAAAATATGCCTCCCAAAAGTTCAACAACGTATTATTAATTGATTGACTCGTTTTCTTCGGATAATCAACCCCAATCAGGTTATTTAAAGCCAGAAAATATTTTCAGATTGTATGAATATTTTAAGTATTAAGAAACGGAGACATTTCGTTGGAAACTAAGAAGGGTATGCGGAACTGTTATATCATATCATTCCTCCTCTGAATACAATTTATTGCGATGCATCGCAAGAAATGGTGGACAATTTCTTCACAGATGAAGAAGAAATTGAAGCAACAGAAATGGTGTACTACAGAAGGGTCCTGTGAATACCACAGACAGAACATGTGAGCAACGAGAAAGTTTTAAGAAAAATGAAAACGAAAATATTTGCACTTAGAAACAGAAAGAGAAGAGTTTAAATGTCTGGGACATCTAATCGGGAAATAAATAAATGAGATATACAAAACAAAAAACTTAAAACTTACGATGACATCTAGTCATTTCAACTATAAGATGATGAAACTTTGCCGCCAAAATAGAAGTATGCTTAAATTTGTTAATATATATACCAAAGAGGAAAGCTCATCAAAACAATTATTATGAAAATATTTATAGAAAAGACACGGGAATTTTACGTTATGAACTTGGGAACGTGGCTGAAGCCGAGATGCCAGGTCAGGATTTATAACATTGCTGATCTATATGTTTAAAAGTGCACCCATAAACAGTGGTATTATTTGCACAGATATTTACTAATGATCTGAGTATGTTCCTGGATAAGTCGTTAGCAGAATTAAGGTAGGACCGAGGATAGAGTACTGGGGGCCGCTATCATTGATTACACGGACTTCAAATGACTGGCTATTAACGACGACTTTCATGGACCGACCTGAGAGGAAAGTCACATCTGGGGAGTTTGTGTAGCAGCCGCCAATGCCACACCTCGTCAAAGGCCTTTGATTTATCTAAGGCGGTTGCTCTCGTCGGGAATTTATTAAGAACTGCTTCGATAATTCTGTGTTTAATGAGAGTTAAGGCATCAGCAGTGGACTTAAAAGAACGAAACCCATACTGTTTGCTGCTGCAGAGATTATTTCTATAGAAGTGGTCAACAACCTTCTAATTGATACGGACTCGAGGAGTTTGATGATTAGATTGAGGAGGCTGATAAGGAAATATTGCTGATATAGGATGAGTGCACAAGTACATTATTATTTAAAATTTATGCAACTATCTAAAGAGAATTTTAATAGTTACTATTTTACCTTTACTAAACTTAATTTAGTCTTCTATAGCGTTACAAAGGCAGAGCAAAAGGCTAACCACAGCGCTGTGTCCGTAGTTGTTAAGTTAAATTAGACCGACTTCAGTTCCTTCTCGATTCTGTGCCGTTAAGTTCGCACAAATACCCTTGGAAAAGGGATATATCAATCTTCTCTCCTGGCTATAGTTTATATAAAAGGGTAGACTCGGTTCTCTTGCGTTGAGGTGGCAACGAGTCTAGGAGAAAGCCCACTGTGAAAAGAGATAGACTCTGTCAGGTTATCTGGTCTAAGACACATTACTGCTGAAATGGCTGCCGTATATGGATTCTATTACGACCCTAAAGGGTTACAGGACTCGGGGTGTGATGCATGGAATTATTAATTGTTTGCGAGAGCAGTTGTTAGCCATTATTCTACAACCAGCTTCTTCATTCTCAAACTTTGTTTAGTATGCCATCAATGACGCCTTGTGTGGCATTCAGTGGTAATTGAAATGAAGACAATGCTAATCGTCTGTCAAGGGAGCTTAGTTGCCATTATTACACGGCGAACGATCCAGTCTGTTTCCCACTTTCATCCGGAGAAACTTGATACAAATCAATGATCAAAAATGTTACTACGAAAAATAACAATGCCTGTCGAAAAATGGAACAAAAATTTATCTTCCGAATGTGGTCGTGATGTGTCACGACCAAAATGAATTGACATAGACTAGCTTTATTGGTACATCTGGTACGTTACACTATTTTTCTTTATATATATATATATATATATATATATATATATATATATATATATATATATATATATATATAGGTAACTACACTCGTCTCGAAAAACCTTCCGTTTCTTGATTTGTTAATGATCAAATCAATTTCGAAGGAAAAAAAGGTTTTAAAAAAAGAAAGAGCTAGGAACATGAACCTCTGTCACAAATAATTGTACAGCATACAGGGCTAAAGCCCAAAGAAAAAAAACCGATACGAGTGATCAACTAACAAAAAAAGTCTCAATACAAAGTAGAACAGAACTAGTCAAACCTAGAAAGCCAGACAAACCTACGAAGGTTTCAGCTAAGCGTATCGTCAGGGAAAGCGGTTCGTCAGCTTTCCCGGACGATCGGCTTTCCCTGTGATCCGCTTAGGTGAAACCTTGGTAGGTTTGTTTGGCTCTCTAGGTTTGACTATATATATATATATATATATATATATATATATATATATATATATATATATATATATATATATATATATGTGTGTGTGTTTATATATATATATATGTATATATATATATGTGTGTGTGTATTTATACACGCACACATACACACACACACACATATATATATATATATATATATATATATATATATATATATATAGAGAGAGAGAGAGAGAGATGTACAAATGAACTAACTTAAGAGTTATGTTCAAGTATATGAGCGATTACGTATACATACAGGTGAGTAAATAACTATTTATTTAATCAATGGTGTAGAAAACCTGTTCACTGTACTTAAACAGAACTATAAGGTACATATTAATAATTACACATATGCCTTCCTTTATACTACCGTAAACGTAGGTATATGTGTAATCATTAATATATATATATATATATATATATATATATATATATATAGAAAGAGAGAGAGAGAAAAAGAGAGAGAGGGGATGGGAGAGAGAGGGCAGGAATGTCAAAATACTCATTGTTTGTGCCATTGTTTTGGGTGCAGAAAATGTACGGATGTTTCGATTAAAATATTTGAAAATGTGTCAAAACTGCTACCCCTGGTCATAGGCTCACTCGCTAGCTCAAGAGAGAGAGAAAAAAGGACAGATTACTCGAATAAAACAAGAAAAATATCTATGAAGACTAAATTTATAGCACATGTATTATAAGTCCCGTTAATGAATTCAATACATGCACAAAAGTAGAAAGTCCGGTAGACAAGTATGTGTTTTCGCACCAGACTTATTCAATCTTTACAGTGAAGCAATCCTGAGATGAATTAAATCTCAAACCAGGATTCATTATTGGCGGCCACAATCCTAACATTAAGACATGAAGATGGCACAGTGTTGATAGCAGACAGAGAAAGGAAACTACAAGACCTCCTAGATAAAGTTATGAAGGAAGGTGAGAAGAAAGGACTAAACATCAATTGTAGACATAATGGATGGTCGTCAGCAAAAAAGGGACAACCTAAGATGCAAACTACAAATTGGAGACACCAAAAAGATCAGAAATTTAAATATCTGGTAAAGTGCTTTAACAGAGAACGGAAGATACGACACCGAAATCCGAAGGGTCATTGGGATAGCGGGAAACGTCTTCCAAATGCAGAGGAAATTATTAACAAACAGGAAAAAATTCGTTAGAAATAAAGAAAGGTATTTTGAACTGTAATGTAATATCTGTCTTCATAATTAGGAGTGAATGCTGGACTGAACATGCGAGTAACAAGGAATTTGCGAGGGGGGACGTTGAAACAAAATAGACACATACTTTAAATCCAAAAAAGACAATTCATACTGCCACGACGCATAATGAGGAAAGAGGGCGTGGAGAATTTGACACTCACAGGGAGGCAAACGTAAGCTGCAAATAAACTATTAGGTTGGTGCAAAAATAATGACGTAATAATGTCGTTTTTTGACGTTACGTCAAAAAACGACATTATTACGTCATTATTTTTGCACCAACCTAATACCTAACGATTTGGGTGTTTGATTCGTTTTCTATGGATTATCAACTTTTTCCTGGTTATTTAAAGCCAGAATATATTTTTAAAAATAATAATGATATAGTGATACATTTCTTTCTAATTAACCCATAGCTGGGGGAGAGAAGATGTCGAATCATACCTTTCCTAAGGGTATTTGCGCGTAAGTGAATATAACAAACCTAACGGGAATTGGAACACGGCTTAGAGACATTATCTATTACACCACGCGCACATCCAAGCTTATCCATCTAGGTGCCGAACACATTCGACGTTGCTTAACTTCTATGAGCGTACGGGAACCGGTGTTTCAACACGATGCGGCCGTAAGCCCTACCAAAGTAGATTGTGTAATTGGTTTGCAGAATACGAGAGAGAGTAAAAGATAAACCTTACTAAGAAAGAACCACAAAGATCAGGAAGGAAAACATCACATAGAAAAAGAATTTTGAACGAATGGTCGAAAAATATATTGACTTGACTTTTAGACTTTTTTTTTTTACTTTTAGAATGAAAATAATTAGAAATAAGTTTCCCAGCTAAGTTTCCATTGATCATATATTCCTGGGATACTTATCATGCTATAATTTTCATCAAATTCTTCATGCAGCCCACTTTCCTCGTGAAACTCGTTTGATCTTCAATTTTTGACTTTGTGTTACAGAAACGTCAATAATCACTTCGACCATTTCTGTTGTCTCACAGGCACAGCTTTTAGCTACAATAAATTACGCCTAGTATACAACCGATAGAATGTCACTGGAGCTGAATAACTTTTGTGTCATGTTAAGCTAAAATTAGTAAATATCTATAAAATTGATCCGGATAAAAATCCTTCGTGCAGAAACATGGATATAAGTTTCTTCATCATTTACAAATATTAGGTTGGTGCAAAAATAATGTCGTTTTTTGATTATCGTTCACCCATTTATCCAACTTTTTTTGACTTCCCTATTTGCTTTAAATGGCGAACGACTGTTGAGTGGTCGACCTCGAGTTCAACAGCAACTTCTCGTGTGGTTTTTCCGAGGATCGGCTTCAATTAAGGCTTTCAAATGCTCGTTATCAACCGCAGTCGGCCGGCCGAGACCGTCTTCATCTTCGAGGCTCTCGTCACCATTGCGAAATTTCTTGAACCACCGTTGTGCCACACGTTCGTTAGTGGTTCCTGGGCCAAACGCATCATTGATATCACGAGCTGACTCGGCAGCTTTTCGGCCTAGTTTGAACTGGAACAAGAAAATCGTGCGGATTTGAATTTTGTCCATGCTGTCGAAAAGCCCGCAAAAAAATGAATGAAGAGATTGAGAACGGTAACGAATAACACGATTCGATAGAGCGAAAAACGCACTTCAAAATGATATATAACATGGCTATATATATCAATGAATTAATTCAGAAATCATATAATATAAAAGTAACATATGTGAGAAAACAACATTATTTTTGCACCAACCTAATAGTTATTTTTACATCAAACATGCGTTGCGCGCGCTACTGCTGACTGTTGCTACCCTTGTTTTAACCGTGGAAAAATGGTGTTTACTGCTAACCCCCTTTACAGGAAAAGGAAAGTGATGTTTCAGCCGATAGCAAAAAAGAGAAAGAAAGAGCAAACTATCCTTCGCATGCTCCAAACGAAGAGTAAATCAACGCTGTCGAGAAAATTTGAATACAATTTAATAACAAAAACGATGACACTTACATGAAAGAGAAAAGATGTTCCCAAAAGGGATAGAGTTCGTATAAATCCTAGAGAAATAAACTTCGGAGAAAATAAGTTTCAGTGTATGTACGGATGTGTGTGTGCGCGCGAAATATATGCAGTTGATAAAATGTTTGTATGACATGTGTATATGTATATATTTATTGATGTAGGTAAATCTCTTAGGAAATCAACATATTTCGCTGCCCCGTCAAGTATTTTATCTCGCTTGTCTCAGTCTCACAGTATAGCGTGAGTGCCCGAATGAGAAGGCTTTCTTCGGCGTGTTATTACAATTAAATGTACAGTGTGCTCCTGTGTATGGTTGCTGTGCATACTCTTCTGCATGCTCCTGTGTGTGTGCTTACTGTGTGTCCTTTTGTATGAGCTGCTGTGCGTGCTTGCTGTGAGATTGTCTTTGTAGTTTTTAGTCCGTTGTTATATAGACTGGAGGTACGTGCTAACTAAGGAACGAAGGAAGAAGTATAATTGTAATATGATACTGGATTGATAAATGTTTGTACCTTACATTCACGAACGTCTCTCGTATGTTCCAAATTATATTTTAAATAACGGTAAGACGTAGCCCTTTATTCAAGCTGCGTTTTATCTGTAGTACAGGTCGAAATTCAAATCCAGTAAAGATAAAGGGTTTCGTATACTGTTTTTCTAGGCGTGCGTGCGTGCGTGCGTGCGTGCGTGCGTGCGTGCGTACTCTCTCTCTCTCTCTCTCTCTCTCTCTCTCTCTCTCTCTCTCTCTCAAATTTCAGGATACAAATTATATACATCTGCACAAAAATGAAAATACCATTAAAAATCTGGAACTTTTCCATTTACTTACTAAATTACGTTATGTTTCATACCACAAAATAATCCTGGGAAATATATTGGTTTAATTAGCGAAGATTATGTGACGAAAATTTGCCCAGTTGCCATATCGCGAGAGTGCGTTCTTTTTCAAATGCAGGATGACTTTTGAGCCATTCAGTAACTCTCTAACTCGAGTGACTTTTGGGCCTTTTATGAAGGGAACATTATTGCACAAATAAAAAAGCCGTACCAGGGATGAAAGCACCCAAGAACAGATTAAGACACTTCTCCCTCCATACTTTTCCGGGTTGTAGCCGTACGTACTCACCATGCTAAGCCAATTGTGAATTGGTGAGTTTATTTAACCCATCGTTGGAGGTTTTGAATTCAGAGTCCTTCTTCTAGACAGGTGATCATCCAAGGCTATAGAACCCAGTCAGTTTTGGGTTTTTTTCCATAAATTGTTGCGGGAGAAGAGATGGATTCATAACTCCCCCCCCCTGTGAGTGTAATAAACCCGATTTTAATATGAACACGATTCAAGGTTCAGATATATCTAAGCTCTCTGCCGTATGCAATCGCTTTCTCGGATCAATAGTTAAAATGGTTTTGAGGGAATTAAAACTAGTTAGAAAATAAAACAAAAACTGTTGCCATATCTAGTCCTGTGTTCCTGATTTACATCTCGAACGTCTTGGCAAAATCCAAAGTAGGGTCTGTAATGTTAACGGACCTAACCTGGCATTTCGTCTTCAGTCACTGCCTCACCGACGTGGCGTGGCTTCCTTCTGTCTTTTCTATAAACATTTTCATGGTAACTGCTCTGACGATCTTTTCCCCATGGTGTCCCGGCTACATGAATCTAAGCATGCTACTAGATTGGCATATAGGTTCCATCGGTTTACTGTTCAAATAGTGAAATGCAACCGCCACTTCTACTCCAACAGTTTCTTTTCTAGCACTTCCCATCGGTGGAACTCCCTTCCGATTTCTTGCTACCCTGATAACTATAATCTTCAAAGATTTAAATGCCAACTCAATCGCCATCTTCTGTCTTCTTGAACTCTTTTTCTTTTCTTTTTTTTTTGTCCATTTCTCAATCTTCCCCCATTTTCAGTCCTTCTCATTCTCTTTTACGTTCACTCCTGGCAACCCTCGCATGCTAGTGGCATTATGGTCTTGCTTGGGAGAATGATTAAAAAATACTATATTGAATTAATCTGCAGTCATTGCGTGAAGGCATTTTCAATTTTAACCGAGATTGTCACACTTCGATAACAGCGTCAGCAAATGACGTTATTTTTCGACACGATGTTGCTAACCTTAGTACGATGCCAGATATTTATGTGGTGAGTTTTGTTAAGTACAGTTTAGCCTAAGACAAAACTCACAGGCATGTAACACCCAGTGAGAATCAAACTCAGGAGAGTGGTCCGATACACGAAATTGTTTATCATTGCTCTAGGGGATTTGCATCTGTAAATATTTTAAATTTTCTTTACACTGCAATAAGTGTAATATTTTGTGTATAAAATAGAGGAGAATAAATGAAATATTAGGAAAGAAAAATATTTCTTAAATCAACATAAAACCAAAAAAACAGCCATACAGGTCACAAGCCCGCATCCAAGAAAAAACATCCCAAATAGAAATAGGTTAAGGCGGTGCCTTTTCATTGTCCCATGAATTGAAAATCAGCAACGAAGAAAAATGAAAGTTTACCTGTTAAAAACAGGAGTTTCTTCCACAAAAAATATTGCGTGAGAATCTTTGCTGTGTCGTGTATGTATCTTTATTGCTAGGACAGGCTTGTTCTCAATCACTACGTCTTCTCCGTCACTGACAAAATTTACCTACTGGGAATAATAAAAGTAGCCAATACATACCATATGCGTTGTATTACTACAAGGAAACAATTCTTCTCAGAAAAAAAGACGTTTGCTTTGACTTTCAGTATGAATCAAGCAGTGCGACTTTATCGATTGGCATGAAGACAGCCGTGGAGACTAAAGCAACCGAGAGGACCCACTACGAAAAATGACCATGTTCACTAAATACCAATTCAAGCAACATGTGATCTCATGAGAATAGCGTGCGTTGTAGCGAGTTATTCATAAAGACACTTATTACGTTTATGTAAAAAAAGAAGAAAAAACTCTAATGCAGGGATCCATATGACCGAATATGTTTTTGTTTTTTTTAATTAATTTTGGATGAGCGTGATATAAAAAATTGTGTTTGCATCATTTTGCTTTAACATAACTGTTATGGGGTACTCCCCTTTTTCATATAAGTGGACTCGACCAAAGTGTGACTTGGACTGCTGCCGTTAAATACCCAGAGTCAGTCAGAATATACAGAGATTGAGAGAGATTGGGAGAGTGAGCAGAGAGTGATTGAGTTGGAGGTAGGGTAATAGTGTGAGGTAACTGCTTGTAGAAGTCAGTTACAAGCACGTAGACTCTAAGGAAGTCCTACTTCGAGACTATATATATATATATATATATATATATATATATATATATATATATATATATATATATATATATATATATATATATATATATATATATATATTATTACGACTAACCGCGTTCCTGGATTTACTAACAATATACACGTTGTATTATTGTGTAAATACATTTCATTTCTTATCTTTAATACTTGCATTTGTCATTCATTGGAGACCGAAATTCATCTCGGAATCCACAACAACAACTTTGAACCCCAACCGTTAATGTCGATAGAAAAAATGTTGCATAGCTCGCTCGTTCTGGAGAGGGGGAGGTCTTGGTTGACGAGGTCGATTGCATAACGTTATATCTTCTCTCAGTCGTCTTCTTCCGAAACGTTTTTGGAGTCCGGAGATGAAAAAGAACTTCAACAAAAGGGATTTTAAACTCATCTATTTTATTAAACACATCGACGTGTACATTTTTTTTAACTTGGCATTGGGGTCGCTCTATCACCTCGAGTGGGGAGAAAGTTCCCGAGACACGAAATAACCAAGTCTACTCTCTTCGACGCTTAAAAACTTAACTCCCGGAAATCCCTTTTTATCTCTTTAACATTCCCACGCTAGTTTTAACTAAAGAAATTATTCAGTGTCCAGTTTTTGCACTCACGTTGTAACTCAAATATTTCTTGGCTCAAATATCTGTAGGAATATTCCCATGGGTATATCTAGTTCAGATCCACCTGAACTCTTCTGGAGAAAATCGATAGTTTTGATGGCAGATAAACCGCTCCTATAGGTTTAACAAGTGTCATAATTCGTGGGCGCTGCAGTAGATTTGTCATCGTTCGCCTTCACGGGAAATGTGGAATAACCACAGGATTTGGGGTTGATAATAAAATTGAGTTACGAAAAAGTGCTGAAAAGTTCTCCACTCGAGAGAAACAAATGTTCATTAATCTTTTAGGATTAATTCGGGCCGAGGACATTTAAGCACGTTTTAAATCGAATTTGCTTATTTAAAATTTCTACTTCTCTCCAAAGAGAAAGATGGGGTTATTTTTATGAATCCTGAACAAGAAATTATTATTCAAGTGCGCACAGCTCCATAGGTTTCTAAAAGTGCAAACGAAATACGCAGTAAAAGAGTTTTTTTTTTTTTTTTTAAATTAAAATTCACTGAAAATTATACACAGACATATTAGAGAAATTATTGAAAGTTTTCAGCTTAAATCATGTCTACAAATCTGACTAAATCACCAAACATCATTCTTTTTACGGAGGAAATCATATTCGCAGAATCGCTCAATGGAAAACTACTGAGGGGCAATTGTTATCCCGTTCTGAAATATTTGGAGAGGCACAAATTTATTTTCGTTGCTGAACTAAATATTGCATGAATGTTGCATTGTGTCCGACAGTGCCTTAGTTCAATAAACATCTATAGAAACAAGAATAAATGCACAATAAAATCACTCGGTTCTACAGAGATGAAGCATCATTTAACACAGTTCCACGCTGCAAAGTCTACCTAAACGATGAAAGAATTCTCATCTGTCATTTCCATAATCACTAATGAAGTTATTAGCAATTCTGGCATTACTGCCTAAATTAAAGGCCACATATGCTAGATAATAAAAAACTTGAAGATGCGCTTTGAATTGACAAGCTATCGGAGAAAAATTACTGGACTAAACACATAAATAGGCTTAGATCAATGCGCATTAATGCACAGAGATTAACATATAAGTAGGAAAATCGATATAAAAGTAGATATTAACAGGTAGATATACATGCAGAGGTAGATATTAATGGATTGATAGTGATACAATGATAAATATTAAGTTTGTGACGCTACAAGGCCTGACAGCCACACAAGGTTACAGTCGAATAATATACATACATATATATATATATATATATATATATATATATATATATATATATATATATATATATATACGTATCATGTAATGGACAAAATACGACAATTATTTTAAGACTTTTTTTTGTTTATACATTCTTTTTTTTATAGATACAAATATTTATCGATGCGTATCCAATATCATATAAATATTATATTGGATACGCATCAAACAGATATGAATGTACGAGAGAAAATTATGGAAAATTGTTGTTTAAAAACAGAAAAAAACGACCTTGCTAACCGAAACGCTCCTCTGTGGCTAAATCGGTAAAGCACGTCAGGCTATATGACGGTTTCGTATAGGATACAGGTTCGATTCCTGTCGGAGGACGCATATTTTCTATGAAAATTTTTCGTACATTCAAGCCAGTGAATGTTGTTAATACTGTTTATTTTAAACCGAGTATTTACTTAAATATCTGTATCTATAAAAAAGAATATATATATATATATATATATATATATATATATATATATATATATATATATATATATATATATATATATATATATATATATATATATATATATATATATATATATATATATATATAATTTTAGCTTATTTTTATTTCTGTTGTTATTTCTTACAACATACTCCAATATCATTATTATGCTTGCTGCGTACAAGCGTTGTGTTATATCTAGCTTTTTTTTTATCGTCGAATATTTCAATGTTACTGGAGTTGGTCGATAAACTATATTGTACCGATTTGTGCAAATTGCTAAGTATTTCTCCAATATCACTGTACTCGATTAATTTATAACGTGTGTGTATATATAATTTCACCTTTATAAGTACAAGGCTTGGGTTATATAGAAAACGTATGAAATATCCACAAAGAATAATCGTGAAATGTTCGTGAATTTGTTTAGCAAGCGCTTCAACTAGATCACGCATTTTGGAACGTGAGATTTGTATCATGTCGTCAATCACAACACATCTGATTGTGAACTCCGACATATCAGCATTGGCCCTCATTGATTGTCTGGAGTTCTCGTCGATGACACCCTGGGTTTGATGGACGAACTTGACATGCTTGACAATGTCTTACTATCGAAGTGTCACATTTCTCACTGAAGACATATCTTTGCCAGGAGGCCTGGAGGGTCTTAAACACGAAGGAACTTTGGATATTTAAGATTTCTTTCTTTCTTTCTTTCTTTTTTGACGATCATTTAAAACCGACACATTGGGAGATTGTAAAAAAAATTCTCTTGGCGAATGAATAATTATTTTGGTGATAACAATGTCCACCCCGCACTGATACAACCCCTACTATTTAACCCATAACTGGAAGAACGAAGAGAAGTGACATATTCATACCTTTCCCAAGGGTGTTACCGCGTAAGTCAACGTGACAAACACAACTGGAATTTGAACTCGGGTCTCCGATTTCTTATTCTTAGCCGTTATACCTTATACCACCCGCACATCCACAATATTTAAGAAGGTTACAATCTCCGAATCGATGTCGTTAGCGGGTAAAGCAACAAGAACGTTTTCATCTCCTACGTTAGAGTGGAATTTTCTATGGCCAGAATGGAAAAAAGTGAAAAGATCGTTATTTAAATTTGGTCATGTTTGAACTTTCTAAAGATGTTTTCTTAATATATATTTTTTGATAACACACACACACATATATACACATACGATTATATATATATATATATATATATATATATATACATACGATTATATATATATATATATATATATATATATGTATATATATATATATATTAGGAATTAACTGATTTATATCTTTTCTTCGATACACAGCAATAACCATGTTTCAAAAACTGAAGCTAAAAACTTCAAATTTAATAATATAATTAAATTAAAAGCATTAGTTCTGTTTCATCTTCAAGCGAATTTTATAATATTGAAGATGAAACAGAAGTAATGCTTTTAATT
>OZ010588.1:39117248-39229434 GCA_963932145.1 Acanthosepion lycidas
AGCTAAAAACATAAAATATATTACATCCTTAAGTGTAATACGATCCCATAGTACAGCTTTCACCGAGTATTTTTTTTAAACAAGTTATACTATATTATTCATTAAAATCTCAATGTCAAACTTATATTTCATTAAAATATTTGATTTTTCATGATATTAAAGAATAGAAACGGAGTTTAGCCATCTTCTAATTTTTCAAAACTTATATTCGAATTTTCGGGGAAAACTCGATATACCCGGTGATAAATTTTAAGGTATTAATTAATCTATCATACATTTTTGTTTTATATGATTTTAAATTATTTCTCTATATTATTAAGGAGGCACTGTGGAGTAATGGAGAGAGCCGAGTTCGAATTCCAGTTGAATCCATTACATTCACTTACGTGCTAATACCCTTGGGAAAGATATGTATCCTCTTCTTCCTCTCAGCTATGGGTAAATAGCAGACCGGGTTCTATAGCCTTGGATGATAACTGGTCTACCGCAGAAAGAAATGGCAACGGGAAAAAATCTGCCTCGTCAGTGATGTATCGAAAGATACATGATCGCCTAAGCGTGTATCACGCATGGCACATAACTAATTGATATTAATAATAATAAACAAAATTGTCTTTCACTGAGAATGAAAGGAGAAACAAATATTGCCGATATATGAAATACCTTTTCTATACAATTATCAGTATTGTGTTTTCTTATCTGTTGTGCTCAGTTTATTTGAAATCTTGCTCTTTCAAATACTAGGATTTTTAGTTGAGTAAAAGTTTCTGTAAACGTGTACTTGTGTATAATGTATTCAGGTAATGATGACAAATGTAATTATGGCACAAGTGAAAAATAGAAAAACAAATAAGGTTTTGAAATATAGATTTGGCAAAAAAGTTAATTTTGAATAAAATCTGATTTTCTTTTAAATATATCATATAAGATTTTATTTTATTTTTTTTATTAGTAACAAACAAAAGAATACTGTCCTTCTTTACGGGATCGAATGTTGGAAGATTTCCTCAAAGATGAAAAAGAGACTGGAGGTGACAGAGATGTGGTTCTACAGAAGGATGCAAAGGATATCATGGACTGAGCGTGTGAGCAACGATGAGGTCTTAGAGAGAATGCAAACAAGGAGGAGGCTTATACTTAACATCAGGAAGAGGCAGCTGAAGGATCTGGGACACATAATGAGGAAGGGGGACCTGGAGAATCTGATACTCAAGGGTTGAATAGAGGGAAAGAGAGACAAGAGAAAACAACACGTGACATACCTAGTGGGCTTAAGCAAGTGGTCTGGGGGAGGAAGCAGAAGGAAGGAACTTGTTGAGAGCTGCAAGGGATGGAGGGAGGTGGAGAGCCATGATCGCCTACGTCCTGAAAAGACATGGCACATAAAAAGAAAAAAAGATAAAAAAAAAAGTAGAATTGCTTTTCCTCCATCTGTCAATATAAATTTATACGTTTACAATTTATGAAAAACAATCTGTTTTTCATTTGAGCTATTTTACCTTCCCATTATCACCTGTGACATTATCACCTGTGACATTATCACCTGTGCCATTATCACCTGTGCCATTATTACCGTACACCGTGTATAATACGACCCCCACATTTTTGCCCTTAATTTTCGTTCAAAATGCCTTGTATTATACACAATATACATCGATAAACGATGAAATCAAAAAACCTTCTCAAAACTCCTGCTCTTCCGTTCGATACAGCTGAGCTGCCCACGAAGTTAATCCATCTCATTGATACCGATAGCGTACAGAGAACAATAATCTTTGATTATAATTGCGTGATTTTTCCACAATATTTTCTGTCGCTGCACCCCGAGGAAGTTAAAGCATACGAAAGTCGTTGTTTCCTTTTGGGCGTTTATTTTACTTGTTTTTTTTATCGGCCAACCAAAACGCTTGTCATCGGTATATACTAATAATCGATTTTTTGCAGCAGAATCCGCCTTACAAAGAAAACAATCGAACCTTTAAACTCGTAATGAAGCTTTACTCAAAGCAATTCGACCACTGCAATTATTCTACCTCATTGTTTGACACTGAAATCCGAAGACGTATTAGGATGGCCAAAGATGCTTTCCAAAAGATAAGGAGAGTATTAAGAGACAGAAGAATTTCGTTGGAAGCAAAGAAAAGAGTACTGAACTGTTCCGTGATATCTGTTCCTGTATGGAAGCGAATGCTGAACAATCATCTCAAAGATGGTGAAGAGACTTGAAGCAACAGCAATAGAAAGATTCTGATAATACCATGGACCAAACATGTGGGCAAGAACGAGGAATGGAAACAAAAAGGTAACTTATATTTAATATCAGTAAGAGATAGTTGACATCTCTGGAGCACGTGATGAAAAATTGCAGGGCTTGGAAAATCTGATACTCACAGGACAGATAGAGAGAAAAGTGGGAGAGAGGAAAGCAGCGCGAAACATACTTGATAGGCTTAAGCAAATGGATGGTAGATAGATAGATATAGATAGATAGATAGATAGATAGATAGATAGATAGATAGATAGATAGATAGATAGATAGATAGATAGATATTGCTGCAATATATGGTCTGGAGCCCCTACTATTTGTCTCAAGCCCCAAAGACGGATATGCAAAGTAATTGGCCCTGGTCTGGCATCTCGTCTGCAGTCACTCTCTCACAGACGTGCCGTCACCTCCCTCTGTCTTTTTTACAAATACTTTTACTGTAACTGATCCCATGAGCTGCTTTCATGTCTCGCACCTCTCGCCTGTGGAATTCTTTCCCCTTTTCTTGTGTTCCGGATAGCTATAATCTCCAACTATTCAGATGTAATGTCAATCGACGTCTCCAGATGCTTCGATCTATCCCTTATCTTTCTCTTCATCCTTTCCTCCATCACTCCTCTTTGCTTTCGCTCCAACTCTCTGTAACCCCTTGCGTGCTAGTGGCTTCCCGCCTTGCTTGGGGTGAAACGCTTATATATATATATATATATATTAGGATGTTGCAAAAATAATGACGTAATAATGTCGTTTTTTGACGTTAAAAAATACGTCAAAAAACGACATTATTACGTCATTATTTTTGCACCAACCTAATATATATATATATATATATATATATATATATATATATATATATATATATATATATATTAGGTTGGTGCAAAAATAATGACGTAATAATGTCGTTTTTTGACGTATTTTTTAACGTCAAAAAACGACATTATTACGTCATTATTACGTCCAAATGTGTTGGTTGCCGTAACGAGACTGACCATAATTTTGAATTAAAAAGTGCTACTCTGATCAAAGAAGTAAATAATTCACTACGACGAATATGTCTAGAGAGTGCCTTGATCGCAAAGTCATCCACAGTAAATTTAAGCCCGGGCTCTTCCAGTATTTAACCATTCCTGGCAGAACTTCTATTATCAAAGTGTTGGATATTTACTGACAGAAAGGACGGAAAGAAAAAGAACCTAAATGAAATCGACTAGATTTAAAAACAATTAAAATCCCCAGTGTCCCTTGTTCGTTCTCATGGGTAAGTCGAAGCAACGTAACAGATTCAGCCTGATGAAGAACCCCTAAAGGTCGAAACGCGTCACAAGTAAACTCTTTCCTCATTATCATACATTTTTCCCAATATTGTTCTTGATATATAAAAAAAATGTATATCATTTTCTCATAGATATATACTCTGTTGGATATTATCAAGGATAACTATACCAGAACACCGATCAGTTGAAGGACCCCTTTCGGAGAGTCTTTGCAACATTCAACATGGCACAGCTTTGTAAAATATCCCACAGGACATGGCACCGCATCATTTTGTGACACGAAAATAAGGGTCTTCATGCAGATCTTTTCGGTGTGGAACGGTGTCAATGAAAGGGAATAAACTGAATCCAATACATATGCTTGATCTTCTATTGTTCTCTCTAAGTTTGGTAGGAGCTCACATGACTTTCAGACAATATATATATATATATATATATATATATATATATATATATATATATATATGAACAATTTCTCAGGGTTAACCTGTAGAAAAAGACAATATGTGTAAAGGTAAAAGACAATAGGAAAACTGTATTATTAGCCGACGCGTTTCGAAATTAATTTATTGAAAACAAAGTACCTATTAATAAGAATAAAATGTCCTTAGCAACTTAGAACTTTGATTTTAGAAAACCTTATTATTCAATTCAAAATTACGTCAAGTAATTTCACGTGTAGAAATAATGTTTTTATTGTTGTGTTGGCGGATTCAACCATTTTCTTTGGTTTCTTGATATAGTTGTGTATGTTGGCTTGGCAGAGTAGTAATTCTGTTATGAAAGGTGATATTGGGAAACAACCTGGGCGTAGATTAATACTTTGATAATTTGCAATGGCGGCACACTCGAGGATTTTCCTCCTGAGTGATTTATTTTCTTTTTATGAGTAGCATTTTTAATTTATTTCTATGTATAACTAGTGCATTAGGTAAGGTTTGTGTGTATGTGTGTGTGTGTGTGATCATAGAATCGTCTTTTTAAATTTCTGCTTCTTTCTCCAATATATTGGAAGGAACAGTTTTGGCAATTTGTTTTATAAATGCCTGCTTCAGAAATATTATTGCTCTTAGTGTTTGAGGATCTGAGTATATTCATAATGGTTTTGGAAGTGTTTATGACTATTTTAAGATTATTTAGAAGGGATAGGTTATTCTGGATAGTGGACGTGACAGAGTTGGTCGGTAGTATTATGTATCTGTTTTCATGTAATTTATTATTGTGGATTATGTTATTAGTTTTGTTTCGGTTGTATATTTTGTATGCCTTTCTTCTTGCGTTGTGGATGAAATGATATGGATATTGTGGGTTTTAAATGTGTTTTCTATGTATATTTCTTCTTTAGGTAAATATTGGGAACTTCAGAATCTTAATGCTCCCAGATTTAATTTTAGATGAGTGGTTTGAGTAGAAGCTGGTCAGGTCATTTTTGTTTGTAACCTTTCTGTAAATGTCAAAATTGAGTTCGTTATTGTTTCTGTGTAACATGATATCTAGGAAGGGAAGACTGTAGTTGCTTTCAGTTTCAAAAGTGAAGTCTATTGTAGGTTCAACGTTGTTAAGGTGGTTGAGAAGATCTGTTAAACTAGGATTTTGTTGATATATTAATAGTGAGTTTTCTATGAATCTGAAATAGGGAGAGTTTGACAAGGAGATTTTTTTGAATGGGTCACGTTTTAGAAACTCTAAAAATAGACAAGCGTTCTTTGATTATGCAACTAGAGTATTTAGGGATATTTATTTAGAGTAACTATACTTCACTGTGAAACCAGTAAAGTTGCTCTAAATATTCTAAAAATACTCCAGCTGCATTATATATATATATATATATATATATATATATATATATATATATATATATTATTGGATTGATGTGAGTTTGTGAGCTTGGGTTTCACCCTTTTGCAATCGTCAGACAAAATGATTAATTTTTTTAAATTTTGGATTTATGTAGGTTGCGTGTATTGGTGTTTTTATGGAAGAGGGGGGTCTTCGTCGTAATGTCACTTATGCTATCTTAAACATACATGCAAGCCCGTACACCCATTGAGTTACGCAGGCACACATACACATCGTTCTAACCAGATATGTTAGCTCTATCTCTGGTATTGAGCGCTTTCTAATAAGTACCGCTTATATAATATATAAATAATAATATATTACATATATATATATATATATATATATATATATATATATATATATATATATATTTATATTTATATACACACACTTTTCACACACAGACGCAAACACATACGCACATATTTTTTCTTTTCTCTCTTCTCAATATATCACTTCCGTTAAGTTAACCGTTTAAATAGGTCAAGGTCTGGTCACTCCTCCTCCCCCAATACTAAGTATGATTGAGAGAGATATTAAATGAAACTCTCTAAACTCTACCATGTCTCTCTAACCACTCCTTATTACACTCTCTGTTAGATTACAAAAACTTACACTACCCATCAATTTTCATTTCATTTTTCGTTTCATTTTTGGAAGTGCTATCTGATGAACCGGCGTCCTTTAAAAGGGCTCTGGTGAAATAAATTATTATAATGGAAGTTTAAAGTGTCCTTTTTTCTTTAATATATATATATATATATATATATATATATATATATATATATATATATATGAGAGAGGGAGAGAAAGAAGTTGAAAATGCAACTGGAGCCTTTAAGAATATTTATTTAGAGTAACTTTATCGGTTTCACAGTTTTATAATTTTCCAAAGTTAAATTGAGATGAAAAGACTCTTGGATATGCGATATATATCATGACATAACCAAGAGTCTCTGCATCTCAATTTAACTTTTAAAAAATGATAGAACTTTGAAACCGGTAGAGTAACTTTAAATAAATATTCTAATAAGATTCCAGCTGTCTTTACAACTTCTTCTGCCTCTATGTCTGTCTGCGCTGATTGGCTGTATTCGCTTTTACTTATTGTTGTAGCAGCAATAAAGATGCCATAATAAGTGTTCGCTAGAAATAATTATATCTATTCATGGTACAGCGAAGTTGTAAGCGTTCTGAAAGCAAAGGAAGTATTTGTCGCAGATTACTTCCACAAGACAAAGAAGAATCACTGTAAGTCCAGACTCGAATATCGTGTGCAGAAAGAAATGCTGAAAACTCGATTAGCCGGTACTATTTCAAATCACAATGCGTGTCACCAGTCAGAAAAATAACTCGCTCACTAACAAACGCCGAAACCAAAAATGCCTGAATTTTTCCCCCCTCAATTGAGAACACCAACTGCTTTTATCGGCAGAACCTATTTCTTCCATTCGTCGACAGCTGGAATAGGATTTTCCGTAATTTGCATATCAAAATACTTTTATAGCGACTCCTGCGACTGACTTGTTTTTTCTTTAATTCAATTATTCCATTTTCAGCATGTTATGCGGAATACGTGCCCCTCTGTTTGGTAAGTAGTTTTCTTTTTCGCCACTAGAATACACGCGACACGCTGTCGCTTGGTTTGACGAGGTAAGTCGCCGTTTTCTTCGCTATAGAAGTATTTACAAAAGAGATTATGATACATGCAAGTAAAGGTCAGGAATGATGAAATCGATTATTAACTATATCAGTTTATTTTATTTATTTACGCTTGCTAAGTATTAAATTCAGCTGCGGGGGCAGGAAAGCAGTTGGCAAAATCTGTGTAAATGTTAATTGCGTCTCAGTGATTACAGTGATATGATTTTTTAATTCATAACGATTGGTTGTAATTAAGGTCACATGATGAATAGTTATCAAGCGGAAGATCTGGATATTGACCTCTTTGAACTATTTCCTTTTGCACATTTGGGTGATTCGTTTATAAAGTTGAAAGTGGCTCAGACTAAAATTAGCGGAAGTGGTTAGAAGATATTTCCGTATTTTATTTAATGCCTGCTCTGATCAGTTCAAGAAGCAATGCTTCTAAATCTTGTCGGTTTAACAAAACTAATTTCGTGTTTGAATTGCATAGCAGTGAATATCACTTTAAGACATTTTTTTATGTTTATACGGTTTTTTTATAGATACAAATATTTAAGTAAATGCTCTGTTTATAATAAACAGTATTAACAACATTTACCGGCCTGAATGTCCGAGAAATTTTCATAGAAAATATGCACCCTCCGACAGGAATCGAACCTGTATCCTATACGGAATCGTCATACGTGCTTTTACCGATTGAGCCACACATTATGAAATGGACAAAGTTCGACAATTATTTTCAGACATTTTTACGTTTATACGTTCTTTTTCTCGATACAAATATTTAAGTAAATGCTCTGTTTATAATAAACAGTATCGGCAGCATTTACCGCCCTTTCAAAATGTGTGACGTCATTTGTTTACATTTGGATACGCATCTAACAGATATTAATGTATGAGAGAAAATCATGGAGAATTGTAGTTTAAAAACAGTAAAATCGACCTTGCTAACCGAAACATCCCTCTGTGGCTCAATCGGTAAAAGCACATCAGGCTATATGACGGTTCCGTATTGGTTACAGATTCGATTCCTGTCGGAGGACGCATATTTTCTATGAAGATTTCTCAGGCATTCAGGCCGGTAAATGTTATTAATACTGTTTATTATAAACAGAGCATTTGTATCTATAAAAATAATGTATAAACATAAAAAATCTCTTAAAATAATTGTCGGACTTTGTCTATTTCATAATGTATGAATATCACTACATACATAGATACGATGTCACACAAAAGTATCAGGACTGGTGCTATGAAAATGAAAGATATAGCACATATCTATTCGGCATTTAATCTCCTTCGAAATAGCCTGATTCTTAAGCTACACACGTTATCCAGCGTCATTTCCATTGATGGAAGCATTCCTGGAACTCATTTTTGGGGATATCGAACAAGCTCTCGTCAAATTTTATTCACTTTCTTCGTTGTCTTGAAATCTTGTTTCTTTCAAGTGGGAATTTAATTTTTGAAGAGGAAAATGCGGCAAGGGGCAAGTTTGTCGGACCTGAGGAATTTGGGCCAAAAAACTGCTGCACAATCCATGGTCACTGATGGGACCTCGGCGGTGTGTCGAGAGGACCACATTCCGCACACTTTCCTTCCTTGCACTACTATAATAAACGTGTATGTGTGTCAGAATTTGAGGTCAGTCTGTGCCAAGAGGCTTCACTCTGCATTCTATAGCTCTGTTACCATAGCAGCAGCCCAATGATTTTTAATCACACTTCATATATATATATATATATATATATATAGGGAGAGAGAGAAAGGGAGAGAGAGGCACACACAAACACACACAAACACACACAAACAAATATATATATATATATATATATATATATATATATATAAAATTGAAGCTTGCAATCTTTTCTTGGCGTCATAGAAAAGCACAGAACTAAATCCATTGATGAGGATGAGGGCTTAGCAATTGGTCGCCATTATCACCAGTAAAGTCGAATATATACATGGTATACTTTGAGGAAATGACATTAGAATCTATATCTCTAAAGCCAACTATATGGTTAAAGTATGTAGATGACACCTTCATACTCTGGCCACACCAGGAAGATGTTCAGGTTCTACTGGACCACATGAACTCAATAAGACCTTCGATAGTTCACAATGGAGAAAGAGAGTAACAACACACTCCTATTCCTGGATGTTCTAATATCTCGAGCAGAGCATGGGTTCAAGACAGCCGTAAACCAACATTCACCGGACAGTACCTCAATTTCAACTCCCACCATCCATACAGCGTAAAGAAAGGGATTGTCCGCTGCTTACAACTCCGGGCAAAAGTCATAAGTGGCGAACCAGAGAAATTAGATAAAGAATTGGTCAGTATAAATAGTACCCTACAACGTAACAGCTACCCTGGGTACATGGCAGCAGCCCAAAAACCTGGGATAGGTGGGTACAGGAGAGGACAACAACACTCAGAAAACAGTCTTCCTGCCTTATGGGAAGGGGTTATCAGAGAAAATACAAAGGATCTGCGGTTCATATAACATCAGGCCAACCTTCAAAAGCTTGACGACACTTCGCTGATATCTCTCCGGAGTAAGACCCCCCCCCATAGAGGAGAAGTGACTAAATACTGTGTGTACGCTATCCCGTGCAGCTACGGAAAGAAATATAAAGGAGAGACAGGCCGCCCCCTTAAGGTAAGGCTTCAAGAACACCAGAAAGCTGTAACACGAGGGGAAGTGGAAAAATCAGGCGTGGCTGACCACGTATGGAAAGAGAAGGGAGATCACCGCACTCTGTGGGATCAGGTTGAGATTATAGACAAAGAACACCATTGAAAAATTCGTAAACATAAGAAATCAGCACATATGCTAAGCCACAAAAATCTCCTGAGTCGACCAAGCATAGAAATGAATACAATATGGGAACCAGTAATAAGGAGTGGCAGAGAAAAGCGATAATAACAACAAAAGTTGCAATATGAGCTCTGGTAAAAACATGCAATGATAACAGCAAAAATTGCAACATGAGCACTGGTAAAAATGGTTGCTGAGCCATTAGGTTTATAATACCCAGAAATTCATACACAGCTGCCCTCAAGTGGATAAAGGCGTTCGTTAGATCCAGTGACAGGACCCAAAGAGTGTGAGTTCAATACCAGGTTAAGGCAGTGGACAGCTTTCAGAGTTCTGACATCCATTAAACATGGCACGTGGAACTAGAACAGTCTATCCCAGTGAGCGAAATAAAGGGTTCAGTTCGACATTCCAACCACCTGAAGAAAACCGGAGCGTACAACGGCCGAAACGTTGTAATAAATCTGGCGAAAAAGATGAAGAAAATAGTCGGAATAATGTGAATAATGTACATAATACCTCATCTCAGAAATATATATATATATATATATAGTATGTCTGTGGATGACGTTATATATATATATATATATATATATATATATATATATATATATATATAAAAAAGGCTCAAACACTAATATTTCATGGTTATAATTTCTTACATTGGAATCGTAATCAAGATCCAATTCAACAGACGTACAAATTCAAAAAGAAATCGGAAAATATAACTCCGTGTATTAAAAACAAAATGTTAGTGAGAGTGTATGTGTGGGAGTGGGAAACAAGGGTGAGAGGGAAATGTATGAAAGTTCTAGAGAGAGGGTGTAACAGAAGAAAGAAGAACAGGAAAGGTCTAAAGATGAAGGGGGAGGATTTAACGGAGAGAAGTTTTAAAGACAGGAGTTAAATAACGGTTTAAATGAGTGAAATACAGATAAATATAAATAATTTTCAGATGCATAAATCACTGCCGATTCGCTGATCTAAAATTAAAATTAAAAAACAGGCACCGGAAATGTGTGGATACATTTCCGGTGACACGATTCTGGTGTCTGTTTTTTTTTTTTTTTAATTTAATGTAAAAATTATAATATATATATATATATATATATATATATATATATATATATAGAGAGAGAGAGAGAGAGAGAGACAGACAGACAGACATAGATAGATAGATAGATAGATAGATAGATAGATAGATAGATAGAAAACGTAATGATGGAATTGAATAGATAGATAGATAGATAGATAAATAGATAGATAGATAGATAGATATGAAAACGTAATGATGGAATTGAATAGAATCAGATAGATAGATAGATAGATAGATAGATAGATAGATAGATAGATAGATAGATAGATAGATATGAAATCGTAATGATGGAATTGAATAGAATCAGATAGATAGATAGATAGATAGATAGATAGATAGATAGATAGATATGAAAACGTAATGATGGAATTGAATAGAATCAGATAGATAGATAGATAGATAGATAGATAGATAGATAGATAGATAGATATGAAAACGTAATGATGGAATTGAATAGAATCAGATAGATAGATAGATAGATAGATAGATAGATAGATAGATAGATAGATATGAAAACGTAATGATGGAATTGAATAGAATCAGATAGATAGATAGATAGATAGATAGATATGAAATCGTAATGATGGAATTGAATAGAATCAGATAGATAGATAGATAGATAGATATGAAAACGTAATGATGGAATTGAATAGAATCAGATAGATAGATAGATAGATAGATAGATAGATAGATAGATAGATAGATATGAAAACGTAATGATGGAATTGAATAGAATCAGATAGATAGATAGATAGATAGATATGAAAACGTAATGATGGAATTGAATAGAATCAGATAGATAGATAGATAGATAGATAGATAGATAGATAGATAGATAGATAGATAGATAGATAGATAGATATGAAAACGTAATGATGGAATTGAATAGAATCAGATAGATAGATAGATAGATAGATAGATAGATAGATAGATAGATACATATGAAAACGTAATGATGGAATTGAATAGAATCAGATAGATAGATAGATAGATAGATAGATATGAAAACGTAATGATGGAATTGAATAGAATCAGATAGATAGATAGATAGATAGATAGATAGATAGATAGATAGATATGAAAACGTAATGATGGAATTGAATAGAATCAGATAGATAGATAGATATATAGATAGATAGATAGATATGAAAACGTAATGATGGAATTGAATAGAATCAGATAGATAGATAGATAGATAGATAGATAGATAGATATATAGATAGATAGATAGATAGATAGATAGATAGATAGATAGATAGATATGAAAACGTAATGATGGAATTGAATAGAATCAGATAGATAGATAGATAGATAGATAGATAGATATGAAAACGTAATGATGGAATTGAATAGAATCAGATAGATAGATAGATAGATAGATAGATATGAAAACGTAATGATGGAATTGAATAGAATCAGATAGATAGATAGATAGATAGATAGATAGATAGATATGAAAACGTAATGATGGAATTGAATAGAATCAGATAGATAGATAGATAGATAGATAGATATGAAAACGTAATGATGGAATTGAATAGAATCAGATATATATAGAGAGAGAAAGAGAGACAGACAGACAGACATAGATAGATAGATAGATAGATAGATAGATAGATAGATAGATAGATAGATAGATAGATAGATAGATAGAAAACGTAATGATGGAATTGAATAGATAGATAGATAGATAGATAAATAGATAGATAGATAGATAGATATGAAAACGTAATGATGGAATTGAATAGAATCAGATAGATAGATAGATAGATAGATAGATAGATAGATAGATAGATAGATAGATAGATAGATAGATAGATAGATAGATATGAAATCGTAATGATGGAATTGAATAGAATCAGATAGATAGATAGATAGATAGATAGATAGATAGATAGATAGATAGATAGATATGAAAACGTAATGATGGAATTGAATAGAATCAGATAGATAGATAGATAGATAGATAGATAGATAGATAGATAGATATGAAAACGTAATGATGGAATTGAATAGAATCAGATAGATAGATAGATAGATAGATAGATAGATAGATAGATAGATAGATAGATAGATAGATATGAAAACGTAATGATGGAATTGAATAGAATCAGATAGATAGATAGATAGATAGATAGATATGAAATCGTAATGATGGAATTGAATAGAATCAGATAGATAGATAGATAGATAGATATGAAAACGTAATGATGGAATTGAATAGAATCAGATAGATAGATAGATAGATAGATAGATAGATAGATAGATAGATAGATATGAAAACGTAATGATGGAATTGAATAGAATCAGATAGATAGATAGATAGATAGATATGAAAACGTAATGATGGAATTGAATAGAATCAGATAGATAGATAGATAGATAGATAGATAGATAGATAGATAGATAGATAGATAGATAGATAGATAGATATGAAAACGTAATGATGGAATTGAATAGAATCAGATAGATAGATAGATAGATAGATAGATAGATAGATACATATGAAAACGTAATGATGGAATTGAATAGAATCAGATAGATAGATAGATAGATAGATAGATATGAAAACGTAATGATGGAATTGAATAGAATCAGATAGATAGATAGATAGATAGATAGATAGATAGATAGATATGAAAACGTAATGATGGAATTGAATAGAATCAGATAGATAGATAGATATATAGATAGATAGATAGATATGAAAACGTAATGATGGAATTGAATAGAATCAGATAGATAGATAGATAGATAGATAGATAGATAGATATATAGATAGATAGATAGATAGATAGATAGATAGATAGATATGAAAACGTAATGATGGAATTGAATAGAATCAGATAGATAGATAGATAGATAGATAGATAGATATGAAAACGTAATGATGGAATTGAATAGAATCAGATAGATAGATAGATAGATAGATAGATATGAAAACGTAATGATGGAATTGAATAGAATCAGATAGATAGATAGATAGATAGATAGATAGATAGATAGATATGAAAACGTAATGATGGAATTGAATAGAATCAGATAGATAGATAGATAGATAGATAGATAGATATGAAAACGTAATGATGGAATTGAATAGAATCAGATAGATAGATAGATAGATAGATAGATAGATAGATAGATAGATATGAAAACGTAATGATGGAATTGAATAGAATCAGATAGATAGATAGATAGATAGATAGATAGATATGAAAACGTAATGATGGAATTGAATAGAATCAGATAGATAGATAGATAGATAGATAGATATGAAAACGTAATGATGGAATTGAATAGAATCAGATAGATAGATAGATAGATAGATAGATAGATAGATAGATAGATAGATAGATAGATATGAAAACGTAATGATGGAATTGAATAGAATCAGATAGATAGATAGATAGATAGATAGATAGATATGAAAACGTAATGATGGAATTGAATAGAATCAGATAGATAGATAGATAGATAGATAGATAGATAGATAGATAGATAGATAGATAGATAGATAGATAGATATGAAAACGTAATGATGGAATTGAATAGAATCAGATAGATAGATAGATAGATAGATAGATAGATAGATAGATATGAAAACGTAATGATGGAATTGAATAGAATCAGATAGATAGATAGATAGATAGATAGATAGATAGAGAGATAGATAGATAGATAGATAGATAGATATGAAAACGTAATGATGGAATTGAATAGAATCAGATAGATAGATAGATAGATAGATAGATAGATAGATAGATAGATAGATAGATATGAAAACGTAATGATGGAATTGAATAGAATCAGATAGATAGATAGATAGATAGATAGATAGATAGATAGATATGAAAACGTAATGATGGAATTGAATAGAATCAGATAGATAGATAGATAGATAGATAGATAGATAGATAGATAGATAGATAGATATGAAAACGTAATGATGGAATTGAATAGAATCAGATAGATAGATAGATAGATATGAAAACGTAATGATGGAATTGAATAGAATCAGATAGATAGATAGATAGATAGATAGATAGATAGATAGATAGATAGATAGATAGATATGAAAACGTAATGATGGAATTGAATAGAATCAGATAGATAGATAGATAGATAGATAGATAGATAGATAGATAGATAGATATGAAAACGTAATGATGGAATTGAATAGAATCAGATAGATAGATAGATAGATAGATAGATAGATAGATAGATAGATATGAAAACGTAATGATGGAATTGAATAGAATCAGATAGATAGATAGATAGATAGATAGATAGATAGATAGATATGAAAACGTAATGATGGAATTGAATAGAATCAGATAGATAGATAGATAGATAGATAGATAGATAGATAGATAGATAGATAGATAGATAGATAGATAGATAGATATGAAAACGTAATGATGGAATTGAATAGAATCAGATAGATAGATAGATAGATAGATAGATAGATAGATAGATAGATAGATAGATAGATATGAAAACGTAATGATGGAATTGAATAGAATCAGATAGATAGATAGATAGATAGGTAGATAGATAGATAGATAGATAGATATGAAAACGTAATGATGGAATTGAATAGAATCAGATAGATAGATAGATAGATAGATAGATATGAAAACGTAATGATGGAATTGAATAGAATCAGATAGATAGATAGATAGATAGATAGATAGATAGATAGATAGATAGAAATAACGCCATATGAGAACTAAGAAGAAAAAGGAAAACACCTGTTCATTAGTATAATGGGATATAATAATAAAAATAAAGAGATGAAGACCACCAAAAGATAAAAATTGCAATCTATGTACCGAGGAAAAGATGAAAAACGTAGAATCCAAAAACGTGAATAGATTAACAAACAAAAAGAATAGGATGATTTTGAACGATATTAGCATATTATTTTGGGGGAAAAAAAATCTATAAGTTTTTGGGTGCGTCCAAGTGAAACAAATGCCCATTTTGAAAATCACACTGCATGAAAAAGGTTATTAATGGATAAATAACCAAAAACTATCATTTTTTTATGTTTATTTAAAACTCTTTTAAAAGTATTTGAAATATTCTTTCATACGTCTAAGAAATATATAGATGAAATATATATTTGTTTGTGAGTGTGTGTCTGTAGGTAATTGTGCTTATGTGTCTTTATATTTGTATGTGTTTACGTGCGTCCCCGTGTGTCGTGGGAAGTACGTTTAAAACTGAAAGGAAATCAACCCTTCTTTGTCTGTACTCTTGAATTCTTGACATAAAAGCTTAGAAATATTTCATTTCACTTAGTGCTGATCCTGAGGTTAATGTTAAAATTGCCCCAAGGAAAAATCTCAGATCGAATTCTCCGACAGAAATCAGACACTCCCCCAACACAACCAACACCAAAACCGATTTATTTCTACTTTGTTCTCTTGAAGTCTCTTCGGAATAATTGACACACTCAGTCTGGAGACTTAAGGGATGGCATTACCATTTAATTGGAAAAAATATTGATCAGAGAATTCAACAATGTCATTGAACAATTTCAACAATTAAATTATATATTGAAACTCTTTTATTTTTTCTTTTAAAATATCCTTCAATGTATTTTTACTCATGAATATTTTTTTTTCTTCTCAATGCTTTTAAATTTATGAATTTAAAGAACTGGACAGTGTGAAAAATAGTCGGCACTCGCTCGCATCCGATCATCGGGATCGTCATTCTCTCGCTTTATTTTCTTTCTCCCCATCTGGTGGCGGTGGCGGAGACGGCTGCGAAAGCCCAGCCTACTCTTGAAGAGTCGTGGGCAGGAGTCTCACAGAGTTGTCGATGATGGACGCGACCAGGGTGATTCGGACACGTCGTAGAACTTCTTCGTGTTAACGGTTGGTTTCGAAAAACCAACAAAACTCCTTGTTAAACCAAAGATAACCTGAAGGCAAGAATTATAGCAGCATTCACCAACTAACACAAAGATATTGACCAGGAGGATTGCAGAAGATTCCGAAGTTGTCTAGATTGGTAGAAGCCAATTAGGATTTTATTGAATAAATTTACTCTTTAGAATCTCTAGATATTTTTGGTTACGAATAAGGTGCGAAGGTTGAATTTTCGTGTAAATTATGCAAAAATGAAAATAGCACTAACATCTCTTCTTAACAGATATATTTACCAAAGCTCTGTATAAAAATATGTATCTGTTTATATTTCTGAGATGAGCTATTATGTATACTATTTACATTATTCGGACTATTGTCCTCATCTTTGTTGCCATATTTATCACAACGTTTCGGCCGTTGTACGCTCCGACCTTCTTCAGGTGGTTAGAATGTCGAACTTAACCCTTTATTTCGCTCGCTGAGGTAGACTGCTCTGGTTCCACGTGCCATGTCTAATGGATGTCGGTTATGAGTTATCTCCTGTTAAGGGCTCATGGTACCGTGGATAACGGGGTCGGTTAGATCCAGTGACAGGACCCAAAGAGTTGTAAGTTCAATACCTGGGTAAGGCAATGGAGAACTTGGAGCGGTGAATTAACAGGTTATAACTGACATCCATTAGACATGGCACGTGGAACGAGAATTCTACCCCAGCGAGCGAAATAAAGGGTTCAATTCGACATTCCAACCATCTGAAGAAGGCCGGAGCATACAACGTCCGAGACGTTGTAATAAATATGGCAACAAAGATGAGGACAATAGTCTGAATAATGTAAATAATGTACATAATACATCATCTCAGAAATATAGACAGATACTGAAAGGCCGAAACGCTGTAATAAATATAGCGACAAAGATGAGGACAATAGTCCAAATAATGTAAATAGTGTACATAATACCTCATCTCAGAAATATAGACAGATACTGAAAGGCCGAAACGTTGTAATAAATATGGCAACAAAGATGAGGACAATAGTCCGAATAATGTAAATAGTGTACATAATACCTCATCTCAGGAATATAAACAGATACATATTTTGATACATAGCTTTGGTAAATATATCAGTTAAGAAGAGATCTTAGTGCTATTTTCATTTTTACATAATTTAGACGACAATTCAACCTTCGCGACTTGTATGTTATTGTTTAATATATTATTATAGTATATTAAATAAAGACTATTTCCTCTTTTTCTTATTCCTTATATATGTATATTTAATGTGCAGGGTGTTCCAAAAGTCGTGCGAACATTTTGACATTGAATATCTCGAAAAATCTTAAGGATATAAAAACGCTCCTGACATATTCTGAAAGAATTTTATTTCAAGTTTTACATGGAATGTTCGAAGATGTTCAATCTGAACACCGTTGGTCACACAGTACACATCAAGCCGATAGTCCAATCCATGCCAAACGCGTTCCAACATTGCGTTGTCGATGGCTGCAATAGTTTCCGTTATCCTGGCATTCAGTTGATCCACGTCTTTTGGAAGAGAGACACATAGACCAGTCCTTTCAAAAAGCCCCACAAAAAGAAATCGAAGGGTTTGAGATCTGGAGGCCTGAGAGTCAAGGGCATGAGAAAGCGATCATCTCACTCAGACCATCTAATCCATCTGTCTGGTAGTGCTGTGTTCGGAAGCTGTCTAACCCTACGGTCCCAGTGCAGTGGAGCCCCATCCTGTAGGAAAGTAAAGTCGTCAAACTCTTCCTCATTCAACTTATCCATTAACCAGTTTTCCAGCATGTCGAGGTACATGTCACCATTGACTGTTGCTCCTTCAAAGAAGAATGGTCCGTAGACAGCTTTCTTGGGCATAGCACAAAACAAGGCCACCTTTGGGTAATCCCGCTGATGCTCAAGAATTTCATGTAAGTTCTCAGTACCCCATATGCGAGTGTTGACTTTGCCATTTACATGGAAGGTCGCCTAATCGCTAAAAACAAGCCGGTCATCAAATCCGTCATCTTCCAACTTCTCCGGCATTGCAATGCAAAATTCACGACGAGCTGGTTTATCAGTGTCCTGCAAGTGTTGGGTTAACTGTAGCTTGTAAGGTGTCATGTGCAGTTTTCGTTTTAAGACATACCAAACGGTTTTTGTAGAAAGCTGGAGTTCCTTACTGGCTCTTCTGATCGATTTATGGGGGCTCCTCTCGAAGGTAGTTCAAACTCGCTCAACCGTATCATCTAAAGTTGAGGGGCCGTCCCGTTCTCTTAGCTGGGCACAAACACCCATCCTTCATGAATTTACCATGCCATTGCAATATGGACTCCTTTTCTTAGGCCGCTTTTAGGAATTTTGTGCGAAATTCACGTTTAACAAGTATCCCTGATTCAGTTTTTGCAAATTCAAGGACGCAAAACACCTTTTCTGGTTGGGTGAACGCCATTACTGGATCTGAAAAAATATGAAAAAATCATTAGGATTGCAAAAGACTAAATGAATTTAGCTTTAAAATGGTACCAGTTTCATCTTATTACCATTCCTAATTCAGAAGATATAAGAACTAGAAATGTTCCCAAGGCTTCTGGAACACCCTGTATATTTTAATGTAGAGAATATTTTCGTAATGCGTTATCCTGGTAGATCAAAATCGGAAGGGAGATTACATACTAAAGCAACACATTTTATTATTTCACTAAAAATAGGTAACAAAATATCATTATTTTAATAATTATTATTATTTCAATAAATCAACTCTTTTTTCCTCGATTTTTCGAAAAAAAGGAAAATTATATTGATAAAATCACCGAATATAACATAGATCTGAAGAAAACCCGATCGTGAATTTGTGACCGAAACTTTGTAATAACAATAACAATGGTTGATTTACTATGCCAACAAATGCATGTAATAATTAAACTATCTATGGGCTAAAAACTTAAATGCGTTCGGGAGAAATCTAGAGAAAGATTTTGCCAAAAGAAGCGACCTTTTATATGGAAAGTTCTTCAACTGAAATATTTTATTCATTCCGTTTCTGTTGCGCCGTCTTTGGGTGTCGACAGTAAGAAAGGCAAGCAGGAAAAAAAATAAGAAATAAAATAAATAAAAAATAAAATACTTCGTCAGTATATATATAAACATTCTTCAGTATATATATATATATATATATATATATATATATATATATATATATATATATATATATATATATATATATACTATTTACATTATTCGGACTATTGTCCTCATCTTTGTCGCCATATTTATTACTACGTTTCGACCGAATAATGTAAATAGCGTACATAATACCTCATCTCAGAATTATAGACATATATATATATATATATATATATATAAGCGTCAGAAAAGAGAAATGAAACGATTTGAAGTGCTACTACAGTATGTGATCTACGTGCATTAGTTCTTCTAAAATATGTGATCTACCTTAAAGAGAATTATCTACATGCACAACTTTACTTAAGTAGCACGTAAGTAGCACACAGTGAATGAAGGCTTCCGGTAGATTTTGTATATAGACCAGAGAATATTATGCAATCCAATGCCCGAAATTTATTTATTGCATTTCTGAATGATATTCAAATTGTTTACAGACATTAATAGTATTAGTTAAAATAATAATTTCCTTTAGTTTCTTTTTATTATATGGTATTATTTGCTTAGTATATTATTATAGTATATTAAATAAAGACTACTTGTTTTTCTTGTCTTATTCCGTATATATCTCTTTTTAATTTATATGTGAATGTAGAGAATTTTCTCAACTCATAGATCACATACTTTAGTGATGCATTGTTATGGTAGATCAGAATCGGAAGGTAGAACACTAACTAAAATAGCACCAAATATTGTGATAAAAACAACTAAAATGATATCAAAGAAGTACTAATAAAAATGTTCTTTGTTTTAATTTGATAATGCTTCATCTAAGAAAAATTAAGATAATGTTACGACTGAGTCTTCCATATACGAAAACAATTAAGTTGCATGTACAGAAAAGCCACGCAACCACAGATCGATGAACTGATGGATGGGCGGTGGGTGAGTGGCGTATCGTTTATTGGCGCAACCAATACAATTGGCAGACCGTAATTCAAATTTCGGCTGAGGCCAGCTATGGGTCAAATATCAGGGCAGATTGGGCTCTTTAAACTTGGAGGGGCAACTTGTCTAGGATACACACAACTCTGAATTAAAAACTCATGCCAATAACTCATCGGGTAGCGTCGGTATTTATCCATCCACCCACGAGGATAGAATGTGGCACAAGGCCGGTTTAAAGTGGGTATCACCGAGCCCGTAAGCTCGGCCAAAAATATGGCCTTTCTGAACCCGTCTAGACGGGTTCAGGCCCTGTCAACCTCCCCGGACGAAACCTTGCGTCACAGAGATACACACACAGTCACGATTTTTACGATGCTAGTCTCATCACAAGACTGTAAGGAATTCTGTGAGGAGCAAATTCAAACGAGAATATTTGAATTTTACGACAGGTGCGTTATATATATATATATATATATATATATATATATATTGATTTTTTACGAGAGGTACGTTATATATATATATATATATATTGATTTTTTACGACAGGTACGTTATATATATATATATATTGTCTGTATGGATACATTTATTTAAGTAAATGCTCTGTTCTTTAATTACCGGCCTCAATGTTCGAGAAATTTCGTAGAAAATAGGCGTTCTCTGGCAGGAATCGAACCCGCATCGCATAAGGAACCCCATTAAGCCGGGCGTTCTATAGCCGTTCAGCCATAGAGAACTCCCGGTTAGCCCATCTTTTAAGCATTAATTCGAGCTGTGCTTAAATAAATGTATCCATAGAAAATATGGTATAAACAGAAAATATATTAATTGTCGGATTCAATCCATTTCCTATGATATATATATATATATATATATATATATATATATATATATATATATATATATATATATATATATATATATATATGAGGTGTATTAAAAATAGAGCGGCTTCCTCACAACAAAACTAAGAAAACATCCATATAAAAGTATGTCCTTTTTGAGTTATTAAGTTTAAATAATGTTTACGGTAGATGGCGCTGTGTTGCCATGGACTGGGTTACATTTGTCATTCGTGTACATTTGTGACTAGTCTGTGTTAAACGTCTAATGTGTGTTGTAGTGAGTTAACTGAGAAGTGTTCCATTTTACAATGACAGGATATTCATATCGTAAGCAGGCTGAAATTATTTTTACATACGGCTGCGAAAATGGTAATGGGCTCGAGGCTACACGACTGTATTACATTGCCTTTGCAGACTAACGAAAGCCAAATAATCTAACCTTTGCTGCTGCTTATCGTCACGTATGAGACAGGATGTGTTGCACCACAAATTATCGATCAAGGAAGACCGATTGTACATTTATCAGCGTCTACCATAAACTTTAACATTAATCTTACTTACTCAAGAATGAAGATTTTGCGGATATATGTTTGTATGGACTTTTGTCCTTGTTTTGGTGTGAGGACGCTCAAGGTTTCTAAAGTTATTTTTGATACACCCGATATATATATATATATATATATATATATATATATATATATATATATATATATATATTTACATTCAGCGTCATCACTTGATAAGAGACCGAGGGTGTTGAAACAAAATGGCTATTTTTGTAGTGATTTTATATTTTTATTTATGTTATAATTTTTTTTTTTAAATAAATAATTATATATATACTTCCAAAAGGTGAAACGAAAGAAAAAACAACATTTTCGTTTCACCTTTTGGGAGTGGTGTCTGATGATCCAGCGTTCTTTAAAAGGACTCTGGAGAAATAAAGTATTACAATGGAGCCTTAAAGTGGTCTGTTTTTCTTTAATATATATATATATATATATATATATAGTTAAGTTACGAAAAACTTGGTAATCCGTATGTGTAGTCACAAGGCGTAAACCCTAAATACATCTTCTTTCTCTTTACTTCACCCTTCTTTCTTCTTTCTTTTTACTCTCTTCTCTCCTTCCTTTTCAACTTATCATTTCCGTTAACTGATTAAATAGGTCAATGTCTGGTCAATCCTTCCTCAATACAAAATATGATAAAAAGAAATATTAAAATAAACCCTCTCTAAACTCGACCATGTCTCTCACACCATTCCTCGCTAACCTCTCTGTTAAATTACATAAACTTAATACTACCCATCAAAAGTGTAAATTTTCATTTCATTTTTCGTTTCACATTTTAGAAGTGATGTCTGATGATCCAGCGTCCTTTAAAAGGGCTCTGGTGAAATAAACTATTAAAATGGAGCCTTAAAGTGGTCTGTTTTTTTTTAAATTATTAGTTCTGAATTTACATTGAGTTCTCAGGATTTCATCCTCCTTGGGACTAACCATACGGATTACCAAGTTTTTCGTAACTTAATATATATATATATATATATATATATATATATATATATATATATATTCCAGTGTACATGGCCTTTGGACCACTCGAGATAGAGACAGTTTATGCGGATAAAGGAGAGAATAACGGTTAACCCTAGACTTGAACAGGTTAAGATTGTAGTGATCGGGGAAACACCCTCTTGGGAGTCGGTTCCACAGAGCAGTGGTTCGAGCAGTGGTTTGCAGCTGTTCGACTGGAACTTACTACTCACCAGTGGAATACGGTGGGTATGTGGGTGATTCACTTCAATGTGAGTGTCAAAGCAGGTCCCAGCCGTGATTAGAACTGGTGGAACTGAGGTATGTAGTTCGCCCAAGCACTTTCCATGGAAGTAACAACAGGGCAGCGAGAAACTCGAACACATGCTGCCGGTGAGAGAGTAGTTGGAGGGTGGAAAATAATTTGTTACTCACAAGGACTCTGAGAATCTTTTGAAACCCACCGAGACTGCAATGTGAAGACTGTGTAGCTCCATCCAAAATATGACAACAGTACTCCATTTTAAGTCGGATCTGGCTATTGTATATGTAAATGAGAAGTTAGGTACTTATTGGAGCGGTACAGAGAGCCGACCATTTTACCTGCATCCTAGGCAATAGATTGTATGTACGAGTTCCACTTGAGGTCAGATGTGAGTTTAAGGCCGAATAATCTTTTAAGGCTCGGTACCTCCCCGAAGGGACATCCATTCATCGTGCCTCGGAGTCCGATTGGCGAGGATTGAATGTAACAGGTTTGGCTTTCCAGGCATTGAATGTAACCAGCCATATTAGAGCTAAGTAATCGTTGGCATCACAAAAGTTGCAACGAGTGTTCGTTGACATCACAAAAAAGGGTCTAGTTCCAAATTTCCCAAGAGGCTACCCGTATCACCAGAAACTTGGATGGCACAACGATCGGATCGCTGCAATAATAACAATAAAGATGAGGATATTAGTACGAGTGAAAACAAAGTTATCTGTATCTAGTATTTACATATCTAGTGTTTTAAGTATTTGTCGTCAGGTTTTATATATTAGAATATATGTATAGTTTCCTTTTTGTATAAGGCAAGCTAATGATGGAGAGTGAGAAATGTTCTACGCCAATCTTCGAGTTTGACGGAGGCTGACAGCTTCTTTCATTGAAAATCAACATTCGAATTTCTGACCGCCACTTGAATCAGGGTACCGCAACTATCACAGTAGGGCAGGTTGATTTTTTTAGCTTCTTTTAGAGAATTAACATTGCACTCGTTGTGAAAGCTTCTGTTTAATGGGATAAGTCCTGCCACCAAGAATTAGTTTCATAGCTTTTTAGTATTTATATTGCCTGGAGAAATGTATAGAAATACCTAATTCCCACAGGATTCTGTTTACGAACTGACATTGAAATGTTATTATTTCAAGTATAAATTCAAATAAAGTTAATATTTCTTGTATTAGTTTCATGGAAAATATATTCAAACCAGAATTCTAATTATGAATTACCACAAATAAAATATACAATTTTTTCACTGTAATGGATACGTAAAAACCTTTTAAAAAATGTAAAAGATTACATAAAAGTCTACTAAATTAATAATATGTGTTAGATCATCTTACTTATTATAAAACGCAGATTGTGTGTGTGTGTGTGTGTATGTGTGTGTGTCTGTACGTTTATATATTGGATCGGATTTCTTACATTTTTCAACTGATTTCAACAAAACTTCCTAGGACTACGTAAAATTACCTTGCGGTGGTTCTAACAGCGCCCAAAATTGGAAAAACACAATTGTTTTTGCACGAAATCAATTTGAAAACACGATTAAGAGGCATTAATGAAAGGGGGGCAACTCATATCGAGTTATACTCATTAATATCGAGTTATCGAGTTATACTTATTATAAAACCAAGGTTGGTTGTGTGTGTGTGTGTGTGTGTGTGTGTGTGTGTGTGTGTGTGTGTGCGTTCTTTTATATATGGAATCGGATTTCCTACATTTTTCAACCGATTTCAACAAAACTTCACTTTTTTTTTGGCAGGTAGTGTTTCTTTTGTCTTGCACACTTTTTTCTTTATTTTTACATTCAGAATGCTTTAAAAATTCCATTTACAAGACAATTGTTTATGGTAAAATTCTATTCAATCGATAGAGACTCATAACGATTGAAAACAATGTTTTTGTTTGAGTTTGGGTTTGACCAATTCGTTAAAAAAAACAAAAAAAAAATCTAATTAATACATGCATGTCCATCAACCTTAAACAATAATCTTTGTCAATTTTATTTTTCAGTCTTTATGATGGTCGATACTTGATCTATCTCTTACTGTTACATCCCCGGGCAACGCCGGGCTCTCCTGCTAGTAATTAATAGAAACAAAAAAAAATAGATAAAAGTATATATAACACCATAATACTGCTGGCACAAATTATAAGACAAAATATTTTAAAATTTCATTGTTTATTGAAAATTACACTAAAACTACTGCACTGTATAATATATTACATCACAATATAGCTAAATAGTTCAATATAACTCCCCTTTGAAGTAAATGATGGTTTAAGTTGATTGTACAATTATTTAGTAATAATGTCCGTGTGCCTTGTATCTTGTAAAGCTTCAGCGAATTATAAATTTTATAAGACTATAAGGCTTTCACTGATCACCGAAATGAAATTCCAATTTTGGGCCTAAACTTAATCTTTAAACTCGTTTCCTCATAAAACGATATCGATTTGAAAAAAAAAAGAAAGATATTTTCTTTTACTATTTATCATGCCAAACCTCAACTTGCAAATTTCAAGCGCAATATTGCGTTTCACTATTTACATTATTCCGACTATTGTCCTGATCTTTGTCGTCATATTTATTAAAACGTTTCGGTCGTTGTACGCTCCGGCCTTCTTCAGGTGGTTGGAATGTCGAACTGAACCTTTTATTTTCGCTCACTGGGATAGACTGCTCTAGTTCCACGTGCCATGTTTAATGGATGTCAGTTATCAGTTATCTCCTGTTAATTCCCCTCTGAAAGTTCTCCACTGACTTAACCGGGTATTGAACTCACACTCTTTGGGTCCTGTCACTAGATCTAACCAACGCCTTTATCCACTGTGCCATGCGTCAGGACATATGGCGCAGAGAATAAAGAAGAAGGCCGCAGCGTACAACGACCGAAACGTTGTAATATATATGGCGACAAAGATGAGGACAATAGTCCGAATAATGTAAATAGTGTACATAATACCTCATCTCAGAAATGCCCTTCTATCATAGTTACTAAGGTAGAAATTATGTAAAATGCTTCGCTCACAAGTCATCAATTGATGCTTATGTTAAGTGCGTAAACTTAACCAAGAAGAAAGTCATTTTTTTTTTTCATTATTTTAGATTGAAATATAAACCATATATACCATCTTAACTTGGCGGAAAATTTCTCTCGATAAACGAACACATTTTGGAGGGGATGTTTGAGTTTGTTCAAAGATTTTTTTTTAAGAATCGTAGTAATCTACGCATGCAATTTAAATGAATATTAATGAGTAGAGATTGGCTTTTTTTCCGATAAGTTTACTTGATAATTTATTTCAGTCGTTTAAGATTTTGTTTTACCGTCTGGTTTCCATTGGAAAATGTCTACGAAATAAAATAAAAAAGAGGTGGCGTAATTCAATGTCATTAATCAAAGCAATTGATTCAAATTCAAAAACAGCTACACACACACACACATACACATAAATATTCTTTTCTATAAATATTTTCATTGTAATTTTTCAAATGAGCTTTTATCGTTCGTTCATCGACTCTAGGAATGAAAGCAGAGTACTTGATTGGTAATAGGCGTCATAAATTCACTAAATTTATGGTGAAAATTGCTAGATATAACAGTAAGTTTTATTCTAACTTTTTCATCCCTCGCACTGGAACCTTTAGTGGCTTTTAAACTTCCTTGCAGTGAAATGATTAAAAAGATAAATAAAAAATATTTTTCAGAATTTACATTAGTCGGACTATTATCCTCATCTTTGTCACCATATTTGTCACAACGTTTCGGCCGTTGTACGCTCCGGTCTTCTTCAGGTGGTTGGAATTTCTAACTGAACCCTTTATTTCGATCCCTGGGGTAGACTGTTCTAGTTCCACGTGCCATGTTTGATGGATGTCAGTTATCAGTTATCTCCTGCTAATTTCCCTCTGAAAGTTCTCCACTGCCTTAACCGGGTATTGAACTCACACTCTTTGGGTCTGTCACTGGATCTAACCAACGCCTTTATCCACTGTGCCCTGTGTCCTAGTAATATTTCTGGTAATATTTTTTTCTACAAAAAATTTATTTTTGGTAATATTTTTTTCTACAAAAAATTTATTTCTAGTAATATTTTTTGTGCAAAAGTTTATTTTTTCTAATAATTTTCTTTCAAATATATATCGCTGGGAATATGTTTTTTCTTTTTTTAAAAAATGGATAGATGGTAATATTTTTTTACAAAGTATTTCTAGTATTAAAACCTTTTTTTTTTTAACACTTTCATAATGTTTTGACCCCAGTTTGGGGGTTAACTATTTTCCCATAGCTGGTACCCTAACAGGTGCTACCACCCCATGTTAGAGTGGGAACCCAGCAATTGAGAGGTGGTTCCACGATCCTAAAAACCTCCTGATCAGTGGCCTTGCTGCTGGACGTAGTTTATCGTCTTACCCGGGAAGTGGATGTAGTTTATCGTCATATCAAGGACGAAGTTGAAACATCGAGTCTCTTTAGATACTTTACTAAACAGTAAAGAGTTGTAATATAACCCTTCATTTTCTTGTTATCTGTCTGGCGTTGTTGTATCTTGTGAAAAATGACAGGGAAACACATGATAAATATGCCAGAAACGAATCAAAATAACTTGTGATTGCAAAAAGAAAATATCAAAATAAACTAAACATTTAAAACCTGAATAATTAATTGACCCTATGGTGCGCGGATTTTGCCTCACCCGATATACAACGTGAGACAGAAATACCTCCCACAGAACTCTAACGCATTAGTGACAATGGCTAATTCATCTAGATAATGTCTTACCATTATGTGGGAGGTATTTTAAGAGGTATATGCGGGAGATATTTCAGCCGCACCTTGTATACATATTTGATAGAAATTAAGGATCATTTGAGATAATTAAGTAATTCATCGAGTCCAGAAGAAACCTCAACAGAATGTAGAAAGCACTGGACGACCGTCCTACATTTGGGACTCATCAGTAGTGCTCATCCGCTACCGAGAATTGAAATCCGGACAGTTAAGTTAACAGGCAAACGTCATACCAACTGTACTAACGGGCCTCGGTGACGAAGAGGTAGCGAACTAGACTCGATATTGCACCGATCATTCACTAATTCCGTGGTGGAACTCATCCAAGTTTCCTTTACCCATAGGACTGTACCCCCTAGAGCCACGACTACTATCCCCAAGCCGTTCCATCCAGAGCATTAGAAGCCATTTCAAGCAAGGATATACAAATGATAGAAATTAAGGAGAATTTGAGATAATTAAGTAATTCATGGGGTCTAGTATACTTAGTATGTTAGTACAGTTGGTTTGACGTTTGCCTCTCAGTGTAACTGTTCGGGTTTCAATGCTCACTGCTGATGAGTCCCAAATATAAGACGAAACGGGCGTTCAGTGCATTCTGTTAAGGTTTCTTCTAGACTCGATGAATTACTTAGATATATATATATTAGGTTGATGCAAAAATAATGTCGTTTTTTGACGTATTTTACGTAAAAGAAAACGGCATTACTACGTCATTATTTTTGCACCAACCTAATATTTATGTATATGCATCCACATATGTATGTGAAAAAGAGATTGTTTGATTCTTTTAAAAGGACTTATACTCGCTTGCTGGTTATTTAAAGCCGAAATATTTTTAGATTATAAGATTTTTTTGTGATGAGATAGTAATGGTTTAGTGATACAATTACTAATTACTAATTAACCCATAGCTGGAGGAAGAAGATATGGATTCATACCTTTCTTAAGGGTGTTTTGCACGTAATTCGATTTAAGGAAACCAACTCGGCTCTTCGATTAACAATTCCGAGCTATTATCCGTTACACAAGTGCATTCAAGCTTACAGCACCTGGTGACGCTCAAGTGGTCACCTATCTAGGTAGTGAACAGGCGAGACATTGCGTAACTTCGGTGATCGTACGGGAACTGGTGTTTCAACGTGATGTGATCTTAACAGGTAACGAGAAAGCAAGCGAAGGAGGGAGAAAGAGAGAAAGAAGGTGGGAAGGAAGCTTTTTTGTGATTGTAAAGAGTGCGATGGATAAACCATCTAAATTACGCAAAACACTGACATCTCATTTTTACAAATATATTTAACAAAATTACACAAAAATATCTTGAAATACTAAAGAGTAAATTTATTCAAGAAAATCGCCATTAGCTTCAACCACGGCCTCCAGAAGACTTCGGAATCTCCTGTAAGCCTTCTTGTTTAAGTTAGTGAATGTTGCCATAATCATTGCCTTCAGCTCATTTTTGGTGTTACAAAGAGTTTTGTTGATCTCTCGCTCAACTGCGCCCCATACATAATAATCAAGGAGGTTTTAGTCTGGAAACTTAAGTGGACAAATGTTAGGGGGGGGATGTAGTTGCAGAAGTTGTCTGACAGCCATGACTCGGTATTCCTGACTGTATAATGCGGTACAGTGTCCTGTTGCCAGACTAGGGTCTCCCAACAGTGACCCTCTTGACCCAGAGCAGCACTACCTCCACTAGACACTTGATGTAGACTTCCGCATTGAGTCTGAGGCCCTGTGTTAAGATAAATAGAAGCATAACGTCGCCATAACTAGTAATCACACCAAACACCATGATGTTGACCGAATATTTGTTTTTTGTTTTTTTATCACACTCAGTACCCTTTTAGAGGGACACAGCAAGCCAAGTGTTGTTCTGTGTTCACCTTCTTAACTTGGCGGAAAATTTCTCTCGATAAACGAAAGCATTTTGGAGGGGATGTTTGAGTTTGTTCAAAAGCTTCGATGCGCGATCTTTCCTCTTGTCCTTCATAGCTTGAAATAAAACCTGGCACTTTCTCATCTTGTATGAGGAATACCGAATGTCTTCATGCCTTATCTGCCTAATAAAAAACTCGGACACTTCCTGTGTTCCTGGCTGTGGACCTGATTAACTTGAAGTGATCGTTGTCAATCATGGCCTGGATCCCACCAACAAATTCGTGAGTTCTTTTATCAGAACGACCAGAGTGTGTTTTCCGAGATCCCGTACATTCGTAACCACCTTTAGACTCATCCAACTCTTTCTGAATCCTCTGCGCTGTCCTCAGATTGACAATCAAACACTGAAATATTTATATCGGAGCTTCCGGCGAAAATGCCAAGCATTAAAGCAAGCAGTTTTCAAATCTCTGGCGGAGTGAATTGCGTTATGGTGCTCTTTTTCTCAAAGACTGTTCCCAACTCGACAAAATCAAAAACAAACAAAGAGCATGCGCGAAATTAAAAATATAAAATGGCGACAATTTCCCCAGTGTACCTTGTATATAACTATAACATTGATAATAGTCATTAATAATAATCCAATTCTCGTTCGGACAACTAAACTCCTTTGTACTTTTCTTGTTACTAGTAAGAAATATTAATCAAACTTTTTCAGGTGCATCATCCATAAAAAAATTTTTTAAAGATAGGTAACTCAGAAAATGTCTACAAGCAAAAGTACACTGATCATATTATATTAATAGAAATTAATTTTATTAACATTAGATTTTTTAACTTTTTTCATTAAAGAAAGCTGAAGAATGGTGCGGCCGAAGTATTGTAAGATTGTTGAATTACATTCTGGTACTAGCTTTGAACGGCGACGTGCCGATAACATAACAGTTATCAGTGCAGAAAGTGTTCATTTGCGTTCAATTTCGTACAAATGCCCTTGGGAAAAAGCATGAGCCCGTTTATTTTTCCTTCTCCTCCAGCTATGGATTAAACAGCAGGACATTTGGTGGCCACCAATCTAAAAGAAAGACTACACTGAATTAACAATTTTGGAAAAGTTAACGGGAAGCCACTTCATCTTTCACAAGATGGTATGACAATTTAGAGATAATAAAAAAAAAGCATCGGTGGAGAGCCATGATTGCCTAGATCTTGGTCTGACATGGCATTTTAAAAAAATGTTAATCAGGAAATGCTGACGACCAGTGATCGGCGAAAAGGTGTACCAAATATTTACATGTTAACGCTGTAAGAAAAAGAAAACAAATGAAGATTACAGATTGGGGAAAAATTCCAACTGATAAAGTGGCGACATAAATTTTTTAAAAATATAATATTGTTAACTGCGGCAAAAATTGGTTTTGTTAATTTTAACGCTTCCAAAAGTAAACTCTATTAATAGAGAAACCTCTCTCTGCCTTTCATCATCATAGTTGATGCTAACCTCCAGGAAAGTGACTCATTGCGCCTTCTCAGGCTAACGTTCTCAGTTAACATAGAATTGAAAAACTATATCGAATCAATTGTTAGGTCAGCTGCTAAGAAAGTTAGTTCACTATGCTGGGTGAGACATTTTTTTCTCTCTGGCATCTATCTTGCTTATCTATAAGTCTACCATTTGTCTGTGCTTAGAATATTTCAGCCATATATAGTCAGGTGCCCCTGATATTTACCTGGGGCTCCTTGTTATGGTCTAAAGAAGAATCAGCAATATTATTGGCCCTGATCTGGTGGTTCGGTTTCAGTCACTTGATCAACGCAGTAAACTTGCCTTTCTATGCGTTTCTTTAATAAATACTTTCATGGTAATTGTTCGGATGAGCTCTAGACCTCGTGTATGTGTGTGTCTGTGTGTGTACGCGCACGTGTATGTGTGCTTGAATGTGTGCGTGTGTGTGTAATTATTCGTATCTTGATCCAGAAAAAAAAACAGCGAATCCTTTTATTAAATATCAAGAACATTTTTATTCATTGATAATATATATATGTGTGTGTGTCTGTATGTTATATGTATCTGTGTTTGCATGTGTGTATGTGTGTGTGTCTGCATGTTGTGTGTGTCTGTGTTTGCATATGTGTATGTGTGTGCGTGTGTCTGTATGTCGTATGTGTCTGTGTTTGCATGTGTGTATGTGTGTGTGTGTCTGCATGTTGTGTGTGTGTGTTTGCATGTGTGTGTGTGTGTGTGTGTGTCTGTTTAAGCAATTAATGAAATCCGGATTCCATCATTTCTTATTATATATAATAAACGTTATTTTCTTGGGGACACATGTTTTGAGTAGATATCACTGTTTTTAGTTTTTATTTTGCTCTATTATTTTACACAATAAAATTAACATCTCCAAGTCTCGATGATCGAAAAGATTACTAAAGACGACATAACATCCGTCAAGTATCAAACTTGAATTCCCTTTCTCTCCTTTTAGACAGACACGCCTTTATCGTTCCGTAAGAAACGCATATCAGGTTGGAGTTTTTCACTGTCTGGAGCAGCCAACTTATTCTTTATACGCGAAACTAAAACGAAGTAATAATTTCAAATTAAAAATCCATTTATTACTTTAATTACTTTGCTTATAAGCATACATACACATACACGAATATATATATATATATATATAGATAGATAGATAGATAGATAGATAGATAGATAGATAGACCTAGTGAGCCAGACAAACCTACCCAGGTTTCGCCTAATCGGGTCGTCAGTGAAAGCTGGCTAAAGAGGCAAAAGACAAACAGCATATTTGTAGGCGATAATCAAAATCATACCACGTGACCAAAGAAAAAGAGAAAGAAGAAAAAACACAAGAAAAAACAACACCGGGGGCGGGGGGGTAAAGATTTATTCAAACGACTAAAAGGGGGGGGGGCGATGATTAAAACACGAACAATAAAGGTGCAATGACAATACAAACGGGGAGATTAGACTTAATTCAATAACCAAGATTTTCTATGCCTACATATGTTAAGAATCTCGGTTTTAGAGTTTAATAGGTCGTTAGATTGATTATATAAAGCTATTTATATATATATATATATATATATATATATATATATATATATATATATATATATATATATATATATGTGTGTGTGTGTGTGTGTGTGTGTGTGTGTACATATATATATATATATATATATATATATATGCGTATATATATATATATATATATATATATATATATATATATACATATATACATTTATTTTACATTCAACGTCATCACTTGATAAGGCACAGAGGGTGTTGAAACAAAATGGCTATTTTTGTAGTGATTTTATAACATATTTATGTTATAATTTTTTTTTAAATAAATAATTATACATATATATATATATATATATACATATATATATATATATATATATATATATATATATATATATATATATATATATATATATATATATAGCACATCCATATACACATCAAAGGAAAAGCTCAATACATCATTAAAGAGTTCGGTATTAAGTTATTTCAAACAGACAACTGCCTTATCAGACCGGAGTTATAAAATGGTTTCAATCATATTGTTCTGTACTTTGTTACATTGAGTGCTCTTCATGGATATCTTTTTAATATTTTATATTAAAAAAAACCTATTTGGATTATCCTTACCACTTACTGATTTGATATTGTGATCTACACACTCACACACAAACACACATACACACGCACACACACACACACACACACACACATATATATATATATATATATATATATATATATATATATATATATATATATATATATATATGCGTGTGCGTATGTATGTATGTATGTATATATGTCCGCAACATACTTGTGGAAAGCACGAAGGTAAAGACTGTTAAAATTAACGGAAGTGTTAATGATAAAAAAAGAAGCCCCCTCTCAGAAATATCGATTGTGAACACTGCCAAATCTTGCTGATCGCGTTGGGAAATTAAAATCATTACCACCCGTATATATACGTATATAAAAAAAAAAAACTACATATTCAGTTAAACAAAAAAATAATATATATATATATATATATATATATATATATATATATATATATATATATATATATATGCAAAAAGAGAACGAACAAAGTACAATTACAACGTTCGTAACATCCAATTTAAAAGAGGTCTCAATACAAAGTAGACCACTATTTTTTATTTTAGGATATGACATCAAACATGTCGAAAAACGCTACACAATTGCAGTCGTGTTTCGATACGAACGAACGCATCTCATTAGGCGTTAGTAAAAATACTAGTGAGTAGAAAATTTATTGAGATTTAAAAGCAAGATACACTCAGAAATGGAAGGAAAAGAAAAAGATGAAGAAAGAAAGGAGAGAATATGGTTATAGGTTTTGTTTAGTTTTACTCAGATCAACCAACTGAAATGACCTACTCTTATTTTAAAGAAGGGGGAGAAGAAAAAGTTGAGAAGTGGCCGTTCGTAAAGGATCCTGGCCCGCAGATTTAGAATCATAAACGGCACCCAGAAGCCATATACGAGCAGGAGTAAATGGCTACAATATTTTACCCTAGACAAACTCATTTCCTAGGCAATTCTAAATCTGCGAACCAGGACCCTTTACGAACGGCCGCTTCTCAACTTTTGCTTCTCCCCCTACTTTAAACTTTGCGTAGGTTATTTCAATTGGTTAATCTATGTAAAACCAAACAATCCCTGCAACCATCTCCTTTCTTTTCTTTCTTACTCTTTTTTTCTTTTTCTTCCTTTTCATGTGAAAAGAAGGTGTATCTTGTTTTCAAATCTCAATAAATTGTCTACTCGCCAGTTATTTACTAACGCCTGATGAGATGGGTTGATTCGCATCGAAACACGGCTGCAATTGTGTAACGTTTTTGATGTAATACCCTAAAATAAAGTATATATATATATATATATATATATATATATATATATATATATATAATGCTCAAACACTAATATTCCATGGTTATAATTTATTACGATCCAATTCATCAGACCTACAAATTCAAAAATATATTTTTATATATATAAGTAAATAAAAGTTGGGGTTATGAAGAATCAGTAAAAAAACAAGTTAATTATTAATTATTAAGTATTATTAACAAGGTTAATAACATTAATTTTCATGTAAAATTGTTTCCTTTCCATTGGGAGATTGAAGCAAAACCAGACGTCTTTCATTGTGACCACTTCCATTAAACATTCACCATGTTTAAAATATATCTAAAATTTAGCAGAAGATTAAAATATATATTGTTTATTGCGAAGTCTAAAGTATTTTAAAAATGTTAGGAAAGTATTGATTTGGTTTCTATTTTGCTTTCTTCATCCAAATGCCGTCCTTTTATACTAATTTTTTTTTATCAATGAATATCGAAAAAAATAAATTAACTTTTTCTCTCTGCAATGTGAATTCAGATGCAGTCGTCATATCCTTGAGTGATTTCATTAAAACGGGTCTGATAAAAAAAATGTAGCAATGTTAAATTAAATTGTTTGGAATGTTCATTAAATGTTAAATGCTAATTAAAAACCTTCATTGTTATAAAAATTTGACGTGATTTTATTTTGTTTATGGCTTTAGTTTGTTTTTGTTTTTGTTTTTTTTGAATAACAAAAATCACAAATTAGTGTTTGCTGTAATTAACGAACTTTCACAATCAGACTTTGATATTTTGGATTTTAGTTTAGTTGTTTCTTTTATTTTATATTCCAAGGAACACATCACCGAACATTTGGAACATGTTTTAGAGAATTAATCTCAAGCGATTTGTCTCTGTTGGAAAAGCCAAAATCTATGCAGAAAAACAAAAATAATAAAATAATCAAAAATTTCTAGAAACTTTACCGGCGCCTAACTTGAATTGAATGTAATGCTTAACTCAAAAGTAAGTAGTTTCAACTGGAGAAAATATATATATATATATATATATATATATATATATATATATATATATATATATGGGACAGAATAAAATGTTAACTTCGCAATTAAAAAGCCATAAATTATTTTCATCTCACTGAATATTTTCAGAACATATATATATATATATATATATATATATATATATATATATATATATATATTGAACAATAAAAAAAAATTAAAAATTAAAATCTTCAGACACACTGGTTGTAGATTAATATTCTTTCGTTTTTTTTATTATTATTTTATTTAGATTTCTCGACTAGTTTCGGCCGAAATGGCCATCATCGGGAGAAGAAATATTTCTGCTTGCTGCTAGCACTAAACTACAGAAATGAATGTCTTGATGGAGAAAATGAACTTTTGTCTGTAGTTTTCATTTGTTTTTTTATTTTTTTATCTTTTTAACATGAATCTTTTAACATTCCTTGTGTTGGTCAAACAGTCTCTTTTAAGTTGTTATTTGAGATAAGAGCTGGATAGATACATGCTGCTATGAATTCTCTGGTCAGTTTGACAGTTTTATTGGACTTGGTGAGGGGATGTGTCTTTGTTTAGTGTTTGTGTGTGTGTTATTTGGTTCTTAGGGAGTGAGTGAGTATGATGTGTGTAAGTGTGTATATTCGTGTGGGTGAGTGTATAAGTGTGAGGCCTCCACACCTCCGTAAGCCCGTCTGTCTTGTGTGGGTGAGAAATGTGGGTAGGTTTTTTGATTTGTTGAGTTATATCTATATATTGTTAAATTTGTGATTTAGCCCGGCTGGATATTTTGTTTTTAGACGTTGTATCCACTTATTTTCATGCGACTCTAAAATCTTTCTAATGTTATCTGCTCTGAACTTTTCTATTCTCTCAATTATAGTGAATTTGGCATGGGTTTTGAAATCGTGTTTTTCCAGGCGGAAATGTTGTTCTACAGGTAATAATTTTTCATGGGGAGTCAACTTAATTCGTTTACGATAATTGTTAATTTTGTAGTGAAGGGGCCATTCAGATTTTCCTACATATTGCTTCTGGCATAGTGTGCATTCTAGGAGGTAAATTATGTTATTATATATATATATATATATATATATATATATATATATATATATATATATTAAATAAAAACAGACCACTTTAAGATTCCATGTAATAAATTATTTCACCATGGTGAAATAATTTATTACATGGAACCTTAAAGTGGCCTGTTTTTATTTAAATTATTTGCTCTGGATTTACATTGAGCTCTCTGGATTTTATCCTCCTTAAGTCTACCCATACGGATTACCTAGTTTTTCGTTTTTCATAAACTATATATATATATATATATATATATATATATATATATATATATATATATATAAGAAAAAGGCTTAAACACTAATATTCCATGGAATATTAGTATTTAAGTTTTTTTATTGTAACCCGGATATAAGAGACCATGATATAAGAGAAACACGGATATAAGAGACTTCTTCTCCGGTTCCGACAACTCTCTAATATCCGGGTTACACTGTATACCCTTACTCTGTCCTGGATTCTATCCTCTTGGAATTATTTTTTATATAAATATATATGTATGTGTATGTATGTATGTATGTTCAGTTTAACCCGGATATAAGAGACTCGGATATAAGATAAACCCGGATATAAGAGAGATTTTATCTGGTCCCAAATTAGAGACATACTAACCTAAACTGAATAGACCAAAGCGGATATAAGAGAAACCAGGATAAAAGAGACTTCTTCTCCGGTCCCGACAACTCTCTTATATCCGGGTTACACTGTATATATATTTATATATTTTAGATATATGATTGCATATGTATTTACCACTAATATTGTATATATATATATATATATATATATAGATAGATAGATAGATAGATAGATAGATAGAAGGAACAGAATGAAATAGATAGATAGATAGATAGATAGATAGATAGATAGATAGAAGGAACAGAATGAAATAGATAGATAGATAGATAGATAGATAGATATCCGCAACGTACTTGTTGAAGATATGACATAATAGACTCATTGACATGCCAAAAACATAATGGAAACGGTGATAATAAAAAATACGCCACTTCTTAATAATATCAATTATGAACATGGCCACATCGCGCTGACCGTGCTCATAAATTAAAATATCTCCATCCGTATATAATTTTTTTTTTTTAAATCTACATATTCAGTTAAACAAAAATAATAAGGATGATGTTAACAGATTAGGCGAAAGCGTTTTGCTCTCCTGTTTATTTGGACAATTTTCGCACACTCTGTATCCAGAAAAAGAACTTTTACGAATGCAAGAAAGATTTAATAAACATCTCCATCTCTGTCCCGTGCCTTTCCGCTATATTCAATGACACTTGTATAAAAGAAGAGTTGCTGCTCAAATATACAATTATATATATATATATATATATATATATATATATATATATATATATATATATATATATATATTGTTTATTGCGAAGTCTCAAGTATTTTCAAAATGTTAGGAAAGTATTGATTTGGTTTCCATTTTGTTTTCCCCTAGTAAATCCCCGATGCCAATCTTGTAAGTACCGTTAGTTTATGGGTAAACGATAAGATGGGTCGTCATTTCGGCTGCCAAGTGATTACTGGGCGAATTCCCAAACAACCACGATGCCCTATCGGGAAACCAGAAATAAAATGCTCGCTTCAGACATCGTTTAACAATGTAATAAAATCAAAACAGATTCATGTACATCCAGTGATACTTTTGATAGTTGAGTAGTTACGGCGAGTGAAACAAAAAAAGGAAACTGTAGAGAGCCGTGATCGCTCACATACTAAAGGAATTATCAGTTAGGAATATCGAATATATACACACACATATATATATATATAATGATTTTCCAAGCGTAGCTCAGATGTGGCTCAAGGCCGACAGTAGGGGGCACGCAGTGAGAATTGAACTAACTACTAAATGGTAATTGTTCTACCGAGACAAGCTTGCTAACCATTACATATATATATATATATATATATATATATATATATATATATATATATATATATATATATATATATATATATTGATGTATATATATATATATGTATATATATATATATAAGAATGCTTCTTTTATATGTGATATATATATATATATATACATACATATATACATACATATATATATAAAAGAATGCTTCTTTTATATGTGATATATATATATATATACATACATATATACATACATATGTATATATAAGAATGCTTCTTTTATATGTGATATATATATATATATATATATATATATATATATATAAGAATGTTTCTTCTATATGTGATATATATATAAGAATGTTTCTTCTATATGTGATATATATATATATATACATACATATATATATAAGAATGCTTCTTTTATATGTGATATATATATATATATATATATATATATATATATATATATATATAGGCGCCTCGAGGCGGTGTAATGGTTAGCAAGCTTATACATATAATGGTTAGCAAGCATATATATATATATATATATATATATATATATATATATCAGATACAGTTTTGTTTGTAATCTTGTGTTTGTCTCATTTCAATTATGTGTTGATATTTTTGCCACCATGTCATTTGTAAACCGGTCTGCCAGACGAGCTCTGGCTATGGTGTGTTAGATTTTTTCTACCAATGTTCAAATTGGATGTTCGATTTCAAAACGTTAGAAGTTCGAATGGTGATTTTTGAAGCATGGCCTCTTCACTTAACTGGCCGACATAATATAATGTCTTCGTGTGTTGACCTATAGTGCTAATGACGTTAGTGAAATTTAAAAAAAAACATGGTTTACAGCCGCATCATGTTGAAAAATAAGAGAAAGTTATGAATCCACCCCTTCTCCCTCGAACTATTGGTTAATTAGTAAGATTTGTATCACTAAAAATCATTATCATATAAAAAGGAAAAAAAAAAACTTGCGTGCAAAATATTTCGGCATTACATAACCCATAGAAGTTGATGTGCCGTTTAACAAGCAACCAAATTTAAAACTCATTTCTTCCGATTCGATAGATACAGTAATGGATGAATACCGATCAGCTATTTTTATTAACTAAAAAAATTCCAATTCGTATTTTGCATCTTGGGAAGTTCCACTTCCTTCCTGGAAATCATAAATTCGGTCTTCCTATTTCCATTTACTATCGTCTGTAGATGTTTCTTTTCTGTTTTCTGCCATCTACATATATCATGTTTTTAAGATTATCGCCGCCAATAATGCATCTTGATAGCACTTCTATTTCTCTCAGCATCCCCTTCACTTTGAACGTTGAATAAGTAGACGAGAAGACGCGCCCTTGTCTTAGACACCTTTCTATTTTAAATTAAATTCTATCCAAATGCAAGCGGTTTGCTGCCAGCATAAGTCCTGGATTTTTTCTAATATCATTGCCAAATAAATCAAACTTATCTAGCAGTTCAAACAGTTGCCCAGTATGCAAACTACGAATTGGAAATACCAAAATCGAGCGAGTACGAAAATTTAAATATATAAAAAGTGTTTTAACAGAGGACGGAAATACACGAAAATAGAAAGCCGCTTATATAAGGATATGTCTTCGCATAAGACTTATTCAACCTTTATAGTGAGATGATCCTGAAAGAATTAGGTCTCTTACCAGGATTTAATATTAGCAGACAAAATGTTAACAACGTATAATATGCAGATGACACAGTGTTGATAACAGACACAGAAAGGTAAACTACAAGAACTCCTACAGAAGTAGTGGAGGAAAGCGAAAAGGAAAGACTAAACATTAATTGTATTAGGTTGGTGCAAAAATAATGACGTAATAATGTCGTTTTCTGATGTTAAAGATACGTCATAAAACGACATTATTACGTCATTATTTTTGCACCAACCTAATATGAAGAGAGACTATAAGATTGTCAGCAAGAAAAAGAGCACAAGATGCGAACAATTAAAATCAAGGAAGTATGAAAATTTAAATATCATGGAATGCGTTAACAGAGGCGTAAGTGAATATCGAAAAATGCCTTCCAAAAGCTAAGCAAAGTATTAAGAAATACGATAGTTAGAAACAAAGGAAGGAGTACTGAACTGTTAGGTAATATCTTTACTCGTCCCTAGCAGTTAATGCTGGACAATCTTCTCACAGATACACAAGAGACTTGAGGAAACCGATAACCATACTTTCTCTTTTCTTTCTATTGAACGTTAGTCTTTTCTTCTCGCTTTCCTTTATTAATTTCTATAAAATTTCCTGCTGTTTCCCGTGTCTTTTTATCAATACTCTGTCATCTTCATATCTTATGATATGTCATCTGCTACTGAAACTCGGTAGAAAATATCGCTATTGGACAGTGCAAGAACGCCGTATATATGAAAAGTGTTTTAACAGACAACGGAAATACACGAAAAGAGAAAGCGGCGTATATAAGAATGTTTTCGCATTAGACTTATTCAACCGTTCTAGTGAGGTAATCCTGAAAGAACTACAAGTCCTACCAGGATTTAATATTAGCGGACAAAATGTTAAATATGCAGATAACACAGTGTTGGTAACAAACACAGAAAGGTAACTACAAAAACTCTTACAGACATTAGGGAAGGAAAATGAAAAGAAAGTAAGAAAAATTAATTGTAAGAAAACAAACCATGAGATTGTCAGCAAGAGAATGAGCCCAAGATGCGAACTACCAAAATCAAGTATGAAAATTTAAATATCATGGTATGCGTTAACAGAGGCGTAGTTGAAGATCAGAAAACGCCTTCCAAAAGCTAAGCAAAGTATTAAGAAATACGATAGTTAGAAACTAAGAAAGGAGTACTGAACTGTTACGTAATATCTTTACTCGTCCATAGCAGTGAATACTGAACAATCTCCTCACATATAAACATGAGACTTGAAGAAATCGTAACTATACTTTCTCTTTTATTACAATTGATCATTAGTCCTTTCTTCTCGCTTTCCTTTATTAATTTCTATAAAATTTCCTGTTGTTTCCTTTCTGTGTCTCTTATCAATACTGTGTCATCTTCATATCTTATGATATGTCACCCGCTACTGCAGCTCGGTAGAAAATATCGCTATTGGACAGTGCAAGAACGCCGTATCTCTATCTATCATTTCCAGCTCATTGTGACTGATAGTATATGAAGGTAACCGCTTAAAGCTATTGATCTGGCTTGTCATCAGACTTTTACGCAAGTTGAAGGTACCTCTGTAATGCTATGCGGCATCTTTTTCTTGGAGTTTGCAACAAGAAATGGAAACTCTCCACAAATCATTTTACGTCACATTTGAGCTTTTTTCACACGCGATGTTTTCAAGTTGCAATAGTTTGTCCTAGCAACATAATGAAACCCTTTCCAGACCATGTAAGGTTCCAGAAACATTCTCTTGACTTGCTTGTACATTATTGATCCTCGCATGCACCAGATTTAAACCCTATTGAGCATGTATAGTCTATTGTTGCAAAATTATCCTAACTCTCTACAGTCACACTATAGAAACAACATTGTTATACACAAAGTTAGAACATGTCTGGATAGATATACACAGCTAACAACTCCGACACCTCACAGAATCCATAGCACATCAAAGTAGCCACTGTTATTCAAGTGAAAGTAGGAACTACATCTTTTTTTTTTTTTTGTTTTGTGGATAACTAGCTCTGATATTAATCAACCGAGGTCGAGTATATAGTATTTTTTACGTATTTTTACAGTCTAAATTCTTCAATATCGACTATTCTGCTGTAAATTCATTAAAATACAAAATAAATTCTGTTCAGTTAAAAAATGAGGTTTCAAGATATTTTATTTATTCGCCTTCAAAAAGTAGCATCCGATCCAGAATATAGGTACATTCTTCTCGGTACAGGAGTATTTTATAAGCATATGAAAATGTTCTCTGGAGAAAGAATGGTAGTTTAACCTTCAGAGTGATTGAATTTTTTACGGGTTTTCAACCTTTTTCAATTTACGTAAAACCAGGAAATATTTTTAGGTTCTATGATTTTTTTTTTAGATAATAATGATTTACTGATAAAAGTCCTACTAATTAACTCATAGGTTGTGGAGAAGAACTGGATTCACACATTCCTCGAGGCAATTGCCCATAACTGGATATAGGGAACCTGACTGGAATTTGAACACGGCTCTTCGATTTCCGATTCAGAGTTGTTATCCATTACACCGCCTGCACATCCAACCTTAACAACAGCTGGCTTTCCCAAGCGGTCACCCATCTCGGTAATGGATAACAAGCACGTAATTGGAAATTGAGTTGCAGTCAGGTTTGCTTTATCAACTTAGGCTCAAATAACCTTGGCAAAGAGACGGATCCACTTCTTATCTGACCAGTTATGGGTTAATTATTAGTACTTGTTCCAGTAAGTCATTATTATCTCCAAAAGAATCTTACAAACTAAAAATGTTTTCGTGTGTGTGTGTGTGTGCATGTGAGGGTGTATTTGTGTGTGTGTGAGAGAGAGAGAGAATATGCAATATTTATGGTCAAAATTGCTCAGTATTAGGGATAGATCGTGTCTGAATATAATAGCGGATACTGAGGTCAACACCGAGTTTTTTTCATGCTTGACGCAATCTTCAGGCCTGAAGGCAGATGCATTTCATAGATTATGTTATAAATTCTTACATTTGGATTTCTTTATTTTAAACACACACAAATGCATATACGCGCAACGCATATTTGGTCTTCGATCTGATGAAGCCAAACAGGCAAAATGCCTAGTCGGATGTTTTTTCGAAACATACTTTCATGAAAGTTTTTCCAAATGTCAATAATTTATAAATCTGTCGGGATTATATACTCAAATGTATAACTTAAATTATGTTAAAAATTGGATTAAATTATTACCATGTCGATAGGACTGCGAATTCGTCAACTGCTTGACTTACAGTGGGAAAGATACACTTTCGAATTGATATATATTGATTCGGATATAAGCCAGAACAATACCACCGTTCTCTTTGTTCAATCTAGCGCAAATCGGACATATTTGGATCTTATTTGAACTAGTTTTATCCGGAACCGTGTCTATCTTTTTATTATTCGAGTATTAAAAACCGGATATATGTTTGCCTTTCTCCTTCTCGTTTAAACCGGACCAATGTCCGCCTTTTCCCTCTAGTGTAAACGGGACCTACTTCTACCTTTTTGACTCTTGTTTTAACCAGACCTGTGTCTAACATTTCTATTCTCGTCCAAAGCGGGCCAACATCCACCTTCTTCATTCTAGTGTAAACAGGGACTATTTCTACCTTTTTGACTCTAGTATAAACCGGACCTGTGTCTAAATCTTTTATTCTCGTCCAAAGTGGACCAAGGTCAACCTTCTTCACTCTAGTGTAAACACAGTCTACTTCTACCTTTTTGACTCTTTTTTTAACCTGACCTGTGTCTAGCTGTTTGATCTTAATGTAAATCGGATATATTTACTTATTTCTTGGTTCATTGTGGCTTTTGCACTATAAGACTTTTATTTGACATAAAATAACAGACCTAAGGTTGATAAAGAAAGAAACTAAATTAAATTAAAATCATGTGTTTAATAATCTCGATTATAGTTATATTATTATTATTATTATTATGTTATTGCAAAAATAATGACGTAATAATGTCGTTTTTTTGACGTATTTTTAACGTCAAAAAACGACATTATTACGTCATTATTTTTGCACCAGCCTAATATATCAGTGTTATCGATTAATTTCTGTTCAACATCTTTGGTTTTGTTCTATTTTTTACGCATCTATTTCACTTATTATCCGGGTACATCCGGGTACGTTGATTTATGAATCTCCTCATAAATGTAAAAACTTCTTCGATTTCTTTTGATACAGACACAATCCACCCGATGTTGTAACCGCGCATTGTAATGGTCCTAAATGATTCCAGAATCAAATACAAAACAAGTCGGGTAAAAATACAATTACAAAAACTTGTTAATTTCATTAAAAATATACACTTTCAAGTTCTTTTCTACTTTGGGTGCATCAAATATGATTAAACTTCTTTTGTACTACTGCAGAAATGCAAGCTAAAAATAATGGATGCCCTACTTTCTACAAGCACATCAGAGTGCAGATCATATCTTAGTTGTATTGTGTTTTTGATCTAAGCTCCAGACTCCATCATCCCGGCCTAAGCTTAAGATATCTGTAGTATCAACTTGTTTTGTAGGTTTACGTTTCAAAACATTCTTTAATTCCTTTATTAGTTGGTTCGCGCGTATATTACGCCCCGATAATATCTCATAAATAATAAACTATTCTGTTTTAATCGCTTGGAAAGACAGTAAAGTCTTATCAGATACGCTGTTTGGTTTCAGTGAGAAAAGGAAAGAATGGGAGAAGAAAAACGAGCCAATTACAAAAGTGATAAAGATATAAACAAAAAGCAGAAATTAAATAGAACTGCCTAGACCATATACTCCAATATATATATATATATATATATATATATATATATATATATTAGGTTGGTGCAAAAATAATTTCGTTTTTTAACATATGTTACTATGTAAAAAACGTAATTATTTTTGCACCAACCTAATATATATATATATATATATATATATATATATATATATATATATAAAATAAATTTCAAAGTTTAAAACTTCAGCATCTAATCTCCTCCGTGCGCATGTGCAGTTACACCAACGTAAACATTACTTTAAGCCGATGATGGCCCTAAAGGACGAAATGCGTCACACCCAAATGTTGTTTTATTACACTTTCTCATTAATTTTATATACATCATTTATATATATATATATATATATATATATATATATATATATATATATATATATATATATATATATATATACTCGACTCTCCATTCGAATTCAACGTATGAGGGTCAAGCAGATCACTTCGAAGGAAACCGACAGCCCGACACCAGCACATGAGATTTGATTATAGTGGTGAAGCTTTTCTGCAGAACCATCCACACTTTTTAAGAGGCTGAATACAGACACCTGATGAACTACGTGCCACAAGGTTCCCAAAAGACCCTCCGCGGGTTTTGAATTCAGAGTTGTCCTTCTCCTAGACCAGTTGCCATCCAAGGCTATAGAACCTAGTCTATCCTACTATTTGCCCATAAGTGAATGGAGAAGAAGATTCATACCATTACCAAGAAATTCCAACTAGGCTCTACGATTCCTTAATCCAAGCCGCTAACCATTACTCCACCGGGTGTATATATATATATATATATATATATATATATATATATATATATATATATATATGAAAGCCATACCACGGGTTGACCCAAACCTTGTAAAGTTAGATAGACGAAATATTTTAGGGCCGTCGATAGCTGTGCTAGCAGGAAGTCACAAGTCATCGTGACCGAGGTCTTGAGTGCGCTGTGATGTTCAGATTGTTGTCATGCTAGGTAATACGGTCTCTCCCAGGAACTGAATCTAAGGTCTGCTCATCATAGTTGGGTGTTGAACAAACAGAAATGTGTCTGAGAGAGAATCTTCAATAGGCTAGCCCCTCTAGTAGACGGGTATGCTCGAATACCAGCTATTATATATATATATATATATATATATATATATATATATATATATATATATATATATATATATATATATTAATAAAAAGAAAGAACAGTAAGATATATAATCCGGTGTTCTTATAGATATTTTCATTTTTACAAAATAGGGCTCAATGTAAATTTACAGAGCATTAATATTATAAGTTAATAGACTTAAAATATGGTTTTTCGCTACACAGTTCCAACCATGTTTCAAAAATGGAAGCTAAAAGCCCCTAATTTAATTTTGTACTTAAATTAAAGACATTAGTTCCATTTCATCCTCAAGCGAATTTTGGAGTAACTTTAAAAAAAACCCTGTAATTTTTAAAGTTACTCCAAAATTCGCTTGAGGATGAAATGGAACTAATGTCTTTAATTTAAGTACAAACCATATTTTAAGTCTATTAACTTATAATATATATATATATATATATATATATATATATATATATATATATATATATATATATATATTGGTTTTGAATATGATTTATATTTATATACTCCAGTGTTTTATATAAAATGTTTTCATGTATAACTCATTATCGGAATGCATTACTTTGAGTTATTCTATGCCCTTTTCTCGGCTGCGTTAATGTGTTAGTATATCGCAGATAAACTAATGCTTATAGTGTATCCTGGAGAGTGGAGAAGACCGGGATATTCTTTCTCTCTCTCTCTCTCTCTCTCTCTCTCTCTCTCTCTCTCTCTCTCTCTAGCTCGCTCGCTCTCTCCTTCTTCTCTCTTTCCTAACACTCCTTTACATGTACATGTGTACCACTTTCATATGCAAAAATACAACAATGTTGATTGTTTCAGTTTATTCCACCGCTAGAATTTTCAAAGCGAATGACTGTTTTAGTGTATTTATTTAACTACATCGTACCAGTTCATTTCGCAAGCCGAAAAACAAAAACAGCCCATATTTCAGATATGAATTCAATAAGAAGCATTCAATATTTTTGTTGTTCGAACGGAAATACCGTCACGTCAAAAGAGAACGTATTGTTTCTTCCAAGCGTAACAAACAAAAGAACTTCTATTAAGAAATTCGTCGATTCTTTTATCTTTCCAGGCAAGATTAGCTGTTATTGTTTTCCACAAAATGAAAGAAGTGATATGTAAAACGAATCTGTTGGTTTAAAGCGGTACTCAATGAATTGTGAGGTAGAACAAAGAGACCTGGAAACACAATGGTGGACGAAAGGTTTTGCCAAATGGATATCAGTCAGGATTAAAAGGGAATAAAGATTTTCTTTTAACATAAAATTTTGAACAACTTTTATTGAAATAAAACTAAATAAATTTTGTTGTAATTGCGGTTTTAAATAATAACAATTATTAATACTGTGTCCTTTAATGACGAGCGCCATTTTGTTTCATTTTCCTTTATCATCTGCGAATTACTTTGATTTATAGGAAAGATAGTGGACTAGTTATTGATTACTTTCTCCAAACGATCTTGTAGACGCCCGACAGATTCTTGTCCTTTGTAGCCCTAGTTGAAGTTTGTCTTTTTGCTATATCTTCTAATCCTTCTTCTGCCAACCATTTACATACCATCCTGGGTAAGACGATAAACTACATACGCGTCCTGGGTAAGACGATAATCTACATACGCGTCCTGGGTAAGACGATAAACTACATTCGCGTCCTGGGTAAGACGATAATCTATATACGCGTCCTGGGTAAGACGATAATCTATATACGCGTCCTGGCTAAGACGATAAACTACATACGCGTTTTAGGTAAGACGATAATCTACATACGCGTCCTGGGTAAGACGATAAACTACATACGCGTCCTGGGTAAGACGATAAACTACATTCGCGTCCTGGGTAAGACGATAATCTACATACGCGTCCTAGGTAAACGATAATCTACATACGCGTCCTGGGTAAGATGATAAACTACATACGCGTCCTGGGTAAGACGATAATCTACATACGCGTCCTGGGTAAGACGATAAACTAGATTCGCGTCCTGGGTAAGACGATAATCTACATACGCGTCCTGGGTAAGACGATAATCTATATACGCGTCCTGGGTAAGACGATAAACTACATTCGCGTCCTGGGTAAGACGATAATCTACATACGCGTCCTGGGTAAGACGATAAACTACATCTAACATAACAGATCAGGAGGTTTTGAGTAGCGTGGAACCACCTATTAATTGTTGGTGTTCCCTGGGATGGTAGCATATGCTATGGCCCCCTCTGTGGGCAAATAGTTAGCCCCTAAAATGGGATCAAATCACTATGAAACTAAAAATAAGTTTTAATACCAGCAATATATTTCTGTATGAAATTATTACCAGCAATGTATTTTTGAATAAAAATTTTTTTATCAGCAATATATTATTACTAGCAGTACATTTTTTAAATAAAATATTACCATCAATACATTTTTGGGAAAAAATTTATAGCAATAAATTTTTGGAAAAAATATTACCAGCTATACATTTAAAAAAAAATATTAACAGCAATAAATTTTTCCAGAAAATATTACTACCATTACAGTTTTGAAAAAAATATTACCATCAATACATTTTTAAAGAAACAATATTACCCTCAATACATTTTTGAAAAAAAAATATTACCCGCAATACATTTAAAAAATATATTACCATCAATACATTTTTGAAAAAAATATTATCAGCAATATACTTTTGAAGAAAAAATATTACCAGCAATACATTTAAAAAATATATTACCATCAATACATTTTTTAAAAAAATATTAGCAGCAATATACTTTTGAAGAAAAAATATTACCAGCAATACATTGTTACCAGTAAACAATACATTTTAAACTATCCATGTAAAAATCATACATATTTAATATATATGTATAAACAGGATTTGGCATTAAATAACACACAGAAACCTTATGTGTCAGAAACCTATTAAATCAAAATCAAATCAGACCATTTACATAAAATAAATGTAAGTCGTTAGGTAGATAATACGCTGTTTCCTTTGTCACTGTTGCCTTCAATGTACCATGCGAGTGTCAAATTCTGCAATCATTCTTTCTTTAATATGTGCGCAAGAAATTTCAGTTTTCTCTTTCTGATGTTAAGTATGTGTGTTCTTTTTGTTTCAATTTTTCTAAGACTTCGTCTTTGTTGATGTGTATAGTCCATGGTATTCCCAGCGTCCTTCTGTGGAACTATATTTCCGTTGCATCATGTCTCTTGTCCATCTATGGTGAGATGGTGCTGCATTCACTGCCATAGGATATATTATATAAAAACCTTATTCTATCAACAATGATTCTCTTAATTCTGACTAATGGAAATTTCTAATTTATTGCCTTCAGTACAATTCAGCATATTAGAAATTTTACCCCAAGCAAGGCGATAAAGCCACTAAGACGCAAGGAGGAAGCACAACACAAAAAACAGTTATACACGTTTACTTTCGTGCTTTCTTAATGTAATTAAAGTGAAACAAAAACCGAGGCCAACCTATACTCGAGGCAGTATCATTTTGATTCTTAAATGATCATCACCTGTCGAAATTGACACCAAATCGACTCATACACAAGTATGTTCTGTATATTATGAAAAAAGTCCTAAATTTTACGAAATGCAAAAACTAAAGTATTTAATCAATTTAGTACGCACCAAGTATAGTCTTTGGGCAGAGTGCGCTCAGGGGCCGCTCCGTCAAAGGACAGAGTCGCAACTGAGAGGTACCCAGCTCTGGGGAACAGCTGCCTGAAGCCCAGCCTTCTCTTTGCACCAGGGAGATGGATCAGTGCTCGCACCGAGGCCAGCGCAACCGACGTCTGCGTGGTCTGCGGGGTCTACGGGCAATTTTTGTTATTAGCTGGGGTGTACGCGCTCGGATCCCCACCTTAAAAACTGACCTTGTGTCACAACTCGTTTTAGTAGAGTGACAGAATAAATACTTAGTATGCATCCAGTAACATCTAATACTCGAAGGACACATTAGCGATGTACAAGGCAATGAACAATTATCCAGAATCCAAAACGTTCATTGAAGAAAAATAAAAAAGGGTATGAGAAAAGTAAGAGGAGTTGTAGAAAAAAAATGCGTTGAAAGAAACGATACAGATGGGTGGAAATGTGAATACATAACCGAGAACTTCCGGCACTCTACTTGTCGAAAGGAGCGTCAGAAGGAGATAAATATTACAAACTTATTTTGATTTCATAAACCATAAAGGTTACCATGGAAATGAAACTCACTTTGAGGCTCAAGGAAAACCATAAAAATTTTGTTTGTTGTTTTGTTTTTCATAAACGCAGAACTTGACTCACGGGAGTTTAAGAATCCGAGTAACTTCCACGGCTATGAAGAAACGTGTTTATGTACGAAACAAACTATTTATTCACAAGATTTCTTTTCACGTAAATAATTTCATTTATAAATTATTTTTTACCAGAGAGTGCCAATAGCTCAGGAGACGTTAAAAGTGAATTTGTTGTGCCGAGTTCAAATTCCGGTCGATTCACTTTCGTGGAAAAAACATGAACCTCTGTTCCTCTAGCTATGGGTTAAACAGCTGCATAGACCAGGATCTCTTGCTTTGAAATAGAAACCAATATAGAAAAAGGAAAAAATTCTGATTTCAAAACAATCCTGAAGGTTGATTGGATATCTTACGCTTTGATACAACATTGCTTTTATGGTTACAGTATAACATGACGATCATGTAGTTACGGACCGAATATTGACCTAACATTATTGTCCGATCTAAATTAATATTATCGATTGATATTCGCCACAGAATTTAGTACTAGATAGGCAGCAAAATGTTATCAATTTACGGTTGAAATTGCTAGATCAAACCGTAAGTTCTATGCTAACATTTTCTTCTATCACGCTTCAAGAAGCCAATATTGACCAGGTGAGCAAACTTTGATTTCACAGAATCATTTTGTGAGTTAAGGAGTTCGGATATTTATGAACGTAAGATAACTGCATTTATCTGTGCATGTAAATGCATTTGCGCACGTGTTATCTAATCCAGGGTTCAGTGGGACGCAAGATAGCAAAATGGGTTTCAAAAGAAAGAAAAAAAGTATTAAATAATAATTTAGCAGACTATTATCTTTTAAAAAGAGTATTTCTTCTCTGACTACCTCAGTTTGACCTTTGAGGTCAGATACAAGACAAAATAAAGGAAGTCGATTCTGAATGGCTAAACTAGCGTGGCAATGATAGAGAAAGTTTTTTTCGGGGAGTCGAGTCTAAATCGTCATAAAATGTAGGCGTGTCTCCTTTGTATCTGCGAAGCAGCTTCCCAGTGGGGCGAGAAAGCATTTTAAGAATGTACACGTCGACGTGTTTAATAAAATAGTTAAGTTCAAAGTTCCGTTTGTTGATGTCTTCCAAATCTGGACTCAAAAACATTTCGACACCCGGCCAAAATAAGACAAGAGAATACAATTTATTAATTGGCGGAGTGACCAAGACCACCCCCACCCCCACCAGAGTGCTATGCAAAATAAGCAAGTGAGAGCAAAGTGAAGAATATAAACAACTCCAAATGTTGCACAGCACGCTAGTTTTTTTTTACCGATGTAAGCTCGTTTTACACACACACACACACACACACACACACACACATATATATATATATATATATATATATATATATATATATATATATATATTTAATATCATTGTATATATAGACATATATATATATATAATATTATATATATAATATCATTACACACAGAATTACACAAGCACACACATATATATATATAAAGGGTACAATGGGTAAATTGTCGCCATATTTTATTTTTAATTTCACGCATGCGCTTTGTTTATTTTTAATTTTGTCGACTGCACAGTATAGTAGAGACAAATTGGAAAACGAGCACCATGACGCAATTCATTCCACCAGAAATTTGGAAACGGTCTACTCTACTGCTTGGCATTCGCGCCGGAATTTCCAATACGAAGATTTCAGAGTGTTTGCCTGCCAATCTGAGAACAGTGCAGAGGATTCAGAAAGATTTGGATGATTTTAATCGTGATTATGAAGTTCTTGGGAGTAATCACTAGTGATAGCGACGTTATGCATTCATCTTCCAACAGGTTCTCAAACTCAACACAAAGGCCTACATCGAGTGCATTAAGAAGGTAGTGCTGTCATGGCTCAAGAGGCTGGCTGCTGGCAATACGGCTCTTCACTATGGAACACAAACAGGAGAACCCAGTCATGGCTGTCAGATAATATATTAATATTGTTCTTTTGTAGATATATACTTCGGTTATATGTGAAATTTTACACACACGCACACATATCATAGGGTGTATCAAAACTTTTAGAAACTCTGGGGTGGGTTCCTCACACCAAAACAAAAACAAAAGCCCATGTAAACATATGTCCGCAAATCTTTCGTTTTTAAGTTATTAAGTTTAAAGAATGTTTATGGTAGATGGCGCTGTGTTTCTATGTAGACTAGATTACATTTGTCATTCGTGTAAATTCATGGCTAATCTGCCTTCAACGTTTAACTTGTGTAGTAGTGAGTTAACCGAGAAGTGTTCCGTTTTACAATGGCAGGATACTCAAAGTTTGTAAAAATATTTTGGGATTGTATCTTGGATTGTACATTTAAAGGCCTCTAGCGTAAAATTTAGACTTAATAACTCAAAAACTTTTTGGTGGTGACGAGCACGCCCCCAAATTATTAAAAATATTTTTGATACCATACGTATATATATATATATATATATATATATATATATATATATATATATATATATAAAATATATATATATATATATATATATATAAAATATATATATATATATATATATATATATATATATATATATATATATATATACTGAGATAGAAACAAAGATCTGCATCGGTCTGGTGACATTTCAATATAGAACTGAAAAGATTCTAACGAAAAATTAATAACTTGTTGGTTGGACATGAACCTCGTGCCATTTTTGTGACATTCAATACGCAATATGCAGCTAATGCAAGGCGTCGATAGATAACGACAAAACAAAAAAAATGTAAAAAAAAATCCTTATCACGCTTTACCCGTAAAAGAATCTCATCACGAAAGAAGACCCATGACCAAACGACTCTATATTTGTTTATTTCTATTTTTTTGTTTTTATTTTATTTTATTTTCATTTTTTTTTTTTTTTTACTTATGCTGTCTTTTCGATAATCGAGTTTGTGGCTGGCCACAGCCAAATATCTTTCCCGACAATAGCCGAGAATCCATGATATCCAATTCCGATTGCAAGCCATATAATGAGAAAGAAGCATTTTCCTGAATTCTTGCCCATGAAAAAAAAAAAAGAAAAAAGAGAACTGGACGCGTGTGAATTTTACTGGCTGGCTCACAAAAAAAAACAAAAAAATCGAAAGTTCCAGTATCCTATTTCACCTACCAGCCTGGTCGGTGCCATTTTTGTAAATATCTGCGATAGGAATCATTTGCTCGGACTGGGAATTTCTTGTCCTCTAATATAATACGCGATGCAACGACGTATATGCCTGCAATCAAAGAAATGTAGTATTGAAAGCATTGAGAATTGTTTCGGAATCAATACTGCAGCGCTTCGTCGTAGAATAAAAAGCTTAGCGAGTCGATTTTACAGATACTTGACAGTGAAATCAACCTTCATTTGGGAGTCCCATTCTTCACTGTGCTTAGTAAATCACAGTTAACCAAACTTGAACAAAATAAAACACAGAAAACAAATATGGACGGGTGTTTATATGCATTTATCTATGTTGTCATAACTTATTCTATTACTCGTCTCCCTATAAAATGGTCTGTTCATTAAAAAAAAAGTCGGAAAATACCTGGGTCCAAAACCTAAATAAAGGTATCCCTACGGCTTATCAACCCTTTTTAGATTATTTAAAGCCTGGAAATATTTTTACATTGTAAGATATTTTTGTGATAATAATGGTTTTAGTGATACAAGCATTACTAATTAACCCATATCTGAGGGGAGAAGAGGTGGATTCATATATTTCCTAGCGGCATTTTCATGTAAATGAATATAACGAACGCAACTGGAATTGAAACTCTGATCTCATATTAACAATCCGAGCCATTATCCATTACACAGTCCGCACATCCAAACTTACAGGACATGTAATTTCCAAGTAGTCAGCTATCTAGATACTGAGCAAGCTTGATGTTGCTTAGCTTTGGTGATGATACGGAAACTGATGTTTCAACGTGATATGGCCTTACGCTTAGCTTACTGTGACAAAAACGAAAATGTAAGATATGTCAGGGGTCAGGAATGAACGTAAGCATTACTGAGACAATAGGGATATGAAATGTGTACTTCAAAGATATTTTAAAGTTTTTTTTAGCTTTCCCTTAGAATGTCTGATATATTTAGATTATGTAGACGCAGACTATTGTCCCCATCTTTGTTATCATCTGAGATGACGGGTATTTATAAACAAACGTAAAAATGTCATTTCGATTAACTGTGATTTAAGAAGAATGGGACTCCGAAATGAAGGTTGATTTCACTGTTAAATATCTGTAAGATCGACTCGCTAAGTTTTTTATTCTACGACGAGGCGCTCCAGTATTGACTAGGTCATGGGTCTTTCCGTCTTTTCTTTTTTTTTTTTTAAAGAACAGACCATTTTATAGGGAGACGAGTAATAGAATAAGTTATGACAACATAGATAAATGCATATAAACACCCGTCCATATTTGTTTTCTGTTTTATTTTGTTCAAGTTTGATTAATTGGGATTTACTAAGCCCAGTGAAGAATGGGACTCCCAAATGAAGGTTGATTTCAATGTTTTTGACATAACAACAATAAAGATGGGGACAATAGTCCACCTGTAAATAATCTAATTTTGAGCGTTGTTTAACTCTCTTTGTATGCTGGTTTTTTAACATGTGTGTATGTCTGAGTATGGTGATAGTAATGAGAAAGTGACCATTTCCATACAGGATAATTTTATTGACCGAAAAGTCATTGTTACTGTCGGTTGCAATTTATAAAATCTTTTTTAAAACAGTTGTTTTTATTACATTTCTCAGGTCAACTGCCATCGCCCTTTGATGAGTTTTCTTCATAACTTACTGTTTAAGGCATTTGTGGAAGGTCAACAACTTGATTGTATCATTATTTTCTCTTCTAGTTATGTGCAGCTTGTTTTGTTTTTTTTTGTTTTTTTTTGTTTTTTTGTTGTTGTTTTTTGTGAAACTGTTTAAGTGACGCGTTTTTGGATTTTTTTTTTTAGTTATTTTTTTATTTTTATTTTTATTTTTTATTTTTTATTATTATTTGGTAAAGCTGCTCAATTGCGATTCTGTAGAGTCAGTCCGTAACATCTGATGACATGTTTCCTTCTTTAGTACCTAGAGCAGGGATGGCCAACCTTTTGATTCCATGCGCCAATATTTTGTACGATTAATTTAAATGCGCCACACAAACATTCACTTCCTTCCTTTCAGTACGTATTGTAATATGGACATGTTTTAAAGTTATAATAAAATCTGTTTATTTAAAAAATGTATGCTTATGACCACCAGGGGTGTAACCTTTTAACACTTTCGCAAAGGACGGACGTGGCTTAGTTTCTTTTCATCAAAAGGAATCAATGCGCCACTTGTAAGTATCCAATGCGCTACTTATGGCGCATGAGCCACAGGTTGGCCATCCTTGACCTAGAGGATTCATTCGCTTGAAGACATTTTTAATCATTGATCTGAGGATATGGCTATATGCGAGTGTGGGTTTTTGGAATGACCTGGATACAGCGTATGACATCCATATGAGAATCGAGGTCTGTTGATGCAATGTAAAAAACTTTAATTTTTTCAGGTCAATATTTTGGGTTTGTAGCACATTACGGTGTTGGCCAAAAAAGCTCAATTTTCTATATCGTTTATACTAAATTTTTTATAACTGGTCCATATTTCGAGGTATTATAAATGCTCAGAAATTTTTCAATTCCACATTCTGAATTTTCGATGATCGATTCAGAGTAGGTAACGTCATTTCTTTTCTTCCATTTTTCTATGTCCTAGTAACTCTTTTGTCCTACATCTTGGAAAATTTATCATAGAATGTTTCTTCTTTTTGTTCTCAAAATCAACTTATCTTAATTATGAATACCTATGTCATCAACATCGACTGTTTATTTCTTTAGCAGCATATCAACTCCTTATGTGCCATTATTGCCGAAATTATAATTTTTTGGTGGCATTATTAATAGATTTCTGGTAATTTTTTAAAATATAATGCTGGTAATATTTTTTTTTCAAAAATGTATTGCAGGTAATTTTTTATTTTTTTTTTATATTTTACAAAAATGTAATGCTGGTAATCTTTTTATTATGAAAGTATATTGCTGGTATTTTTACTATAAAATTGTATTTTTATATTTTTATTTATTTATACTTTTATTTATTTTTTATACTCTTTATTATAGTTTTTTTCTGGTTTGGGGGGCAACTATTTGGGCGTATGACTCTAACAGGGTCTACCACTCCGGGTCAGGGTTGAACAAGGTACGAAAGCAATTAAAAGGTGGTTTCACGTTCCTCAAAACATCCTGATCAGAGACTTTATTGCCGGATGTAGTTTATCGTCAGACACAGGACGGAAAACTGTTTATACATTGGCTTCTAGTGTAAATGCAAGACGTCTTTTTTCTATCAGTAAATTCGTTTGGGGTCTAGTAAGGGAGCTTTAAGTATTCTAGATCCGTTTCTTGACATCTGTTTTTATACACGTGCAGTGCCCTCAGAGAAGGAATTAACCAGATTGGAACCCTCATATCTTCCTTGTCGTATTCCTGATAAGGTTTCAAATGAGTCGGGGTTTGACTCTTTACCAGGGATATATGATTTTGATGGTCGATACTTTTTCTCTATTAGATAAAACCATACAATGCTTCAAATACGGTTTCTGAGGATGTCGAAAAAGAAATTGATATGAAAAATTCTGTTACCCCTATCTTCCAAGTCTGAAGAATATGCCTTTACCTGAGATCACAATGAACTCTGATAATGGTGTGAAATAATAACCGTATTTGACGGCATATAAGACGCACGGGTGTATAAGACGCACAACAATCTTAGCAGGGAAATTCTAGAAAAAATTAGTAATTTTTTTTTTTAAGCGTTTCACCCCAAGCAAGGCGGGAAGCCACTAGCACGCAGAGAGTTGGAGCGAGAGCAAATAGGAGTGATAGAGGAAAGGATGAAGAGAAGGATAGGGGATAGATAAAGGCATCAAAATTAGTAAATCTTTATATGACATATATCTCAGGGGAATTTTAAAAGATAGTTTTATTTAAAAAAAAAAAAAAGAATGCGTCTTATATGCCGCCAAATATGGAAACTATTTTGATTTACGAAGAAGTTATACATACATATATATATATATATATATATATATATATATATATATATATATATATATATATATATATATGTATGTATATATCGTCGTGGTCGTCGGCATCCGTCTCGAGAGACGATGGAGTAGCGCGGTGCCCTACGAGCCTGGGCGGGATATATGGTGAACTAGGGCTGCCCAGACGTCTAGTTCCCCCTCTCGGCCTTGCTAGCAGAGTCCAAAGGAGAGGATAAACCAATACAATGCAAGAGTTGCCGGTTGGTAGCACAAAGTGACGTCTATCCACATTCGGGGCTCCACTTCGAGTTTTAATTCAGAGTTGTCCTTCTCCTAGACTAGTTGCCATCCATGGCTATAGAACCCAGTCTGTCCTGCATAGCTGGAGGGAGAAGAAGAGGATTAACACCTTTCCCCAGAGTATTAGCACGTAAGTGAAATGTAATGGGTTCGACTGGAATTCGAATATATATATATATATATATATATATATATATATATATATATATATATATAAAACAACGTCACTTATTTTTGGTAAAATATCATTATTTATTTACTTTTTTATTCTGCAGGGAATTATTTGCATTATTATTTATACTTAGCAAGAACAATAATAAAAATTGTTTTCATATATTTAATAATAATTTTATACTTTTATGAGTTTTATTTTTTAATGATTGATTCGTTTTTATTATTGTCATTAAAGTAATAATAAGTGAAAGTGGTACCTTTGATAACGAACTGTTCTCTCCGATATTCATTGTAAAATATATATGACCGTTCCTTGCCATGGTAGAGAGCTTACTAGTCCCAGTGATCCCAAGAACGTAGTCGTCTGGAGTTCCAGCTCCTGAAGAGCCACCCATAGTGGGAAGTTCAAAGAGGCAGCGCTAGACTGATCACGACCAAACCCTAACCCGAGAACCACGACGCCGGAATAGGTAAACATCTACACGATCTCAATAGCCAAACAGGCGGAAGAGAGCCGCACCGGTCAGGCTGACGTAACCAAAGCGGACTTTGACAGACCAAGGGTCCGACAGCTCGATGCAACCAAGTTTGCTATATCTCGCCTGTCTCAAATCCCTTTGAGCCATAAGGGAGAGGCTTCTGGCTAAGTATGTGGGCCTCTCTGTTGTACAGAGTTGTCCACCAAAATCAAATTCACACAAATGGTCTTGTCAGACTCTCTTTGATTGACAACCATCTCTGCTACTGCCACCAGGGGAGAGAAAGAGAATAGGGAGAGAAAATGAAGATCCCAGTGACTGGATTCCAGGAAATGCCGGCATAAGCAACGTTCTGCTGTTATTAGCAGACACAGGAAGAAAATTGCAAGAATTCCTAGACAAGAGAAAAAGTGAAAATTCATAAAAATAACTAAACACAAATTGTAAGAAGACAGTATGTATCAAAAGACATAGCCTAAGATATGAGTTTCAAATTGACTAGGTTACTATCAATGATATTTAAATTTCTGGGATGTGTTATAACAGACAACCCAGAATATTACAGAGAAATCCGAAGTCACATTTGTATAGTGAAAGATCCCTTCCAAAAGCTAAACAAATTATTAAGAAAGCAAGAAAATTTTATTGCAAACAAAGAAAAGAGTCCTGGACTGCTATTTAATATCAATCCTTCATACTGGAGTGATTGCTGCACAAGTTCCTCACAGATGATGAAAAGACTTGAAGCAACAGAGATGTTGTTCTACAGAACGATACTGCGAATACTATTGACTGAACATGTAAAGAATGAGGAAGTTTTAAGGAAAATGGTAAAAGGACACTGATATTTTAAATCAAAATGCGAGGGATTAAATTTTGGGGACAAATATGGGCGTGTCGAATTTGCCACACCCAGAATATAATCAAGCTGTTAGAGGCAGAGAGAAACAGCGAGTATCTTACCTAAGGAACTTGTGTAAATGGATGGCACAAGGACAGGGAGCAATTGTAAGGGGACAAAGATTTCTTAGCGCTAAAAAAGGATAGGAGTTTGTGTAGAGCCATGATCGCCAACGTCCTTAAGGGACAAAAAGGAAAAATTAATGTTATTATTGCATCTTCTCACTGGGAATTTTCTAGCAATCGTTAATGGAGACCAAGTAATAAATCTTTTCCCAGATCTATTTTTTGTAAGAACACGGTTTTAAGTCGTCTCAAATATGTCAGTTTTTTCCCAGAGTTTTTAGGGTTGTTTCAACTACTCCAATTCGTATAGGCAAGCCATGTACAATAATTTTGTTTTCTTTCGGTCAAAATATTACGTTTTATCGATCTGTTTAACGACATTACCCAGCGCTTTGCTGGAAATACTACAACTACAATATATCAAATTTCACATGGTCTGCTTTGCACCTTTCATCTAATTCCCTAAGCCATCATTTATTTTCACCTGTAGCTTTTATACTATTTGTTTTATAGACAAACCCAAGTCGTTTGTGCAATTATCAATGTAACATGTTTTACGTCATTATTCTGCTTGTTTAAATGCTCGAACTTTTCCACTTTCCAATTCGAGAATATATGACAATAAGAAAAACTAGCTTTCACCAAAAGCATCCACCAGGGTATTTCTGGAAGATAACGGCCTTAAGGCAAACAGTATTAACAATCAAGTCCCCTGAGGAGAGGATGTAATTCTGCGAAACTCAGAGAAAAGATAAAATAAGTGAACATTTATTATATATATATATATATATATATATATATATATATATATATGAGAAATTAATATATAAATTTCGATATACCAGAACAATGATACTAAAATAATGATAAGGTGTAAAAAGTTGTTTACGGTGATGCATTTACACATGCGCACAAAGGAGAGGAAATATAATGAAATCCAAAAGGATATATATATATATATATATATATATATATATATATATATATATTAAGACATTTTTTTATGTTTATACGTTCTTTTTATACAGTGTAACCCGGATATTAGAGACCCGGGTATAAGAGAAACCCGGATATAAGAGATATTTTCTCTGGTCCCAAATTAGAGCCTGTGTTAATGTATATATAATCGACCAAACACGGATATAAGAGAAACCCGGATATAAGAGACTTCTTCGCCGGTCCCGGCAGCTCTCTTATATCCGGGTTGCACTGTAGATACAAATATTTAAGTAAATGCTCTGTATATAATAAACAGTATTAACGACATTTACCGCCGGCCTGAATGTCCGAGAAATTTTCATAGAAAACTAGAACTATGCGAGTTCATGGTACCAGTTGCAGGATAATTTCTATATCCGGAATTCCATTGATCTAATCGCTAAAATTCTTCCTTATTTTTATCAGTGTTTCCATTTCTTTGTTATTATTTGTAGTAGTAGTAGTAGTATTTTTAAATTTTGACAGATTTATCGTTATGGAGTGGTTTCACAGTGGAGGCTTGTATTTGTAGTAAGTAGCTCCTAAAATAGGTTCGACGTACAAAACGTTAGGAACTTGATATAATTGGTTTAAAGCAGAGTAAATCTAATTGTGGTCGCTGATACTTTAGTATCCGACTAACGGTCATCCGGCATCGACTGACTGACCCACTCACAGAGCGACTCCCTTGTTACTCTTACTACTCCTACTTATTATAGGTGGGAGAGTCTATTAACTATAGAATAGGTGTGTTGCACTATAACACTAGCATAATCGCTCATTAACGGAAGAGATAGATTTCAAGCACCTCTGAAAAAAATACATTTCGATATTTACTATTTATTCTTTATTCTTCTTTGCTGATCAAGTAGACTTTCTAGTTTTCTTCCGCGTTAATCGATTTCGCTTAACTCGAAGAATTTAAAAGACATTACTGGATCCAGGAATAATGGATCATGTTGCACCAAGTACTATCATTAATTCATTAACAGTAATACTTTTAGGAGCAATCACTTCTCAAGCATTTACCTTATTGTTATGGGATCTTACCCATAATAATGATCATGGACTATTTCATACTTAAAAAATACTGCACCTCAGGAGTAGGCAAGGAGGGAGTCAGTCGTTCAAGTTTAGACTCGAACAACTGTTCGGTTGTACTCTCTTGCCTTCGAAGGAGGCTATGCCGAAGGGCGGATTCTCTTTCGGGGAGGTAAACCGGCCCAGAACCCGTTTATACGGGTTCAATTGGCTATTTTTTGGCCGAGCCCACGGGCTCGGAATGCCCACGTTAAAAAGGCCTTGTGCCACATGACGCCCTCGTGGGGGGGTGACTGAATATCGTGAGTCAGTCGTTCAAGTTTTGAGTTGAACAATTGTTCGGTTGTACTCTCATCCTACGGACGGGAGGAACCCGAAGGAGGCTACGCCGAAGGACGGAGTCTCCTTCGGGGAGGTAGACCGGCCCCGAACCCGTTTATACGGGTTCAATGAGCATATTTTTGGCCGATCCCACGAGCTTGGAGTGCCCACGTTAAAAAGGCCTTCTGCCACATGACACCCTCGTGGAGGGGGTGACTGAATATCGTGAGTCAGTCGTTCAAGTTTTGACTTAAACAACTGTTCGGTTGTACTCTCTTTCTACGGACGGGAGGAACCCGAAGGAGGCTTCGCCGAAGGGCGGAGTCTCCTTCGGGGAGGTAGACTGGCCCTGAACACGTTTATGCGGGTTCAATGGGCTATTTTTTGGCCGAACCCACGGGCTCGGAATACCCACGTTAAAAAGGCCTTGTGCCACATGACGCCTCTGTGGGGGGGGTGACTGAATATCGTGAGTCAGTCGTTCACTTTCTGATCGGTTAAACGCTCTAGCCTTCGGGCGGGGAGGAACCCGAAGGAGGCTATGCCGAAGGGCGGATTCTCTTTCAGGGAGGTAAACCGACCCTGAACCCGTTTATACGGGTTCAATGGGCATATTTTTGGCCGAACCCACGGGCTCGGAGATCCCACGTTAAAAACGGCCTTGTGCCACATTCCGCCCTCGTAGGGGGGGTGACTGAATATCGTGAGTCAGTCGTTCAAGTCAGTCAGTAGTTCAAGTCGAGTCAAGAGTCGAGTCAAAGGCAGTCCGAAACAGAGTCGCGTTCAGACAATTACTGCAAGACATTGGAATAGTGATACTGGTCGAGACTACATTGTTCTCTCTACAAAACCTGATTGTTCATACTAACACTTCTACTTCTCTGTATATATTCCTGTTTGTAATATATCTGTTTTATTCCATACCTGTGTTCGAGTTCTTCTTTATTGGTTCTACTTTGGACTATCAACGTGGTACAAGGAACCGGACCATAACACTTATTTACATTGTTCGGATTGTTGTTCACATCTTTATATTCAAGATGTTTCGGCCATTGTACGTCCTGGCCTTCTTCAGGGGATTGGAATTTTGAACTGTCCCCTTTAACTCAACTCTCCAAATTGTTGTTCACCACTTCGGTAGCCAGGTATTGAACTCACGACTCTTTGGTTCAAGCTGGATCCGGGCGGATAAAAGCGTTGGTTGCGTCCAGTGACTTATTTACTGCTACGTCTGCTGCTAGGAAATGTTGGTTCTCTGTGTCATACTAGAATTTTTTTTTTTTCACCGAGAATCTATCTCACATATTTATAAGTCTACCATCCGTCCACGCTTTGAATATTATTGCCACATCTGCTCTGGTGCTCCTGTTATATACTGAGTGATTCTTGATAAAATCCAAAGAAGAATCTGCAATGTTATTGGTTCTGACCTGACATCTCGGCTTCAGTCACTTTCACACCACCGTGAAGTAGCTTCCCTGTGCCTTTTCTATAAATAGTTTCATAGCAATTTTTCTAATGAACTTTCCGCTATAGTACCTAGATTTATGAATTTAAGCGAGGTACTAGATTGGCAGGAAGATCGCATCATTTTATAGTTGAAATAGATAGATCTAACCGTAAGTTCTATTCTAGCAGTTTCTTCTATCGCACTTTTTGCTTGTAGAATTCTCTTCCGGCTTCTTGTTTCTGAGTCAACTTCGATCTTCAAAAATTTAAATGCAATGTCGATGTTTATCTTCTGTCTTCTTAATCCTTTTTCTTTTATTGTCTTCTCTTTTTGATAGTATTTTTTTTTCTTATATTCTCTAAAACTCAGTAACTGCTTGTATCTTAGTGACTTTATTGTTTTGCTGGAAGTGAAATGATTAAAAAAAAAAAAATTCCCCGCTGCTTTAGATTTATTCTGTGGTTTTCCGGAATAGTGACATCCACAATGTGGCATTGTCCTTTCGTGTTTAGTAACCGCAGATCCCAGTCTGAATTCAATAATCCGTTAGAATCTCAAAGGCTTAAAGGATTTTATGTTTCGTTCTCTTTGAAATAATCTGGTCTATGCATGCACCCGTTTGCACAGCTCTTAGTACTTCATGCTCTCTACCCAATCATGTTTATATTGTATTTTTATCTGAGCTAATTGCCTATATTCGCTGATTATATGGTTGGCTGTATTATTTTTTTTTTTAATTATCTTCACCGAATCTATATGGTTGGTGCAAAAATAATGACGCAATAATGTCGTTTTTTGACGTTAAAAAATACGTCAAAAAACGACATTATGACGTCATTATTTTTGCACCAACCTATTAATATATATTATATATTAACATATATTAATATGCCTTGTTCTCCTATGTTCTATCTTAGTTTTTATATACACTTGATTCTTTTGCCTGTGGGCTTTAGACCACTATTAATGATATCTCGGTCCAATCTCAACCCATTCCCCCTTTTTAGTCATGTGCCAAAATTGCTGTATGTTAACGTAATAATAACTTTGATTTTTAAAAATGCCAGATTAAAAATAAATACATCTATTCTATAGAAACTGCTTCATACATAATGAGGAATACTGAGATAGATAGATAGATAGATAGATAGATAGAGAGAGAGAGAGAGAACATACATACATACATACATACATAGAAGGAATGGGATGTGATAGATAGATAGATAGATAGATAGATTTCTTGGAATATGAATAAGAAGTATTGTGCAATTCTTTTTCAATGTGTTAATAATTATTCCTTTTTGCACATTATGCATGTTGCGATAGTGTCTATAATGTGTATTGTACCGAGCGCTTTCGGCTCATTCTTCAGCCATTTTATAGCATGGGGAGATACATTTTGTGTTAACAAATATATTTTTGTTGTTTTCTATACTCATGAGAGTAGTTGTAATTACGTTTTTTACGGAGGTTTTATTTAAACTCCAAACACAGACAAGGCATTCTGGCTGCGTTCGAAAAAGTTGCTATTTGGTGTAAGCCTCTTGCTTTTATTAGGAACGTTTCTAATGACGTTAGCAATTGGATGTTCTTAAAACCAATTGGATGTTCTTAAAACCGCCTGTAAAAGTTAAAATCATGTAACGGTAGAGCAATGGATAGTGGGTCGGATTGAAGAAACGGAGAACAGAGTTCGAATTCCAGTCGAATCCATTACTAGTATTAATACCCTTGGGAAATGTATGAATCCTCTTCTTCTCCCGCCATCTATGGGTAAATAGCAGGACAGATCGGGTTCTATATCCTTGGATGGCAACTGGTCTACCTCAGAAAGAAATTGCAACCTACTGTGGAAAAAATGTGCCTCGTCAGTCATGTATCGAAAGATACATGATCGCCTAAGCATGTATCACTCATGGCATATGAATGATACACTGACTGACCTCTGTGTGTGTGTGTGTGTGTGTGTGTGTGTGTGTGTGTGTGTGTGTGTGTGTGTGTGTGTACCTATCACGTCAAACTTTTATTCTGTTACACACTGATAACATTTTAATCGCATTATTTTTCTAATGCAAAATGTTTACATAGTGGGATTTTAAATAGCGTCGATTTTAAGTCAACATTCTAAATATATATTAGAATGGCCATTACATATATCGATCGCTCTGTTCAGGAATAAAATGTATGTAGAAAAGACACTTGCATAATATTCCTGAAGAGAGGTACAATATTATTCGGCCTTTTTACACAAAACAATCTCGCGTCAATTAATTTAACTGAACGTCACAGATAACAGTAAAAGTAGGTACCTCCACGAGATCGCTAAAAAAAAAGAGCATAGCATGATGAGAAAGATGCGAAAACAAAATTTTATCGTCTAAATGTTTATGTTGTTATTAAGAGGAAAGATCAAACTATTTTGGGGGTATATTTTACATGTTTTACTCGTTCCTAACACGGCCGAAATTTTCGTTAAAAATCTTGTTTTTTTTTGTTTTTTGTTTTTTGAGTCAGCAAAATTGACAGTTATTATAAAAAAATGAAAATCTCAGTTTGAAATTATTTTAAATATCAATTATCATTTTTCAAAACTTATTTTAAGAAAATCAGAAATTATAATGTCTATTTAAAATATTTTGAACCAAGCTTAACTTAGCTTCTGCGCCGAAAAGATGTAATTTGAAAATAAAACAAATCAGGTCATAAACTTTCGCGTCACTTGACAGGTGATGAATGACATATTGACGGATTACGTGAGGATAATTTGTTCTATGGAAGGCGAAAAGTGAAATTATTTAGATTTAAGTGAAGTAATTATTTACCTCATTATTTTAAAGGAAAACTTTCAGCGCTCTAATTTTTTTTTGTACTTAGTTTTCACCTTTACGTTTACGATGCTTTATGGAAAATATATTATAAAGAAATAAAAATAAGACTGTGAAGAGTGAGATTAATTTTCACAAGAAATGTATCTAATTAATTTATAGGTACCTTTCTTATGAAATTTTATCAGAAGTATACATAAAATACTATAATTTTATGTACATTTATTACATTTTACTGTGTTATTTGTATTTCCATTCATTTTATTACTAATTTTGATATTTCATTTATGGAAAAAATGTCATAACTAAGATTAATATAAAAATAAGGTCATATAAATTTCATAAGATGAAACTGATACTTGTAGGTACCCTTTTCAGTTGAAATTGAAAAATCAAATTAACTTCTCCACACGTGTTTCGCAAAAGTAAAGGCCTTAACAGCGGAGAACAATGCTTAATTCAAATAACGCAACTTAATTGTATTCTGGTTGGTCTTCCGTACTTTATAATTAGAGCCCGATTATAAACACAAAATTATATTTCTTAATTACTGCGGGTCTTCTGATTAGTCAAAACGATACAATTTACAACGCGCTAAAAAAGATCTGTCTCATAAGGACACATACAAAAGTGTATGCGACTTTTAACTAATTTTATATCTTAAATGTAAAAATCTATTATAATTAAAAAATAACAAATAATTGTATCAAAAATCCATTTTTCATTGATATTTTTTTTTTTGCTTTCAGAAAACATTGTCCATATTCATAAAAACAGCTAAAAGTAAATAAAAGTATTTGAAATTAAATAATATATTTGTTTTATTGAGTTTTGTATGTTATAATTCAGAGCTGATTTTTAGGTAGGGAGGTCCAATTAAAAACAAAAAAAGATTATTTGCATTTCTCAAAGCCTTGTGTTTTTAACCATTGTTATTACTAAAGTATACTAGCTCGAATTTCTAGAGTTTTCATAAAATTAGTTATGGGGGGGGTAATAAATATAAAAAATTATTTCTGCCATGGCTTTAATAAAAAAAAAATATAATAATTTCGATCATCTGTGAATCTTTTCTGAAAGTTTCATTAAAATCCGACAATTATTTTTATTTTTGCAAGATTTTCCAAATTAATGTGTGACATACAAAAAAAAAACATGCTAAAAATTGTATATGTTGTTTTATTAGTTCCAGTGATACAAAGAGAAACAATGATTTTTAAATGAAATTTCAGATTTTTCTAAAAAAAAGAAATTTTTTTTTTAAATAATTAAAATAAACTTTGATCTTTCCTCTTAATAATAACATAAACGTTTAGATGATAAAATTTTGTTTTCGTCATTTATGGCGTCCTTTTCATCATGCTTTGCTCTTTTTTTAGCGATCTTGTGGAGGCGCCTAAGTAAAAGATATTTTGTTTTGTTATGTGTTTATCACAGATTTCCGATAATTTTGCATATTCTTGTACTTACATAACACTGGCCAACTAAATTTAACCATTTTCTCTAGTGGCTCAAGTTGTTTCTTAATAATTTGAGTTTTATGATTTCAAAAATGCCATCTGTATTTGCCTTCTGCATCAATTTTTTCTATGACACACTTATATACTTTTAATCAAATCACTTTTCTAAGGCGAATTTTAAAATCATTAATAGCGCCAAATTTTAATCAAATATCTACATTTTAGATTAACCATTACAAATTTTCATTGTGTTACATAGGAAATATAAAACTTGCTCCAAATATTACAAAATGGGCTAATATGATGTACGATTAGCAGGGTTTAATAGAAATATGGTGCTAAGTTTTCTATGCGTAAAATAATAGTTTATTCACTTGTCGACTCGACCAAATTCAAGGGTATGTGGTTTCTAGTCTTTCTTCAGACGTTCGATCTTATTCTCGCGTGGGTGTAAAAATTTCTGTCTCTCTCCTCGTAGACTGGTGTTTGTATAACTTCCTGTCATCCCTTTGCCTTTTAGATGTTTGTTCAAAATTCAAATCGCTTCACTGCCTTGTATTTGTTGGGACATCGACGGAAACTATTTAAGGTCCGATTCTTCACTGGATGACTGTCAGGGTATCTTCTAGGTTAACACCAGGGTTGCCTAGTTCTTTTTGATTTTCTGAGGTGGGAGCTAGTGCAAAACTTACTTTGGTATCTCTTACGCTGAACTGAGTACTTACTGAGGTCACCACACATATATTCTTCTTAGGTCAAGTTTCTTGATGGACATTAAATTTGATTCCTATCTCTGGTACTTCCTGGCGTGAACGACATACTACTATGGGTTAAGAAGGAGTATAGTATATTTAACTACATATTTATTTTTTCTCTTCAGATTGATGTCCTAAAATAAAACAATAATTCAGTAAAATGGCTTCCACTCGGAGAAAATGTGTGATTTCTGTTTGCAATATTTATAGTAGCTTTACAATAACAAGCGAAAAAAAAAGAACACTGATTTCGTGAAGAGAACAGATTTGTCTTACTTTTAAATTAGGTCGGGACAACGCGTGGCCTGTATAAGATACTTATTTTTACACAAAAGGCAATCATTATTCATGCTTTTAAGAAAAATATATATTCCAATTTCATGATTAATGTTCTTTTCGGTATTGTATTTGTTAATATCATTCTAATACACGCAATTCATAATTTCCATTCGTCATTCGCTCTTCTGAAAAACAATAAATACTTTTCTTGTGTTACAAGAAGATAAATATTTTATTTCTAATCTGCAATTATTATGTGCAATTATTTTCATAAGCTGGTATATTTCAATATTTTCTTTTTGTAGTTTTCGTTATTGAAATGGCCGACTATATCGTCAAGAAAAAAAAACATAATTAAAAGGCATTAAAAGGTTTTTGCTTATTTCTGCCTAAAGCAATTCTCCCAATGAAAGAAAAGCTGGAACGTATTTTTTCGCTTTTATTTATTTATCATTTTCTTTCTTACATTCTTCCTTTTTTCTTTTTGTCTTTCTTTCCTTCTTTCTTTCTTACTTTCTTTCTTTCCTCCTTTTTTGTCTTTCTTTCTTTCCTATTTTTGTCTTTCTTTCATTCCTTCATTCTTTCTTACTTTCTTTCTTTCCTATTTTTGTCTTTCTTTCCTTCTTTCTTTCTTACTTTCTTTCTTTCCTTCTTTTTGTCTTTCTTTCCTTCTTTCTTTCTTACTTTCTTTCTTTCCTCCTTTTTTGTCTTTCTTTCTTTCCTATTTTTGTCTTTCTTTCATTCCTTCTTTCTTTCTTACTTTCTTTCTTTCCTTCTTTTTGTCTTTCTTTCTTTCCTTCCTTTTGTCTTTCTTTCATTTTTTCTTTCGTTCCTTCTTTTTGTCTTTCTTTCTTTACTTCCATTTGTCTTTCTTTCCTTCTTTCTTTCTTTCCTTCTTTTTGTCTTTCTTTCTTTCCTTCTTTTTGTCTTTCTTTCTGACCTTCTTTCTTTCCTTCTTTTTGTCTTTCTTTCTTTCCTTCCTCTTGTCTTTCTTTCTTTCCTTCTTTCTTTCTTTCTTTCTATCTTTCTTTCCTTCTTTTTGTATTTCTTTCTTTCCTTCTATTTGTCTTTCTTTCTTTCCTTCTTTTTGTCTTTCTTTCTTTCTTTCTTTCCTATTGTCTTTCTTTCTGTCCTTCTTTCTTTCTTTCCTTCTTTTTGTCTTTCTTTCTTTCCTTCTTTTTTTCTTTCTTTCCTTCCTTTTGTCTTTTTTCTTTCCTTCATTCTTTCTTTCTTTCTTTCCTTATTTTTGTCTTTCTTTCCTTCTTTTTGTCTTTCTTTCTTTCTTTCCTTCTTTCTTTCTTACTTTCTTTCTTTCCTTCTTTTTGCCTTTCTTTCTTTCCTTCTTTCTTTCTTTCCTTCTTTTTGTCTTTCTTTCTTTGCTTCCTTTTGTCTTTCTGTCTTTCCTTCTTTATTTCTTACTTTCTTTCTTTCCTTCTCTTTGTCTTTTTTTCTTTCCTTCCTTTTGTCTTTTTTCTTTCCTTCATTCTTTCTTTCTTTCTTTCCTTCTTTCTTACTGTCTTTCTTTCCTCCTTTTTGTCTTTCTTTCTTTCCTTCTTTTTGTCTTTCTTTCTTTCCTTCTTTCTTTCTTACTTTCTTTCTTTCCTTCTTTTTTTCTTTCATTCTTTCCTTCCTTTTGTCTTTCTTTCTTTCCTTCATTCTTTCTTTCTTTCCTTCTTTTTGTCTTTATTTCTTTCCTTCCTTTTGTCTTTCTTTCTTTCCTTCTGTCTTTCCTTCTTTTTGTCTTTCTTTCCTTCCTTTTGTCTTTCTTTTTTTCTTTCTTTCTTACTTTCTTCCTTTCATTCTTTTTGTCTTTCTTTCTTTCCTTCTTTCTTTCTTTCCTTCTTTTTGTCTTTCTTTCTTTCCTTCCTTTTGTCTTTCTTTCCTTCTTTCTTTCTTTCTTTCCTTCCTTTTGTCTTTCTTTTTACCTTCATTCTTTCTTTCTTTCTTTCTTTTTGTCTTTATTTCTTTCCTTCTTTTTGTCTTTCTTTCTTTCTTTCTTTCTTTCTTACTGTCTTTCTTTCCATCTTTTTGTCTTCCTTTCTTTCCTTCCCTTTGTCTTTCTTTCTTTCCTTCTTTCTTTCTTTCTTTCCTTCTTTTTGTCTTTCTTTCTTTCCTTCTTTCTTTCTTTCTTTCTTTTTGTCTTTCTTTCTTTCCTTCCTTTTGTATTTCTCTCTTACCTTCATTCTTTCTTTCTTTCCTTCTTTTTGTCTTTCTTTCTTTCCTTCTTTTTGTCTTTCTTTCTTTCCTTCTTTCTTTCTTACTTTCTTTCTTTCCTTCTTTCTTTCTTTCTTTCCTTCTTTTTGTCTTTCTTTCTTTCCTTCCTTTTGTCTTTGCTTTCTTTCCTTCATTTGTCTTTCTTTCTTTCCTTCTTTTTGTCTTTCTTTCTTTCCTTCCTTTTATCATTCTTCTTTCCTTCATTCTTTCTTTCTTTCCTTCTTTTTGTCTTTCTTTCTTTCCTTCTTTCTTTCTTTCTTACTTTCTTTCTTTCCTTCTTTTTGTTTTTCTTTCCTTCCTTTTGTCTTTCTTTCTTTCTTTCCTTCTTTCTTTCTTTCTTCATTTCTTTCTTTCCTACTTTTTGTCTTTCTTTCTTTCCATACTTTTGTCCTTCTTTCTTTCCTTCTTTCTTTCTTACTTTCTTTCTTTCCTTCTTTTTGTCTTTCTTTCTTTCCTTCATTCTTTCTTTTCTTCCTTTTGTCTTTCTTTCTTTCCTTCTTTCTTTTTTCTTTCCTTCATTTGTCCTTCTTTCTTTCTTTCCTTTTGTATTTCTTTCTTTCCTTCATTCTTTCTTTCTTTCCTTCTTTTTGTCTTTCTTTCTTTCCTTCCTTTTGTATTTCTTTCTTTCCTTCTTTCTTTCTTTCTTTCCTTCTTTTTGTCCTTCTTTCTTTCCTTCCTTTTGTATTTCTTTCTTTCCTTCATTCTTTCTTTCTTTCCTTCTTTTTGTCTTTCTTTCTTTCCTTCTTTTTGTCTTTCTTTCCTTCTTTCTTTCTTACTTGATTTCGGGCTTTATTCATGTTATTTCAAACTTCAGATCATTTCCTTTTTTCTTTCCTTTTTTCTTTCTTATTTTCTGTCTTTTTTATGTTATTTCCCACCTCATATTCCTTCTTGCGTGCTTACTTTCTCACTTTCTTTTTTATTATTTCTTACTCCATATTCTTTTTTCTTTCTTTCTTTCTTTCTTTCTTTCTTATTTTCTTTACGTTATTTCTAATTTCATACTTTTTTCTTAGTCTCTTTCATGTCATTTCTTTCTTTCTTAGCTTATTTCTTACTTCATATTATTTCTTCCTTTCTCTCTTACTTTCTTTTCCTTACTCCATACTCTTTCTTTCTCTGTTGCTCTTTCTTACTTTTTTTCATTCTGTCTTCATGTTAATTCATATTTCATATTATTTCTTTCTCAATTTTTATATATTTATCTTTCTAGATTTATCTATTTCACACTTTTTCCTACTTTCTTGCAGAATTACTGTCTAAACATTGTTGTTCGTTTACAACAAAAACTTCCACTATATCACTTTTGATTGTGAGAATATTTACCGGTTTTTTTTTTTTATTTAAAGGAGAAAAAAATCGTAAATTATTTGAAATGCGGGAAAGTAAAACGTTTTTGGAAATGTTAAAAAAATGAAATAAATTCAAATATGTTTTTTTGTATGTGCTTTTTTGTATGTGCTTTTTTTTCCTCTCACACTCAGCGTGAGACCGAGTGTGTATATGTGTGTGAGAACATATTTGTGTGTTCGTGTGTGTGCGTGTTCGTCTTCGTGTTTTTTGTTACAATGCAGACGACAATATGTCTGATATTTCCGGTATGTGTGACGTCAATGTTGATGTTGTTATTTTTTGATTAGCCCTGAGTTACAAGCAAGTCTTTAAAAGCAGTAAATGAATATATCCAATGTTTAAACGAAAAAAACAAAAACAGTGTGTATACAATGCTTATATTATAAACATAAACTGTTTACCTTGGAAATTGTTTCCCAATGCCAATCATTCGTGTGAATCGTTACGTTGAAGAAATATTAGGTCGGTGCAAAAATAATTTCGTTTTCTCACATAGTAACATATGTGAGAAAACGACATTATTTTTGCACGAACCTAATATAAAAGTTTAATACTTAAAAAGTATTATTAAAAATAAAATATGTAATTAAACATACCTCATAATTTTTTTGTTTTTTTGTTTTTTTTTAAAGAAAAATCTCTAACAAGAAGTTAGCTTGCCAGTTTGTCATGGAAGTGAGTCACTATTAAGACATTAAAAATGTTTGGGGGGGGGGGGGTTGGGGGGTCAGTTTTTACAAAAAATAATAAAATTCATTAAATGCTGAAATACCATAACACCCAAAACTTTTGGATTGTTGACACCCAACAATTTTTTGTCATGTCTGCTTCTATTCTATTAACTTACAAGGACAACTTTTTGCACCAGAATTTTAGTTTGAAAGGAATAAATGTTCGATATGTAAATATCACCTGGTTATTCCATAGAACAATTATTAGCATGCAAATTAATGTTTAGATTAATTAAACACTTTTTATTTTGTATTTATTCTTTGCCTTGCTTTGAAATGTTAAAACTTGTGATTTTGAACAAACAAAAAAAAATTTGACCTTGTCATATGCACGACTTTTCCGTCTTGTAACTACTTTCCTCAGTTTACCTGAGCCGACCAACAATCTTGCAAGTTTCTGTCCACCCTTCATACCAACAGCAATAAAGCTGACTGCTGCTTGTCTGCTCTTTAGTTTACATGAACTTGAAAGAAGGAATCTACTTGCACATTTTTTGCAGTTTACTCTTTTGGTTATATGTCATCTCTCTTTTCTGTTTTAACAAAATAATGAACAGGAGTTGTTTTTGGGGGGGGGGGTGTTTGGGGTTTTTTTTAACATATGTTAGAAAACGAAATTATTTTTGCACCAACCTAATATATTCCAACAAATTTTGATAAAATTCATTCAAGTAAATCATTATCGACATTTTCTCTGACTTTTCATTGCTTTCAGACTCTTTTCAACTAAATCGTGTATAGAAGAAGGACTACGTTTTTTGAATCGTTAAATTCTTTGGGGAACTTATGTATATCTTCAAATTGTTGGAATCGATAGCCAAAGAAATGACGTCCTGGGTATGTCGATAAACTGCGTCCAGCAGCAAGGCCTCTGATCAGGAGGTTTTGAGGAGCGTGGAACCACCTCTTAATTGCTGATGTCCCAGGTCCACCCTGACCGTGGATGGTAGCACCTGTCAGGTTACCAGCCATGGGCAAATAGTTAACCCTGAAACTGGGGTCAAAACACTATGAAAGTGTAAAAATAGGTTTTAATACCAGATATACTATGTAAAAAATTTATTACCATCTATACATTTTTGGAAAACAAATATTACTATCTATACATTTCTTGAAAAAAAGAACAAATATATTACCAGCGATATATATTTGAAAGAAAATTATTAGAATTTTGCAGAGAAAAATATTACCAGAAATAAATTTTTGTAGAAAAAAATATCACCAGAAATAGATTTTTGAAAAAAAATATTGCCAACAATAAAAATTTTGTCTGTATTAAATAACCCATTTTTATTAACAGAAACAATTTTTTGTAGAAAAAAACAATTACCAACAATACGTTTTTGAAAAAAAAGATATTACCAGAAATACAGTTTTAAAGTAAAAAATCATTACCAGAAATAGATTTTTGACAAAACAAAATATTACCAGCAATAAAAATGTTGTCGACGTTAAATAACCCATTGAGGTTGATATGCCGTAAAACAAAATAAACCAAACCAATCTAAACCAAAGAATACATATTCTATTCATACGAATATATATATATATATATGGATCAGTTTTAATATTTTATGTTATTAGGATCTACTTGGATTACTAAATATTAATATTACTTAATATTTTATATTAGGATCTATTTGGATTACTTAATAATTTATGTTATTAGGATCTACTTGGATTACTTACACACGGATTTTTACATACATATATATATATTATATATGTAATATTATATATATAGTAAGAAATGGATTAAATTTATTAGATCTATCAATGTAATTAATGCTGCTTAATTAAGAAAACAGTCCATTTACTTGAATAGATGGTATCTACTAAAATAACGTATAAACAATATATATATATATGAAGAAATATACTCTTAAGGTGTAATATATTTATGGGATAAAGTGCTCAACATCAGAGATAGAACTTGTGTAGATATGAAAGTGAACATTGAAGTCAACACTTAGAGGCGACAGGCTGTTTCATGCTAGATATACATATATATATATATATATATATATATATATATATATATATATATATATATATATGTATATATATATAAGTAGACATTGACCCCAACACCCAGAGGCGACAGTCTGTTTCAGTCTAAATGCAATCGTCACGCCATGTGCATTGTGTTTTTGCTCAACTATTTGTATTATGGGGTCGGTGATGTATTATGGGTAGTCTATTGCATTGCATTATGGGTAGTATATTGTATTATTCTAACGGTTATTTTGGTGGTAACGATTGTGCTTCGAATTGTTCTAGGGACGATTGAGTGGGAATAATTGTTGATCTGAATCAAGTTATTGGGCTATTTATGTAGTTGTTTGTTAACTTTTTTATTGGTTGATATTACTACGTTTTCTTTTGTTTATATATATATATAGTGTGTGTGTGTGTGTGTCTGTGTGTGCTTATATGTGTGTGTGTGTGTGTGTGATTAAAATTACAGACAATATTTTTTTTTTAATTTTTGTTTATTTGTATTGAAAAAATGTATTATGTTTAGATCTTCTAACATTGGGCATCTGTGTTAATATGATATGGCATATTGTCTGTTTACCAGTGTCCCATGTTAATGCGGCTCATTTACAAGTTATGCATGTTTGTTTAGGAGGTTTGGACTCTATTCGTACGCACGCTATTCCGGAAATTAACATGCCATCTGGCGGATTACTGTGCAGTCCGCGCGCACATTCATAAACATTTATCGCCAACATACACAGCAGACATATATTACAAAATATTCACACCAAAAATATCCCAAATATTAGAAGCTTTAACCTAAATTACAAAACTTCTAAACTAGATAAATTATTCAGTGTTAGAACTGCTTTTTAAAACGTGTTCAACAGTGAATTAAATATTAAAATGTTGATTTAAATTTGATGAGCTGAGCCCGATGTTGAATCCTTCATGAAAATAGCCAACCAACACAACTGAGAAGACCAGGCCGCTATAATGGGATAATGTTTTTGGCTAATATGTAAGCAATGGAATTATATGCTAAGGCTATTTGTGCGAAAGTAAGTCTAATGAACTCAACCGAAATTGAAACTGTTGATAATTCCTAGCCATTAACACCAACCACACACCCAATTTTACAGCATTTGGTATTCACCGTACGATCACCGAAGTAAAAGAACATGGAGTCTGGTCAGTACTTAGATGGGTGAATACGGTCGCATTTCTTTCCATAAAATCATCATCTTCTTTCTGGTCATCTTGGCAAAGAATGATGTCATGAAGTTTTTGTATCCTAATGTAGCCTAGGAATTCCACTTCCCACAATTCGTATTTTGACTCGTCTCCGTCAAAATACAGTGGTAATCTGGGCTCATAACCTTTGTTGACCATGTTCACCATAGTCTATGAATATAGAATACAGCGTAGTACAATGAAACAACGTTAAAGATTAACTCTCACGAGTCAGACACTCTACTGAATCTGACTATATCGCCAATACCACCAGCAGCTGTTCTGTAATTCTTCAGTCTTCGATATCAAAAGCTGGCAGTGAATATTCGACAAAAAACATGGCCGCCTTTATACACGTCGCATTGAATATTTTGAGCCTTCTGATTGGTTAATCCTTCTATTGGGGAACTATAAAATGAGTTAGCTCATTTTGGCCGGCTCACTAGTACACCAAGGTACCCAAAAATTCCAACATTATAGATCCCTTCAAAGTTGATGATGGTATCAACATAAAGAGGATTATTATAATGATACCGGTCACAACCAACAATCTTCAAGGTAAAGCATATATTCATGTAAGACAATGAACCCTCTCATGAAGCAAGATTATTTCCACAATCTGTTTTATTTTCCACATTCTGTTTTTAAAAATACCAAATTAATGAAATAGTCAATAAGCTCTGTATATAACAATCTAATAGACAATTTGTGATTCATCATTAAAATCAATGTGTATGAGAATGGAAAACAACATCCAAGTAAAGGAGGTTTCTGAAAAGCAAATTAAAACTTCTGTCAGGAATGTTAAATGTTAAGTTGGTGCAAAAATAATGACGTAATAATGTCGTTTTTTGACGTTAAAAAATACGTCAAAAAACGACATTATTACGTCATTATTTTTGCACCAACCTAATAGAAAACAGTGAAAAAAACCTAACAAAATCAATGGTCGAAAGAGTTGTGAAGAATACTGAATATCACTGGACCGCATATTTGCATTTACCATAATAATTCAGCCAGAAATATAGCGTATTGTTTGTAATCAATATATATTCTATTGTCTATAAAGCTTTGTATTCATTTATATTACATAACTTTGCATAAGTTTCATTTTGCCTATGCATCAGGAAATCACGTTGAAACCCCGGTGTCCCGAACGATCACCGAAGTTAAGCAAACGTTCTGACCACTCGGCCACGCGCCCATATAAACATAAATACTTACCTACATACATTCGCTTGTAGGTCTCTTCTCTGGCTTTTTACTTACTCTTCAACTATTTCTAAAATGTAAATGCAATATCACTCGTTATTTTCAGTCTTCTTAATTCTTGATCTTTGTTTTGGTGTTTTTTTGTTGTTTTTTGTTTTTTATTCTCATATTCTCTATCGGTATATGGGCACGTGGCGGATTAAAAGCGAAGGATTAGAACGTTCGTTTTCTGACAATGAGACCCGGGTTCAAATCTCACTATGGTCGATTTGTCAGGAAGGCGACTTCCTGATGTTATCGGTCTGAAGGATGAGATTCCTACGTGCGGCACCTTTGGAAAGTGCCTGAAAACCATACCACGGTTTGACCCAAGCCTTGCGAGTGAAAAGCCATACCACGGGTTGACCCAAGTCTTGTGATTTAAATTGGGTAGACGGAACCCTTGGGAAGCGTCGGTGGTTGTATTAGCACGATATCATCGTCACCGAGGGTTTAAGCGTTGATCAAGCGTTGACTGTTGATCACGATAGATAACGCGCCCTCTCCCAGAAACTGTAACTAAGGTCCGCTCAGCCTGAGCAGGCGTCTATAATGGGGATTAGCTTACCGCCCTTGCAGACTGGCATCCACAGATACGAGTGGCCGTAGCATTTACATTTTATTCTCTAACACTCGGTAACCGTTTGAGCCTTAGTGGCTTTATTGTCTTATTTTTCATACTATTAGGTTGGTGCAAAAATAATGACGTAATAATGTCGTTTTTGACGTATTTTTTAACGTCAAAAAACGACATTATTACGTCATTATTTTTGCACCAACCTAATACTTCAGATAGTAACATCCACTATCTCGCATTCTCTTCTCTTCTTGTTTAGTAATGGCAGATTTAAACTCGAATTCAAAGGTCTTTTTAGTTTTTTGTTGTTTTTTTTGGGGGGGTGGGGTAAATATGATACATACATACATATATGTATTTCTACGATATATTCTTATATATATGTACAATGCTAGGAAAGTGAAATTATGTTTTTAGTATTTATGTATTGGAGCTCGAGTCGACATAGGTACTTATCTTCGTATCGGAGACTGTGAATTCTTGTAGATTTTTACTTTTATTTATGAAAAATATAAGTTCATTGTCTCTTGTTATTAGACCGATTATTCATCCTATCAGCGTTGGCCTTATTAAATATTAGATAAGAAAACATTACTGATAAGATTCAGAAGAAAAATCAGGTACCGGAAATAGTGATTTATTTATAACGTTCGGTTTTGCTCGATTATATATATATATATTTTTCTTATTTTGGTTAAATGTTTCGGATATTAAATTCTTACAGTTAAACATTTGTCATAGTCTTTATGGCTTGGTGGTTTGTTTTTTTTTTGTTTTTTTTTTTTGTGTTATGAAATTTTGATATTAGAGTGCTGATATTCATATTGCAAAGTGCATCAAAACCTTGGAACATTACAAAATGGCTTTTGTATATTTTCTCTCGGTTTTCTCATATTTCTTTCATAGTCTATCTTTATTTCCATTTGTTTTTCTTCCTGCTTCATTTTTTTTTTTTTATCTTTCCTCTTTTAACTTTTTCTTTCTTGTTTATTTTATTTTGCTTCCTCGTCACATTTTTTTTCCTTTTTTTTTTCTTCAGAAAGAAGCGAGGGCGAGTATAATTGATTATCTCACCTTGTCAGTCAGGAGAGTTCTCTTAACGTCCGCTAGAACGCGGTGTTGTATAAAGCAGTATAAATGGAAAGGGCACAACACCCTATCTCACTCTTCTATAAATTAGGCTAGTTTAGTGTTGTTTTGTATCTTTAGTTTCTTCAACTAAGAATACCCGCTCGGCCCGGTGGCTAGGATCAAAGTGTAGTATCTGCGCTTTGTGAGCTGCCGGGTCGGGTGTCTGTCGAACTCTCTGCTTGCAGAGAGGAACCCGGACGAAGCTCCGCCGAAGGGTAGGGTTTCGTTGGGGAAGGTTGACGGAACTGGCCCGCCTCGGCGGGTTTGGATGGTTATTTATTTTTGGCTGGGCCTACGGGCTCAGATATACCCACATTAAAAAGGCCTTGTGCCACATTCGATCCCCGTGGGTGGATTGATAAATACCATCTTTAGTTTCTTCATTAACTCCAGTTAACTTAGCTAAGAGATGCATTCTCATTGCCCCCCCCACACACACACTTTATTTCTACCTCTATTTTTCTTTAGTTTCATTCCCCATCCCCTCCCTCGTTAGGTGTTCGGTTTTCTAGTGAATGTGGGGCGTCTTTCGTTTCGAGTGAGGATTTCGTATTTGTTGTGTATTTGAATGGGTGTGTATTTGAGTGAGTTCATAGGATGAATAAATGTTTTATATTATTAAGTCCCGCATTCATTTCGTTTGGGTTAACTGATGTTTCTTCCACATTTAAGGATTGTGGGGGGTTTATTACTAACACTATTTTGTTTATGTTCTCGTATATAGTTTTCTTCATTTTTATAAATATTCATTGGGGTTTATATTTTTAAATTGTTATTTTATTCCCCCCAACAGACAATGAATTGTACATATGGGAACTAATTAGGACTTTCATAGAGACAATGAGTTATTACAGGACATGTCTTAAGAAAGGTAAGTAAGAATGGATATTTTGGTGTAAGGAATATTGTTGTATGTTTGGGTCATTGTGACTAGCTAAGTTTAAGTTTAAGACAGATGAAGACCGTACTTTTTCCTCATTCCCCATTTTGGCGATGTGTCACATTTTGTATAAAAATACAAATAAATATTGCTCTCTCTTCTTTAAATCCTCAACCGTTGGATGCAGTAGTGACAAGACGTTTCTCATTTCCCACCTGGGATATTGTTGAAACTTGACTAATGCATGGAATAATAATGCAACACAAAATGTACTTAGAACAAAATGTATTGAAACAAGAAAGTGTGCACAATATTTACATATAGTCTTTTGTCTATTCCTGGGAAGACCGTTCTGGAATGTGTGTTGACTGAGTCGCAGTCGGGCAGAGTCTCTGGTTGAATCTCTTGATTCCTTCCCGGTACCAACCATATTTATATAGTCGGTACTCCACTATGCAAATTAGGTGGATCCTACCACAACACCCCCTCCCAAGCCTTGGAATCCCTTTTGGATTTCAAACTGGCTTCCTATATGGGTTGATGATTATGGCTATCAATTATTAATTCTTTTTTTTTTTTCGTATGGATCTTTCTACCTCGTCGCCATTGTTGAAACTTGACTAATGCATGGAATAATAATGCAACACAAAATGTACTTAGAACAAAATGTATTGAAACAAGAAAGTGTACACAATATTTACATATAGTCTTTTGTATATTCCTGGGAAGACCGTTCCTGGAATGTGTGTTGACTGAGTCGCAGTCGGGCAGAGTCTCTGGTTGGATCTCTGTATTTATCTATCCACCCACGAGGATAAAATGTGGCACAAGGCCAGTTTAATGTGGGTATCTCCGAGACCGTAGGCTCGGCCAAAAATATAGCCTTTTTGAACGCGCCTAGACGGGTTCAAGGCCTGTCTACCTCCCCGGACGAAACCTTGCCCTTCGGCAAAGCTTCGTCCGGGTTCCTCTATGCTAAAGCATAGAGTTCGACAGTCGATCTCTGGTTGGATCTCTTGATCCCTTCCCGGTACCAACCATATTTATATAGTCGGTACTCCACTATGCAAATTAGGTGGATCCTACCACAACAGATATGTTCGTAGTCTTAACGACCGAATCACCTGTCACGTAATACACAACATAATGATATCACTCCATTACATCTTGTTTAAGAAAAAACCTCAAGCGACGATTATAATATCGCTACTATAAAAAAAACAATATAAATATAGAGATCCATCCTATTTCATCAAATGAGATAATGCCATTATAAACCGATTACCCCTGTAAGAAACTGTTAACCGAGTACACCTAAATTTTTACTTCATTTTATTATCTTGTCATCATTTAGTTTGTCCTTTTGACGCCTCAAATTATTGTCCTATTAATCGCTTACCTCTTTTCGCCAAAGTACTCGACGCTCTAATCAATGATGAATTGGTTAAGCGACTTCCCTTCGGTCAAACAATATGGCTTCCGTTTCAACCAGGTCTACAACCAACGAGTTAATGGCCATCAATGAATTTTTATATCAAGTCTAAGATAAGAATGACGAAACTCAGGCTGTGACTCTAGATATCTCGGGGTCATTAAAAAGGTTTTGGCATGCTGACCTTCTACGCAAGTTCAAGGGTTACGGTGTCACTGGACAAAACTTTGGCTTAATTACAAACTTCCTAACAAATCGTGTCATGAAGGTCATGTTGAAATGGCAGGCTTCATGATCATACTAACGTGATGGTCCCTCAGGGTTAACTTAGCTAAGAGAGGTATGCTCATTGCCCCCCCCCACACACACACACTTTATTTCTGCTCCTAGTAAGGAAAAATATATATTTATTAATATATACATAATAGTTTTGTTACATTACCTCAAACACTATTTTGTTAATACCAGCACTCAATGTGCATTATCATATATATATATATATATATATATATATAGAGAGAGAGAGAGAGAGAGAGATAGATAGATAGATAGATAGATAGATAGATAGATAGATAGATAGATAGATAATATTAGTGGTAAATATACATATATATGCAAAATCCACAGGTGCGTATACACACATGTATATTTTTTGAATAAAAAATTCCGAGAGGATAGAATCCAGGTAGAACTCAATGTCCAGGACAGAGTAAGGATATAATAAAAAGACTTAAACACTAATATTCCATGGTCATAATTTATTCCACTGGAATCGTAAATACGATCCACCACTTCTTTCCTTACCTCTCCCTCCTTCTGATCTTTAACATTAGATCGTCCATGGTATGTGTGTCACCACGAAATGAATCTTTAATGTATTTGACATCCGACAACATTCATTTTCCCCCTTCCACTCACACCTAGTTTTTAAAAAACCCTCTCTGTTAAGTTTTAATCTCCCAAATTCTCTCGTATGTTACCCCTCTCTTTAGAACTAACATTCGTCCCACACTCTCATATTCACTCTCTCTAAATTCTATTTTTATTTCCGGAGTTGTTCTTTTCCGTTTTCTTTTTGAATTTGTAGGTCTGATGAATTGGATCGTATTTACGATTCCAATGGAATAAATTATGACCATGGAATATTAGTGTTTAAGCCTTTTTATTATTATCATATATATATATATATATATATAACAATATTATAAATTACCATATACTTGTATTCTGATTGGTCGACACAGGTGAGGTAACAATGTTCCTCTACTGAGGGGGTTTGGTTGGTTTTTGAACTCTTAAAATCCTTTATATTGCAATCACCACCATCATTTGATAAGACACAAGTAGTGTTGAAACAAAATTGCAATTTTTGTAGTGATTTTTAACATGCATATGCTATAATTTTGATAAATATATATATATATATATATATATATATAGAGAGAGAGAGAGAGAGGGAGAGAGAGAGAGGGGGGAGAGAGAGAGAGAGATTTCTGTCGCACTCTGTATAAAAAACATTCTTGACAAATAGATCTAATATCTAATAGGCTATAAATATTTAGAACCCGGCAGAAGATGAATATACTTTATATATATATATATATATATATATATATATATATATATGAAGTTTAAAATTTGTGTGTTTAGGCAGCAAATTCCCTTTAGGAATGTCTGATTTAATAAATTACAGATATCATGTGTGCTATTTTGTGCGACAAAAATATCTCCCACATATACGTCCCACATAATGGTAAGACATTATCTTGAAGAAGACACCATTGCCACTAATGTCTTACCATTATGTGGGAGGTATTTCTTGGAGGTATGTGTTGGGGGTGTTTGTGTCCCGCCCTGTATAAAAGACATTCTTGACAAATATATCTAATATCTAATAAGCTATAAATAATTAGAACTCTTCTCAAGATTAATATTTCCCTTCGAAAAAGTTGTACACATCCATTATCATGTGATTATAAGCAAAAGTTCCATTAATATCGATCTACTGATTAAATACAATATATATATATATATATATATATATATATATATATATATATATATATATATATATATATCGAGGTAATTTTTAACTTAATAATTTATAAATTTAAACTCTTCAATCTGCATTCAACACCATGACTTGATAAGACACCAGAAGTGTTGAAACAAAATGACTACTTTTGTAGTGATGTTATAATATGTTTTTGTTATAATTTTTAAATCAATAATATTAAAAAATATAAAAAAAATGTTATTGCGAATCATGCAAAGATAGTCTTCAGATTATTTTTGTTTAGGGCAAGATTCGACACTTCAAAATAAAGTGTGAATAGGTCAAATTTTTTTAAAAAATCAAACCCTTTATAATAGTTGCTAATCAGAACAAAGCAAATGGCTTTTACGACCGGGAAAAAAAATCTTTTAACATAACGTCAATGTTTCAATTTTGGATCCTGTGGGAAATCAAAGAATATTTTATCATCTAAGAATCGTAAAGCATGGTTAGGGTTAGGTTATCTGTTTTTAAAGGATGTTATAACATGTATATGTTATAAGTTTTAAATAAATAATATTTGCTCTACTCAGTATTGAGAACACTTTTAAGAATAGTATTTTTGGTTGTTGGAATTTATTCTGTCTTTTATTTTTATGAAAATTTAAACTATACACATGTAGTTTATTGTCGTAAACAAAAAAATCTGAAGACTATGCAATCTTTGTATGATTCGCAATAAAATTTTTTTTTTTTTTTTTTTTTTTACCAAATTTAATGAAAGCAGTACTCTACTTTATTTCATCACTTTTATAGTAGCAGCGAGGCCTGTTCATGATGTCAGTTCCTCACTACTGTCTAGTATTGCTCAAATACTAACTGGTCTCTGTACCGTACTTACACCAATACAGCCTTTTTACAAACATTCATTAAATTTCTTTGAATACTTACAGAAGTTTCACATTTCAGTGAGCAGAATTCTGGGTAAGCTCTTCGCTTTTTATGTCTTCCCAAAGAAGCTGTCACTTTGAAAAAAAGGTTAGGTGTCGTAAGAGTGGAATTAACCTGACAAGTTTTTAACGGTTTATATTGAATAAATCTAATGTTTTTAAATTTAGATTAGGACAAGTATTAAATGGGAGAGTATATATATATATATATATATATATATATATATATATATATATATATATATATAGATAATATTAGTGGTAAATATACATATATATGCAAAATCCACAGGTGCATATATACACATGTATATTTTAGAATAAAAAATTTCCGAGAGGATAAAATCCAGGTAGAACTCAATGTCCAGGACAGAGTAAGGATATAATAAAAAGGCTTAAACACTAATATTCCATGGTCATAATTTATTCCATTGGAATCGTAAATACGATCCAATTCATCAGACCTACAAATTCAAAAAGAAAGCAGAAAAAAACCTACTCCGGAAATAAAAATAGAATTTAGAGAGAGTGTAATTATGAGAGTGTGGGACGAATGTTAGTTTATAAGAGAGGGGTTTAACAGAGAGAGTTTTATTTAAAATTAGGTGTGAGTGGAAGGGGGAAAAAGACTGTTGTCGGATGTCTAAATCAGTATAAGGATACACATCGAGGTGACATACACACACCATGGCCGATCAAATCTTAAAGAAGGAGGGAGAGGTAAGGAAAGAAAAGGTGGGGAAGAAAGATGGGGCGGGTGAAATTAAAATTGCAAGGGACGCTGTGTAATTGAGAAAATTTGACAAAAATAATATCGACTGCAGGTTACAAATCAAATATTATAAACAATAAATATGACGATTATCTAATCTAGCGAGGACCTATATTTTTATGTTCAAAACGCATGCAAAACCACACATACACAATAACTTATACACGTATATACATACACATCGCCGTGTACCTACATCTGCTTTCTTTTTGAATTTGTAGGTCTGATGAATTGGATCGTATTTACGATTCCAATGGAATAAATTATGACCATGGAATATTAGTGTTTAAGCCTTTTTATTATATATATATATATATATATTAACCATTAAGGCTACTACCGCAACTTAATAAAATACAAGCTGTTTCATTATCTAGGAATTTTCTGTAAGAAGACTGAAGTAAAATAAAACAGAACCGCTTGAATTTGCTTCAGAGTGTGAAAATTGACAGTAATTTTTGTTTCTAACGATTTTGAATAGGGTGTTATATATATATATATATATATATATATATATATATATATATATATATATATATATATAAAAATAAAGTAATATACAAAAGGACAATTTCGGACGAAAATAAATATAGTTAACAGTTTAATAAATAAACAGAGCGTCTACACAAATACGCGTATCCACTAAAAATAACTTTTAAAGTGATATATCTATATATATATATATAAATTTCCAAGAGGATAAAATCCAGGTAGAACTCAATGTCCAGGACAGAGTAAGAATATAATATAGTAGACTCAAACACTAATATTCCATGGTTATAATTTATTACATTGGAATCGTAATTACGATCCAATTAATCAGACCTACCTAACTACCTATATATACACACACACACACACACATATATATATATATATATATATATATATATATATATATATATATATATATATATATATATATGTGTGTGTGTCCTTTAAATTTTTATGTAGGAACAAACTACCCAGTATCGGAAATAAATCGTTTGTAGTTATGCCCATTGCAGACACAGCGCTACATGTCGATTTTCTGTTGCAGAGATATGGTCTAATGACCTTTTAAGACAAGGAAATTGACTGTTAGCGGGCAAGTGTTGAATCCTTAGTGTCTATCTATCTATCTATCTGTCTATCTACATGTATGCGTAGATACTTTGTTTTACATTAACGATCTGCCTAAGAGTATACCCCATTTTTTTCTGAATATCTATGCAGATGATACAACGGTATATGCGCGCACTTCGAAAATTATAGAAGTCATCACTGGCAGCAGATCTCTCCTTTGATATAGCTATAACCACTCAATGGGGGATGGAAATAGCTGGTCCCATTTAATAGCTCAAAAATCATACTAGTAATGTTCCGTCATCACCGAACAGACCCTTAATTTTCATCTATCACAATGAACGGATGTTCTCAACAAGCCTCCTTGTTTAGAACGACTGTTAAGACATAATCTTAATCCAGACCTCACTCCCTTTCTCACCACCGCTTCTCTCAGGCTTTTCCATAAATACTTTTATGGTAATTTTTCTTATGAACTTCCCGCTATTGTTCATAGATATCTGGAATTTAAACGCAGTACTAGATTGGCGGCAAATGTAAATGCAATGTCAATTTGTTTTCTTAATTCTTGATTTGTTATTCTCCTCCCTCTATAATTGTAGTTTTTCCCACATTCTCTAACATTCAGTAATCCCTCACGCCTTAGTGGCTTTATTGCCTTGCTTGGGATTAAATATTTTTAAAAATGAAAATGGAACTTGAGTATACGATTCATTGCTAAAGATGCTGGGAAAATGGTCTGTTCCCTGTACTGCCCGAGTCTTTTGAACAGGGGTAGAGGTTTATCCCTTGTTTCCTGTCTGTGATTGGGTTTCTGGTTCTTTCTAAAGCCTTTTCCTTTTCTTTTTCTTTCGGTGGCCCTTTGTTTGTCTTCGTGGCATTATCACTGCTTAGAGTGGTGTCTCTTACTTTGTAGCCCTCTGCCTCGAGTAGCTCTTGGGCCTTGTAAAGAGTAAACATCATGGCAAAAGTATTTGAGTCCTCTTGCTATGCTCTATTTTTTTTGTTTTTTGTTTGTTTGTTTGTTTGTTTGTTTTTTTACAAAAGCCAGATCAAGCCGAAGATTGAGTAACTCTGCCATATCTGTTTTGGACAAGCATAGCTTTTCCCTTTCCAGATCAAAAGCGTCTACCCGACCTTTTGGGTGATGAATTATTTTCAACCACGCAGTCCCTTTCCCATAGATGAACTGTTGCAAGCCTCTCTCTCTACCCTATCATGAGTTCAGGGGAGTTCCTTAGTTCCGACTACTCTAACCCTCACAGCTAAAACCCTCCATGTCACGTACACCGAGGTGAATAATTCTAATTCATTTCGTATTCTATTAGTAAGAAGGAAGTTCCACTCGAGCAGCTTCTCTCCCCCAAACCGCTATTTTGTAAAACCGACTCCCAAGATGGTGCTTTCCCGCCCACTAAAATCGTAACCTTTTCAAGTTTAGTATTAACCGTTATCTTTCCCACATATCCTCCTAAACTGCGTCGCAACCTCTTAATCTTAGTGCTCACAAAACAACCTCCTGTAGCAACCGACTACCTCGAGTGGCTCTTTGGCTTTAACCCTACTAAAAAATCACACCACTATCATTAATTTAAAAACTATCATTTTTATTTTTAAATGGAAGTTGTATTTTCAAACGCCTTTTGACTCTTGCACTTACAGACGAAAGGAAATTCCTCGATATTAAGCATGTTAGTTACTGCGAAAACAGAAAAAAGTTTATCGCGAACAGCGAATTCTTTGTTAGCTCTCGCGTAAGCCTTTATTTCTTTTGATAAACAAAGCGGAAGACTTGTATCCTGGTCTGATGTAATTAATATCACCCCCAAAAGAAGTAAAACCATATATATATATATATATATATATATATATATATATATATATATAAAACATGCATCTCACCTACACAAGATTCCACGTGCATGGGCGTGCCTTATATTATTCAAGACCAGATATACCGTAATCAGGTCCTGGTGTATCTAATCGCCGTAACAAACTGCGCCAATGACGTCATTGTTTTTGCAAAGCCGTCACTATTTACTTTATCCTACTACTAAGTGTTTCTTTCTTTTTCAATATATCTTTATATTATCTTTCATTCCTTCTTGCTTGCTTGCTTTTTTTCTTTCTTTTCGCCTATGTCTTATTATCAATTTATTTTTCTTTCTTTCTTTTTTCGCTTTTAATATATCTTCATATTATCAAGTGATTCTTTCTTTCTTTTTCAATATATCTTTCATTCTTTTCCTCTGAGAGTCTGTCTATATTTCTGAGATGAGTTATTATGTACATTATTTACATTATTCGGACTATTGCCCTCATCTTTGACGCCATATTTATCACAACGTTTCGGCCGTTGTACGCTCCGGCCTTCTTCAAGTGGTTGGAATGTCGAACTGAACCTTTTATTACGCTCACTGGGGTAGACTGTTCTAGTTCCACGTGCCATGTTTAATGGATGTCAGTTATCAGTTATCTCCTGTTCATTTCCCTCTGAAAGTTCTCCACTGCCTTAACCGGGTATTGAACTCACACTCTTTGGGTCCTGTCACTGGATCTAACCAACGCCTTTATCCACTGTGCCATGTGTCCTTGAGGAATCAATCAATCAATCAATCAATCAATCAATCAATCAATCAATCAATCAATCTATCTATCTATCTATCTATCTATCTATCTTTCTTGTTCAATATATCTTTCTATTATCTTTCATTCTTTCTTTCTCGCTATCTTTTCCCCTATATCTTATCAATTTATTTTTATTTTTTCTTTCCTTTTTGAATATCTTTATATTATCAACTGATTTTTTCCTTCTTTCTTTCTTCTTTTTTAAATATAGCTCTGTATTATCCATTCACTTTTCTTTCTTTTTCAATATATCTTTATATTATCTTTCATTCTATTTTTCTTTCTTTCTCGCTTTCTTTTCCCCTATATCTTATTATCAATTTGGTTTTCTTTCTTTTTTCTTTCCTTTCAGTATATCTTTATATTATCGATTGATTCGTTCCTTCTTTCTTTCCTTGTTTCTTTCTTTCTTTCTTCTTTTTTACTATATCTCTCTATTATCCATTGACCTTTCTTTCTTTCTCAATACACTTTTATATTATCCTTTTATTTTTCTTTCTTTCTTTCTTCCTTTTTTCTTGTATGTTATTATCAATTCAATTTTCTTTCTTTCCTTTTTCTTTATTTATTTCTATTTTTACTTTTTTTTTTATCTTTACCATATTCTTCAATCTATTAATTTTTTCTTTCTATGCTATTCATTCTTTCTCTTTCTTAACATCTTTCTATACTCTTTGATTTTTCTTTCTTTCATTCATTTGCCATTTTTTTAATTCTTTCCAAAATTTCCTTCTTTTCTTGAATCGTTTAATTAATCTCTTTTACTTGATCATTTTCTTTCTCTCCTGTCCTTCCTTCATTCTTTTTCTCCTTTCCCTTCTTTCATTCTATTTCTTCTTTCCCTTCTTTCATTCTTTTTCTCCTTTCCATCTTTCATTCTTTTTCTCCTTTCATTCTTTTACACTTTCCTTCTTCATTCTTTTTCTCATTTCCCTTCTGCATTCTATTTCTCATTTTCCATCTTTCATTCTTTTTCTCCTTTCCTTCTTTGATTCTTTTTCACCTTTCCTCTTTTCATTCTTTTTCTCCTTTCCAACTTTTATTCTGTTTCTCCTTTCCCTTCTCAATTCTTTCTCTCCTTTCCTCTTTTCATTCTTTTTTCTTTCCTCTTTTCATTCTTTTTCTCCTTTCCTTCCTTCATTCTTTTTCTCCTTTCCTTCTTTCATTCTCTTTCTCCTTTCCCTTCTCCATTCTTTTTCTCCTTTCCTTCTTTTATTCTTTCCTCCTTATCTTCTTTTATTCTGTTTCTCCTTTCCCTTCTCTCTTTCTTTTTCTCCTTTCCTTCCTTCATTCTTTTTCTCCTTTCCTTCTTTCATTTCTCTCCTTTCCTTCTTCATTCTTTTTCTCCTTTCCTTCCTTCATTTTTTCTCCTTTCCTTCTTTCATTATTTCTCTCCTTTCCTTCTTCATTCTTTTTCTCCTTTCCAACTTTTATTCTGATTCTCTTTTCCCTTCTCAATTCTTTCTCTCCTTTCCTTCTTTCATTCTTTTTCTCCTTTCCTTCATTTATTCTTTTACTCCCTTCCTTCTTTCATTTTCTTTTTTCTTTCCCTCTTTTCATTCTTTTTCTCCTTTCCCTTCTTTTATTCTTTTTCTCCTTTCCCTCCTTTCATTCTATTTCTCCTTTCCCTTCTTTTATTCTTTTACACTTTCCTTCTTCATTCTTTTTCTCATTTCCCTTCTTCATTCTATTTCTCATTTTCCATCTTTCATTCTTTTTCTCCTTTCCTTCTTTGATTCTTTTTATCTTTCCTCTTTTCATTCTTTTTCTCCTTTCCTTCTTTCATTCTTTTTCTCCTTTCCCTTCTCCATTCTTTTTCTCCTTTCCTTCTTTTATTCTGTTTCTTTTTTCCCTTCTTTCATTCTTTTTCTCCTTTCCTTCCTACATTCTTTTTCTCTTCCTTCTTTCATTATTTCTCTCCTTTCCTTCTTCATTCTTTTTCTCCTTTCCTTCCTTCATTCTTTTTCTCCTTTTCTTTTTTTCATTATTTCTCTCCTTTCCTTCTTCATTCTTTTTCTCCTTTCCTTCCTTCATTTTTTCTCCTTTCCTTCCTTCATTTTTCCTCCTTTCCTTCCTTCATTATTTCTCTCCTTTCCTTCTTCATTCTTTTTCTCCTTTCCAACTTTTATTCTGATTCTCCTTTCCCTTCTCAATTCTTTCTCTCCTTTCCTTCTTTCATTCTTTTTCTCCTTTCCTTCATTTATTCTTTTACTCCCTTCCTTCTTTCATTTTCTTTTTTCTTTCCCTCCTTTCATTCTTTTTCTCCTTTCCCTTCTTTCATTCTTTTTCTCCTTTCCCTTCTCCATTTGTTACCCCCTTTCCTATTTTCATTCAATAGAAAAAGAGCGGCAAGATCAAGAGGATATCCTACTGTTTGCGTGAGTATCCCCGGGGAAACTTTTGTAAGTGAATAGGTATACCGATTTATCTATACAAAAAAAAATGACTCTGTATCACAGTTTGCCTTCGGTGGTGATAAATATCAGACGAATCCTCGCGTGTCTCTCGCTATCGTTATTTATATGGCATGTGTTTTGATGAGCTACATTCCTTGGTTCCGCCAGCCGTGACCTTTGCAACTGGGACCAGGCGCGCCACGCCACGCCACGCCACGCCACGCCACGCCACGCCACTTATACAAGGAAACATCCATGTCCTCATTCCCTTCGTATTTTATTAATAAGAATTAAGTTCCACTCTGAGGGTTTCATCCCAAGAACTGCTGCTTTGTGGAACGAACTCCCGGTGGGATGTTTTCCAAAATCACTTAATCAGAATTTATTGAAGTCTACAGTTAAGTATCTTCATTACTAAATAACATCATGAACTGCACTTCCTGCTTTTTCTTATGCTCATACAACACCATACAGTAATGCTCTATCTTGAGAGACTCTTGGGTCTTATATTGGGTGAACATTAGTATAATAAAAAAATAAGTTTTATTCGAGCCGGACGTGACCTCTGACTTGCTAAAATAAGAGATGGTAAATTCGGAACTAGCTCATTGCCTCCCCGTTTAAGTTTGATTTGTTTGTGTGCTTATGCTTTCGGGTCACTCAAAATGAAAGGATGGATGAAGGATATATAAAATTTAACCCAAGAGAAAATATTTTTGAACTTAGGTCCAATATTTTTTATTGGGTCTTGAAAAAATAGAAACTTGAAAACCCTGAACACCGATTTTAAAGTAGAGTTTGTGTGTCTGTGTTTTTGCTCGCACACGCGCGTGTGTATATGTGTATGCGCAAATGTATGTGTGTGTGTGTACGTGTGTGCGCGCACGAGCGTGTGTGTGCATGTGCGTGCGTGGAGGTTCCATAGCCTGGTATTTAAAATCTTGCTCAAGGAAAGTTAACTGTTTTAGCAAATTTTCTACCTATCGAAAATCAAAAAGGACCCGTAAACTGCTAACTTTTCAAAATCCGATATAGTGACTAATCCCTGTAGCAGACACCTGCTCAGGCACATCTGATTTTGTTCAAACCCCGCAGAGCCCCTCTCTGGTTTATACTACAATTATGTTGAACGGAACTTAGTTGCAGAGAGAAAACCTAATCTGGAGTTATCTAACTTGACTTGGGATTTCGCGCGAACACAAACATCGACGTTTTCTGAATCATACTACCTCACTCGTTTTCTTTCTTTCTTTCTTTCTTTCATTCATTCTTTCTTTCTTTTTCCTTCCTTCCTTCCTTCCTTCTTTCTATCTTTCGTTCTTCCTTTCTCCATGTTTCTTTCTTCCTTTCAAACACTTTTTCTTTTCAAAATATTTATTTCTTGCTTTCAACCTTTCTCCCCTCTTTCGTTTTTTTCTTTCTTTTTTATCTATCTTTCTTTCCTTCTTTCTTTCTTCCCTTCCTTCTCTCTTTCTTTCTCTCTTTCTCCATGTTTCTTTGTTTCTTTCAAACATTATTTCTTTTCAATATATTTCTTTCTTGCTTTTCAACCTCTCACCCTTTTCTCTTTTCTTTCTTTCTTTCTTTATTTCTTTCTTTCGTTCAAGCCTGTTTCTTCCTTTAAAATAATTTCTCTTTCTTTTTTCCACACACCCATATTATTAAGAAGACATTACCTTAACAAATTGACCATGGTGAGGTTCGAACCTGGGTCTTATAGCAGAAATGGTAACGTCTTCGTCCCTAAGCCAAGCGCGTACTTAAATAACAAACTTAATAATATTAATATTGTTCTGTCTTTTCTTTTCGCAGAAACTGACCGGCGGGCTTTACACTCTCCCTTAAACCTTCTCAGTGGACGTCTTCTAAAAGTGTTTGTTATAAATTCAGGTAAGTAATATTTTACTTATTCCGACATCGAGCGAGAAATCATCAACCCAAATCAAGCCGGTTTAACTAGAAAAAAAAAAGTATTTATTCTTGCTTATTTTGACGTGAAATCACGCAGTCTGGTGAATTTGAACCACACTGAATGCCTCGTGACGCAACCTTAGCAAATCATGCTGAATATTTCACGTCATTTTCTCAGAACAATGGAATGCGCCTGTCTTCAGGTCAATTAAAATGTGACTAGTTATGATAGGTTTCACCGCTGATAATAGAACTATTCCGGAAATTTTTTATTAGAAACTCAGCTCGGGGCTTGAACTGCAAATTATACTCGAATTCTGTCACCCTTGCCGACTATTAACATTACTGTGAATTCAGCCCGAGACGGAGCTCTATTACTGTGACCTTGTGTCAAACTATAAAGCCTAGTAAATAACTATATCTGATTGACTCTAAACCAATGTTCTGAATTCGATACACACTGGGCGACTCACTATGTTGATCTTGTTTAAGACAAGACACATTTTTGCAAAATAAAACCTAATGCTAATTACCATACCACAAACACAGAGAAGCTAATTAAAAAAAATAACATTTCGCTTGGGTAGTGATTTTTGTTTCTTGTCACTAGCAAGAAAGTTCGATTCTCACCGAGGGCAGCCCTAAGGTTTACTCCTTCTTTTTCTTTGTTAGGTTAAATTAAGTTGGTTATTTTAACTATATATATCGATATTTGTTTTAGTCATTGTTATATACCTATGAACACTAATGTGTATGTCCCAATCCTCATCAATACGTTGGACACTATTGTAAGTGGGGGTAATATGCTAAGTAGTACACCATTAGCAGTGGTTACCTACTTCACGCCGCTGGCGAGTATTGCATTTTGTTGATGTTATAAAGATTACCAATTCATTTCCAACCTACGTGTTGGTTATTCCTCATCCAGTAATCTTTTCTAGGTTACAAAAGTTATGTAGTTCGTATAGAACAAAAAACTCAACCAATATATAATGTTAGACATCGTCACTGTTCAAGTGTCGAAAAGGTAGACATATGTCCCGTTTACTTAAGAGTCAAAAATGAAGACATAGATCTATTAACACTTTAATTTGGATAAAAAAATGTAGACAATGAATGGTTTATCATTGAGTCAAAAAGGTTGATATTTTTGGTCTCTTCATTCTTTTGTATTTTCTTTCAATTTACTTCCTCTTATTTGTTTATTTATCTATTTATTTTTTGAACTATGTTTATTTTTGGGTTTTTTTTTTACTGATGTCTATATCTTGATTCTCTCAACATTATTTTCCACAAAATATAAACACGACTCAAACTGAAAACTGACAGCAATCATGCAATGTTAAATTTAGTAAAAGATATTGCAGACAGACAAATCCAAATTTGAACATTTTAGTAGTAAGAGGATTCTGGAGATAGATTGGAAAACAAAAATAAATAGACTGCAGCTACTGAAAGTTTGTATTTTACTTTAAATAAATGCAAATATATCTTATTTTAAGGTGTTTTCTAAAGTAATGCTTGTAGTATATACATTCTGTGTGTTTATAATTGAGAGTAGTCTTTTCTTCACACTTTCCTTTGCTATATCCTCTTGGAGTTCCTACAGTGTCTGCGATCAACACGATGCAGTCGGCATATCATGTTTTTTTTTTAGTATTACGCTCACTAATACTAAATCCTATTAGGACTTGTAGTTCTCTTAAGTTTATAAATAAATAATAAAGAGTTGATAAATAACAGAAAGCTGTATAGTAAGGCGTTTCATTCCGAAATGGAACTTGATGATTTTTATCTCTATCTATAAAAGGCAGGATGTGTGTGTGTGTGTGTGTGTGTGTGTGTGTGTGCTGCATTGGTCACAAGTGGGAAAAATTTAAATCTGCATGGCACTTTACTCCAATTGGTTCATTCGCTTGCTCAAACTCAACGTTGATTCTGATTCCACAGAACTGGGTTAAGTGTGAAAAAGTATTTGTTGTTAACATTCTTTTTCATTTGGTTTTTCCAGTTACGAGTCCTTTTTTTAAAGCTGATCGTTTTGTGTTCATTTTGTTTAGTTCTTTTTTCATAACAGATTTAATGTTTAGTATAGAGCTTAGAAAAAATTCGCAGTGTGAGATAGGCAAGAAGTAAGGCATGTAGCATCATCAGCACAGCAAAGGGCACTCCTTTAAAGGCAATGAAGGGTAAAAATATTTTAAATCAAGTGATAGCGATTGCCGTATGAGTCGTACGATTTTTGAATCAAGCACCGTCAACGCCGGGCCATCCTGCTAGTTTTGTCTAAAGTTTTTTCTTTTCGGAACGAAACGCGTCAATATACAGTTTTCTGTGTTGTTCTTTATTTACTAGATCTCTTTCTCTCTCTCTCTCTCTCTCTCTCTCTCTCTCTCTCTCTCTCTCTCTCTCTCTCTCTCTCTCTCTCTCTTTCACACACACACACACACACTCTCATTCACTCTTCTACACTCACATACACCGATTTAAGTACGATGACCGAAGTTAAGCAACGTCGAACCTGGATGAGTGACCACTTAGGAATACCAGGTGATGTAAATTTGCATGTGCGTGTAGTGTAACGGATAATGGCTGGGAATTGTTAGTCGGAGGGACCGAGTTTCAATACCCTTTGCGTTCGTTATATTCACTTACCTTGGGGAAGGCATGAGTCCACCTCTCCTTCTCCACCTCAACTATTATTATCTCCAAAAATAAATAAATAAATAAATTAAATTAGAAATATAGTTGGGTCCGAAATATTTAGATTTCGTCATTGAATAAGCCATAAACGTCGACATGCCTCCAAACAAAAACAACCAAACCAATATTCTGATCATAGCTGTTCCACACTTGGGGCCTTGTGCCAGTCAAATCTACATATAATAAATATCTATTCCCGTCGCCTTCTTTATTGCCCGATGCGCTATTTACAAAACGAAATTGATTTTCTCCGGACTTCATTTCTGTCATCGCTTTAGGCAAAAAAAATATTGCTGTCCAAACCGAATTTTATTAACGTCCATTTCCAGAGCATTTTTTTTCATTTGAATAAGTGAAAAAGAAGCCGTTGCATCATTATAGACCCTCAGGTATAAACTTCTTGTGATACCTGTGTAAATGAACAGATAGATAATTACTGAAAATAAACGAAAATAGGGATTATTTTGCACCTATATCCCGAGGTTTGAGACACTGCTACCGTTAAAACGAGGCATACGAAATCCAAATTTTTACATTGGTTCGAAAACCGACTACAGTTACCAATGAAGAAAACAACCTATTATCTAAGCTGGACCCAATAATGTTACAACTGTTCTCTCTTCCATCTCAGACTGTAAATAATGAAGAAATATGAAATTATAAATAGACATCATAATTAATCTCCGTTTTGAAAAATCCTTGAATAAGCAAAAATCCAGTTAGCAATGATATTCGTATGGCTTTAAATCTTAATTTTAAGAACATTAAGGAATTATCGGTATGGCAACAAACCGTTTATATTTTCAGCAGGCATGGAAAATACGCACCTCGTTCAGAAAAGGTTAATGTTCAGAATGGTAGAAAAAGTGAAGTTGGATATCGGAAAAAAGAGAATCTGGGGATGAAGGAGGGAAAGCAACGATTAAAAAATAACAGGGAAGAAGGAAAGATAAAAAGAAGGCGACAGTGAAGGAGAAAATGCAGGATGAAGGAAAAGACGATAGTGATGGAGGAAAGTTGGGAAGTAGGTAAAATGTGTGTGCGTGTCACACATTTTTATTTATTTATTTATTTATTTTTTTTTGTAAGAAAATGATGATTGATTTTAAATTATTGTTAGAATTTGTGGAGAAAAATGTGAATTTCCGTATTATTCAATGATCTTGCCCGTGTGACCTCCATCTTCTGGCTTTCTCCTTCTATATTTTGGATGTGTCATTCCCTTGTTCGAATTTAAATTTAACTTGAATCAAAGGGAAAAGAATTTCAGTTGGCGGGTTGTGCCTCTCGGCCACCCAGCTTCGATCAGAATGAAATATACTTATCCAAGTACCCTGGATAATGTAGATTCAGAATATATATGGTGTTATGGGGTCCTCCCCTTTTTCATATAAGTGGACTCTACCAGTGTTACTTGGACTGCTGTCGTTAAATACCCACAGCCAGTCAGAATATACGAAAGGAGATAGAGATTGTGATTGAGTTGGAGGTAGAGTAATAGTGTGAGGTAAACGCTTGTAGAAGTCAGTTACAAGCACGCCCGACTCTAAGGAAGTCCTACTTCGAGACTGTATATATATATATTATTATTACGACTAACCGCGTTCCTGGATTTACTAACAATATACCCTTTGTATTATTGGGTAAATACATTTAATTACTTATCTTTATTTCTTGCTTTTGTCATTCATTGTAGACCGAATTTCATTTTCGAATTTCATCTCGGAATCCGCAACATATGGTTATGGGGGTATATCTCCAAACCCTAGGAGAGTTCGATAACAAACAGACAGACAGAGGCTACAACTTCATATATATAGATGCATTAGATATTTGTTGTAAATATGGATTATCTCCTCTTTGATAATCCAAGCTATAAAAGCTGTACATTTCCGCTTGTCAAGTAGACGAGTCGGAAGATTCGTCGGCGACTGTCGAACTCTCTGCATTAGCAGAGAGGGACCTGGACGAGGCTTTGCCGAAGGGCAAGGTTTCGTCCGGGGAGGTTGACAGGGCCTGAACCCGTCTAGGCGGGTTCAGAAAGGCCATATTTTTGGCCGAGCCTACGGGCTCGGGGATACCCACATTAAAACGGCCTTGTGTCACATTCGATCCTCGTGGGTGGATTGATAAATACAGGAATCAAGAGATTCTGAGACCGAGAGACAGACTCTCGGCGACTGTCGAACTCTCTGCATTAGCAGAGGGGAACCCGGACGAGGCTTTGCCGAAGGGCAAGGTTTCGTTCGGGGAGGTTGACAGGGCCTGAACCCGTCTAGGCGGGTTCAGAAAGGCCATATTTTTGGCCGAGCCTACGGGCTCGGGGATACCCACTTTAAACCGGCCTTGTGCCACATTCGATCCTCGTGGGTGGATTGATGAATACCGACGAGTAGTAAGATTCTTAATTGAATAAAAGATTACTAGACAGAATCTCTTGTCCTGTTTTCATCACAATATTACTTCACTGAAGAAATAGATTGGAAACCAGTAATAAAAAGTATCCTCAAAGAGATAATCCTTTTAATCGAATAGAATAATTATACGAATTATTTACATCTATTTCTAATGATTTTACCTGATGTGCTTCTTCAGGACGTTGGCGATAATGGCGTCACAACTTCTGATCCTTCGTAGCTTTCAGCAAGAGCTTTCCCCTTACTATCAATTCCAGTTCATCTTCTGCTATCCATTTACACAAATTTTCACTCATCCACTCTTGCCTTCAGGTGTCCTTTAAGTGTCAAATTCTACAAGCCTCATCTCCCCACTATGCTTTACAGAAATTTTTCTTTCCTGATCTTAAGTAGTCTCCTTTTCGTTCCCCTCTTCCTTAAAACTTCCTCTTGGCTTCCCTATTCCGCCCATCTTATCAGCTTCCTCGAGATAAACAGTGACAAATATTTTACATGAAATACCAATTATAAATGATTTCGCTCGAGTTACGTTACTGGCAGAATTGTTCTCTTGCTTGTATAATATTTCGAAAGAGTTTTCATTTGTAAAATTAATTGCTGAGTAATGCGCTTGTTAAAAGACCGGACCTCATCAAACGCATTCACACAAAGACAGTCTATCTGCGTACAATTTAAGTGCTTTGACCCCGCAAAATAAGACCAGCGGCGTAACCTTACGTTTAACTGATTATTGGTGATTACAGCACCTGATCACAACCCCTGGACACTTTCACTTGTTGGTAAACTCGGCGAAAGTACATACAGTCTCATAATCCAGTCTGAAGGGCTCATGTTTACGCAAGATGGAACTTCGCGTAACATTACTAATATAATGCGAAAGATAGGAAAAAAATTTGGAGATGGGTCACTAGCGTTTACTGTCAAGATAAGACAAGCTGGAAGTGGCGATGTTAGGAGAAAAGAAAAGGAATAAAAGTAATATCTTCTCTTTCTATGAGCCGTGTCACGTTGGTAAACATGGCTCTCCACAATTTCCTGTACTTTGTAGCTCTTAATATATTTTGGCTTTTTATTATCTTTCCTGAAACTTGTTCCGCCATCTATTTACTTAAGCTCGCTAAGGTAGGTTATGAGTTGTTTTCCGTTGTCTCTCTTGCCTTTAATCTGACCTGTGAGTATCAAATTTTCCAAGGCCTTTTTCATCTTAATGTACCCTAAAAATTTCAACTGTCTCTATAAATGCCCTTTTTGCTTCAATTTTCTATATCGTCGCTCAAATGCCTGGTCCATGGTATTTTCGACATTCTTTTTGGAGAAGCACATTTCTGTTGCTTTATGTTACTTCTTCATCTGTAATGAGATTGTTCAGCATTCATTGTCGTGTAAGAAGACTGATATTACATCACAGTTCAGTACTCTTTTCTTTCTCGAACAATTTTCTTCTGTTTCTTATGCTGCAGAATAAAAAGCTGATTTTCAAACATTTTTCAGTTTCATTTTTATTGCTTATACAAAGAAATTGTGATATTTCTGACAACTGCTATCAGATACTAATGACAAGTATTTTATAGATTTGTTTTTTTGTTTGTTTGTTTTTTGTTTTGTTTTTCTATGATCATGAAACAGTCACGCTGCAATAGTTACTGAGCTGGTCTTTTATTGCATATATATGAGATTTAATGTTAGAGACAGAAAAAAAAATCATTAGAAACAAAGAAAAGGGTATTGAACTGATATGTCATATCTATCCTCCTGTATGACAACTAATACTGGACAATCTCCTCAGAGATGAAGAAGAGACTTGAAGCAACAGAAATGTGGTTCTACAGAAAGATGCTGAGGATCCGATGGACCAAACATGTGAGCAACGACTAGGTTTGGGAGAAAATGAAAATAAAAAGGAAGCTCGTACTTAACATCAAGTAGAGCAGTTTAAATTTCTGGGTCACTTAACGAGAAAGGAGGGCTTGGAGAATCTAATACTCACAGGACAGATTGAGGAAAAGACGGACAGGGGAAAGCAGCGTGTAATATTCTTGATAAGCTAGAGAAAATGGATGGTAGAACAGGGTTGGAGAGAATTAGCAGAAAGACAAAACTTATTTCAAGGGACAGGAATATATGGAGGGTCGTGAACACCTATTTCCTGAAGAGACAGATATTTAGGAAGTCTTTTAACAGAGGATGAAAAATGTGACACCAACACCCGAAAACACATTGGAATAACGAAACATGCCTTTCCAAAAATATAATGAACACTTTTTTAAGAAAGAGATGAACTCATTAGAAACAAAGAATACAGTGTTCACCAGCTATGCAATATCAGTCTGCATCTTGGACTGTGAATAATGAAAGATCTCCTTACAAATCAAGAGAAAACTTGGGGAAGCAAAAACGTGTTTCGACAGAATGATGCTGAGAATTCCATCGAATGAGTATGCAAGTAACGAGGCTGTCTTAAGAAAGAAGAAAAAATAACGCTTATACTTAGAATCATTAAAAAAAAAAAGACAGTTAAAATTTCTCGAACACATAATAAGAAAAGAAGACTTGGAGAATTTATCACTCACAGGATATGCTGAAGACTCACAGGAAAGACAGCGTGTAACTTACCTAACCAGATAGCTTAAATAGATTGCAGAAGAGAGAGTGACAGGAATAATAAAAAGATAAATATTGCAAAGAGTTACAAAAGAGAGGAATTTGTGGAGAGCCATGACCATCCACGACACATAGAAGAAGAAGATGATGATGATGATTAACGTTTATCAGCGCAGAAAGTGGAATCAACGATTCGAGCTCAAATTGCCGTCTTGAGCTTACTTAGAACAAATACCCATGGTTCCATCTCTATGGATTAAATAGCATGGTAAACTGAGCCCTCTAAACTTAGGTAGCAGCCACTCTGAACTATTTTGAATTCCAAATCTTTCACTCCAAAACACCAAACATCTACCAATAGGCTGAAAAGTCATATAAAATAACAATAACAATAATAACATCTATAATAGAATCAAAATAATACACATCCACACACCCACATAGCACCAAACTTGCCGATACGCAAGATTTAAATCTGACCAACAATCAACACACACACTGATACCACCGACTTACACATGTCCAACTAGAAATGTAATACACAAACACATGCAGGTATACTCCCTTTACTATTTTCCTCCCACTGCCATCTTCAGGAAGTAAAGATAGGGACACTAGCAGATAAACATGAAAATGCCAACCAGAATCCAGAGGCGCACATACACACAAGCACACACATTGACACCGCAAGACAAAAACACCCGAGATGTAACTAACCAATGAAAACTTTCTATTCCATAATTCATTTCTCAAAATTTCTGATGAAGCTTAAATAAAAGTGAAACATGTTAAATTTTTAATAGTTTCCTATTCTTTCCTTATTGTACCATAAATATATATATATATATATATATATATATATATATATATATACACACAAACACACACACACACATATATATATATATATATATATACAGATGTGTGTATGTATGTATGTATATATATATATATATATATATGAATATTCTGCTACTGTTAAAGAAAACGCTTCTTAACTCCTCACACTACACACGTTAAACCTTGAAGACAGACTAGCTACAAATATACACGAATGACAAATGTAACCTAGTCTACACGACAACACAGCGACATCTACTGTAAACTTTCTTAAATCTTAATTTCTCAAAATGAAATATTTGCGGACATATGTTTAAATGGACTTTCGTCTTTTTTTTTTTTTTGGTGTTTGTGTGTGTGTTTGTGTATGCGCGCGTGTGTGTGTGCGTGCGCTCGCGCGTGTGTGATGAATGTGGCATAGTGTATATATCCAATGCGAGTTTCGTTAGCCACAAGAAGTCATACTGCTGGTATTGGCTAATTGTAATCATTAGTACGCTGGGAATAATTTGGCCTCCGGTGTGTGTGGCTAAACCTACAGGGGATGGCCCCGTCTCATTCGTCACATGAAAACCTGAACAGAATTTACAAAAAAGGCCAGGCCCTGTACAGAACACCTCAGTATACCTGGCCAGCCTTAAGCATTGCAAGTCACTTACTGACTTCATGAGTCAATGAAATTCTTACGAAATTTAAAACTATAAGATTAATTGGATTAAGTCAATTATCTGTCCAGAGACAGCACTTGAACTTATCGAGAATCCCAGGAAATCAAAACCGAGGAAACACCTTCGAGATATCATCATTCCTATTTATAAACTGATAGACAATAGTAATAGTCGATAACACATAGCGGATTGACGTCAAGAAACGAAAGCCATATTGTTAATCTGAAGGTGTGAAGATTCTTAGCCAATTCAAAGGTGATTGCTTGTTTTTTTTACGGCTTATCAATCTTTTGTATGTTATTTCAAGCCAGAAAATATTTTTGAATTGTAAAAAATTTCGTAAATTATAACGATTTACCAATACAAGTCCTATTATTTATCACATAGCTCTAGGGAGAAGACTTGGATTCATGCCTTTCCAAGTGTATTTGCCTGTAAATGAATATAATGAACTCGACTGGATTTGGAACTTGGCTCACTGATTTCCAATTCTTTTCTATTATTTATTACACTAACTGCACATGCAAGATTACAGAGTCTGGTATTCTCAAGTGGCCACCCACGTAAGTACTAACCAGACTCAACGTTGCTTAACTTTGGTGCTTGTAACAGGTGTTTCAAAGTGTATATATATATATATATATATATATATATATATATATATATATATACAGAGAGAGAGAGAGAGATGTGTGTGTATTTGTGTGAGTGTGCGTATGATATATAGAGACAGGGTGGACCTGATCTGAAGATGGCTTTGAAGCGTGCAACTGTTAGTTGCCTTGTAGTGTTGATTCCTATGTTCCAGCTGTCTATATCTGTTCTGATAGATAGATAGATAGATAGATAGATAGATAGATAGATAAAATTTTGAAGCCTTCTTCGAACTAATGAGAATCGACCTATCTAAAATGTTCTAATACAAATACAGAAGCACCTCACTCAATTTGAATATGTAGCCCCACTATATTAAATATTATCCCGTATATTCAGCAGGCAAAATAATTGGCACTTCTTTCTTTAAATTTCTTCAACCCCCCCCCAAAAAAAATGTTTTTTTTTTTATTTATGAAATGCTGAGTTTGGGAAAATCGATAGGGCTGAGAATCTATCTAAACCCCCATTTTTCGTACATTATATTAGGCTTATGCAATATTAAGTCTTCTTGTTACTGTTGTGGAGTAATTTCGCAGTGGAGGCTTGTATTTGTACTAAATTGGTCCGAAATAGGTCGACGTACAAAACGTTAGGAACTTGATATAATAGGTATTACGCAGAGTAATTTTGTGGTCGCTGACGACTTTCGTATTCGACTGTCTACTAATTAAGATTATTCAATCATTAACTTAAGAATTTAAATTATTCAATCATCAATCTTGTGGTCGCTGACTACTTTCGTATTCGACTAACTGTCGACTACTGTCGTCCGACATCGACTAGTATTTAGTGTCCCCCCCACACGAGGGTATCATGTGGCACAAGGCCAGTTTAACGTGGGATCTCCGAGCCCGTGGGATCTCCGAGCTCGTGGGCTCGGCCAAAAATATACCCTTTCAACCCGTATAAACGCATTCAGGATCGGTTTACCTCCCCGAACGAGGCTATGCCGAAGGGCAGAGTCTCAGGCAGGGTTCCTCCGCGCCCGAAGGCAGAGAGTTCAACCGTTCAACCGGTCGTCTGACATCGACTAGTATTTAGTCACCCTCCCCACGAGGGTATCATGTGGCACAAGGCCGGGTTAACGTGGAATCTCCGAGCGCGTGGGCTCGGCCAAAAATGTACCCTTTGAACCCGTATAAACGTGTTCAGGGTCGGTTTACCTCCCCGAACGAGACTTCACCCTTCGGCGTAGCCTCGTTCGGGTTCCTCCCCGCCCGAAGGCAGAGAGTTCAACCGTTCAGTCGGTCGTCTGACATCGACTAGTATTTAGTCACCCCCCCCCCACGAGGGTATCATGTAGCACAAGGCCGGTTTAACGTGGGATATCCGAGCCCGTGGGCTCGGCCAAAAATATACCCTTTGAACCCGAAAAACGGGTTCAGGGTCGGTTTACCTCCCCGAACGAGACTCTGCCCTTCGGCATAGCCTCGTTCGGGTTCCTCCCCGCCCGAAGGCAGAGAGTTCAACCGTTCAGCCGGTCGTCTGACATCGACTGACCTTCGTTTCTCTTACTACTCCTACTTATATTAGGTGGGAGAGTCTATTAACTATAGAATAGGTGTGTTTCGCCATAACAGTTCCTTAGTAATCGCACACGATACATCCTGTTATTATCTCAAATGAACAGCGGGTGCATTTCTGTGGGATTGCAAAGATAGACCTGTAATAGGTTGCCTTTCTCTTGTCCTCGAAACAAGAAAAGATATATGAAAGATGCTGCTTGGTTTTCAGGAATGGAAGGAAAAAGAAAAAGAAGACTGAGGATATGGTAACACTCAGCCGTCTAATGTTTACTTCATTGAAATAGAAAAACTTTGTCAAACTATTTTTTTTTATTTGTACCCTCTTACTTCTTTAAATAATGACCGGAATTCATATTTATGGTGATTTTCTAAGAGCAGCTTAGATGTGGCAGAAGGCCGAAAGGAAGGTCGAATTCACTACTCGGTCGTAATTTTTCTAAGCTTGTTGACCATTACACCACGTCGGGATACCTTGATATTCTAAGCGTAGCTTAGATGTGGCAGAAGAAAGTGTGGAGTACCCAGTGAGGAGCGAACTCACCACTCGCTCCTAATAGATATAGCCAGACAGGATACTAACCATTACACTACGTCGAGGTGCACTTGATGTTAAAAGCGTAGCGCAAGACCGAAAGTATGAGGTGCCCAATGAGGCTTTCTGCATTCATGTTTATGTCTTTTATTATAATATATTGCTAAATTTGTTAAGTTCATATATTTGCCGATGGAATACGGTAATTTTGTGGGCATTTTTTGTCATAGAACTCGCCATGAGCTTATTCAATCATTAACTTAAGAATTAAGATTCGTCAAAAAATTAAAAACCGTGAAATTTTCACGGGTATTTATTGTTAAATTTCATCTCTTTCTGGATCCGCCTATATTCATGATTAAGGAATAATGACATTTAATGTCAAATGTCAGTCTTTCGTCAGTTTGCTAAGACTTGTCTTTTGGCGCAGTCTGGGATCTTTTTATTTTTTATTTTGTCTTTCTTTTAACGAGTGAGATGAATAATAGAAATCTTTATGTGAACTTTGAAGTCGTTGGACTGAATGCTATTTCTGTATTTCTGGAAAGAATGAAGTTTGAAAAGATGGACGGCACAAAATTGTTAATCACGTTGAGTTCATTTGCATATTTGAAGACGTCAGAAGAAGTCTAGGTTGGCATATAAAGTAGTTCGGTGCTTCGCTAGCATAAAATGGATTGACGACAGCCAAGCAGAAGTTGCAAGAGGAGAGAAAGAATGAAGAAGGAATAAGCGCAAGAAAACGAAAGGAAAGAAAAAAAAATCTGAGATTAAAGGTAATTGAAAGAGGAAATGTAACTGGATGAAATAAGAAAGATAAAGAATAAAAAAGCAGCCAAACTGTGAATAAAAACAGGAAAAAAAAAGTAGAGCTTTAAAAAGAATGAATAGAAAATTGAAAAAAAAAACACGTGAATAAGTAAAAAGTAAAAGGAAAGGATAAAAGAATGAAGAAAGTTGTGAATTAATAAAGATACGAATTAAAGCAAATAAAAGAAAAAGAAAATAAGGAATAAACAAAAACCGAAAAAAAAGGGCCAACGAATGAACGAGGGCGAAAAAGTGAGAAAAAGTAAATGCAAAAAACGAAAGATGGACTGAAAAAGAAAAGGTGAAGCAAAAAAATGATTGCAGGAAGGAAAGCAAAAGAAAAACGAATAAAAAAATGAACACAAATGAAAATAAACGAAAAAGGACCGCAAAGAAAAACGAATAAAAGAAGGAAAGCAAAAAAAAAAGAATGAAAACAAAGGAAAACGAAAGTAAAAGAAAGCAAAGAAAAACAAATGAAAGAAAGAAAAGAAAAACGAATGAACGAGAAGAAAACCGAATGAAAAAGGGAAAGCAAAGAAAAAAGAATGAAAACAAAGGAAAACGAAAGAAGAAGAAAGCAAAGAAAAACGGATGAAAGAAAGAAAAAAAAACGAATGAAAGAATGAAAGGAAAGAAAAACGAATGAAAGGTGAAAACCAAAGAAAAATGAATGAAAGAAAGAAATGTAATACGAATGAAAGAAGGAAATCAAAGAAAAAAGAATGAAAACAAAGGAAAACGAAACAAGAAGAAAGCAAAGAAAAACGGATGAAAGAAAGAAAAGAAAAACGAATGAAAGAAGGATCGAGAAGAAAACCGAATGAAAGAAGGAAAGCAAAGGAAAGAGAAAGAAGAAAGAAAGTAAAAAAAAACAAATGAAAGAAAGAAAAAAACCGAAGGAAAGAAGGAAAGCAAACAAAAACGAATGAAAGAAGGAAAGGAAAGAAAAAAGAATGAAAGCAAAGGAAAACGAATGAAAGAAGGAAAGGAAAGAAAAACGAATGAAAGAAAGAAAAAAAACGAATGAAAGAAGGAAAGCAAAGTAAAAAGAAAGAAGGAAGAAAGCAAAGAAAAACGAATAAAGGAATGAAAGCAGAAAGAAGAAAAAACAATAATAATAATGAACGAAAAAATGGATGCAATTGATGATAGTAATTCTTGTCTGAAAACAATGAAATATTAATTCCGCTTTAAGAAGTGCAATCGATGAATAAAAATCTGGACTCCTGATTAAAAATCAAAAAACCAAAGGAAGTAAAAAAAACGTTACAAATCTCTTCATCAAAAACAGAAGCACGTAATTATAAATGAAAAAGAAAAAAAATATATCCCGTGATTTGCCATAAACTATACCGAGAAATTCCCTTTTATGGCATCTCTCAAGAAAGCCGACCTGATTTGATAATGTCTCATCCACTCTCCGTAGTCTCTGTGGCCAAACTGGTGATGGCACGCTTCAGCTAAGAAAGCAGTTTCCCGGTTGAGGAAAAGGAATAGACGTTCGATTCCTATCGCAGACAGAATTTCTTTCTTGGCACTTGTCAATTTAGATCGGTAGTTATTAATTCTCCTGATTATGAAAAAGAAAAAAAAAACGGGGACGGCAGCCAAACACATGTACACTGTAAAAAATAACGTTCAGGGATATGAGAAATATATGTATGTATATATGTATGTATCTTCTCCCTTTCTCGCTTTTTCGCTTTCTCTCTCTCTCTCTCTCTCTCTCTCTCTCTCTCTCTCTCTCTCTCTCTCCCATATATATATATATATATATATATATATATATATATATATATATATATATATATGAAAGGCAGGGTGTGTGTGTATGTGTGTGTGTGTGTAACGAATGCACGGCCGCAATTTTCGACGGATATGCCTCAAAATTTACATGCACATGCTCCAAGTTAGCAGGAAGGCCAACACCGACTTTGCATTTCCCAACTCCCATCGATAATGGAAATAATCGATTTTTTCATGCTTCTACGGCAGTTTTCATGTAGTTTGCGGCCATTTTCTACTGGCCAGAGTGAGCGCTGGCTGCCACGATTGGACAGGAAGATTCTATTGGCCAGCGGGAGAGCCAACAGCTGACTGACACGAATGTTAACTAGCAAGCTAGCATGCAAGAAAAAAATCGATTGCTGCATTGGTCACAAGTGGGAAAAATTTAAATCTGCATGGCACTTTACTCCAATTATCTTTTTTCATTCGGTTTTTCCAGTTACGGTCCTTTTTTTTTAAAGCTGATTGTTTTGTGTTCATTTTGCTTAGTTCTTTTTTCATAACAGATTTAATGTTTAGTATAGAGCTTAGAAAAAAATCGCAGTGTGAAATAGGCAAGAAGTAAGGCATGTAGCAAGTGATAGCGATTGCTGTATGAGGCGTACGACTTTTGAATCAATCACGGGCAACGCCGGGCCATGCTGCTAATATATATATATATATATATATATATATATATATATATATATATATATATATATATATATATATATACCCTTTGACTGTTATCGTCGTATAGCAGACAAATATGTAAACGCAACAGGAATAACCACTCCGAGGAAGGCTGATGTGAGCTGAAAGCTTAGATCGATGAAGAGCATAATAAAGGAATATCCAAATATTGGACAGTTTTTCTTCTTATTTTCTCCTAAAACTACAGCCATTATACGAAGCTTGGTCATTCGTTGTCTGTTATATTCAACGATAGATGTCTGAATAATGACCTGCTGCCTCTATACACTAAATTCATATATATATACACACACACACACACACACATATATATATATATATATATATATATATATATATATATATATATATATCCCATATACGTTGCGATTACTGGAGGGTCCGTCTACGAATCTGTAGATTCGCGATGCTGAAGGCAGCATCAATCAGCTAAGTGACAAATGTTATATTTGTGTTAAATTTACACACACACACACACACACACACATATATATAATTGTTTTTTTCAAATATGATTCATCGCTACATAAGAGTTCTCATGTTTCAAAAGCAGAAGCTAAAAACTGCAATTTAATTATAGAAATTAAATTTAATTAAAGTACCCATTTCTGTTTCATCCTCAAGTGAATTTTGGAATAACTAATCTTGAAATTTACGGACCTTTAAACGCATAAACATTCGTAATATTAATTGCTATGGAAACGGCGAAACCAGTAATTTTAATAATTGGCGTAAAGGGTTTACATTTTCTCTGACAACTATTGTATCAACATATTAGTTACATTCGGAAAGAGGTTAAGTCAAGATAGAGTCGAGGTGCCCATTTTAAAAACGAATGATGACATCCATTCAACGCATATATTCTGGTCTAATTCAACGACAGAAAGTTTTTGACACTTCTTGTTACGCCGTTAAATTTGTATTTGTATAGTTAAAGATTTTTATTTTATTATTAACCTAACGGTTCTTTCCTATTTTTCTATATATTTGCACACACACACACGCACACATATATATATATATATAAGTGAACATAGAATTCAACACTTAGAGGATTTGGATTTCAATTTGGACTGAATTATCATGCATACACATAAAATGGCCGGTTACTTATTTCCAAGCATATTCGGCTAAGGGGTCTAGCCAATTCTTGCTGCATGCATAAGTTCAGCAATATGTGTGTTCCTGAATATGTGTGTGCTGAGTGATGATGCTTAATGCATAAATGTCGGTTCTACATTCAACATCATCACTTGATAAGACACCAGAAGTGTTGAAACAAAATGGCTATTTTTGTAGTGATTTTACAACATATTTATGTTACAATTTTCGAATAAATGATTCAGTGTAACCCGGATATAAGAGACCCGGATATAAGAGAGATTTTCTCTGGTCCCATTTAGAGCCTGTGTTAATGTATATAAAATAGACCAAACCTAGATATAAGAGAAACCCGGATATAAGGGAAAACCCGGATATAAGAGACTTCTTCTCCGGTCCCGACAACTCTCTTATATCCAGGTTACACTGTATTTGCTCTACTCTGTGTTGAGCACTCTTTTACGAATAATATTTTTTGGCTATTGGAATTTATTCCGTATACGCCAATCCTATACTTGAGGATATATATATATATATATATATATATATATATATATATATATATATATATATATATATATATATTATTATTATTATTATTAGGAGGAGGAGGAGGAGGAGGAGGAGGAGGAGGATTTGAGATAATTATAATTAATTCAGGCTTTCTGCATTCTGTTGAGGTTTCTTCTAGACTCGATGACTTCATTGATTATAATTATCTCAAGTCCTCCTAATAGTTTATACTTGTCTATCCTCGCTTGAACCGGCTTCTAATGCCCTGGATGGAGAGGCTTGGGGATAGTAGTAGTGGCTCGTGAGAGCACAGTCCTATGGTTAAGGGAAACTCAGATGAGATCCACTAGGGAATATTTAATCGAACGGTGCTATATCAAGTCTAAATCGCTACCTCTTCGTCACCGAGGCCCGTTGGTATGACGTTTGTCTGATAACGTAAATGTCCGGGTTTCAATTCTCGGTCGTAGATGCGCATGGCTGATGAGTTACAAATATGGGACGAAACCGCTGTCCAATGCTTTCTGTTGTGGTTTCATCTAGACTCGATGAATTACTTAATTATAATATATATATATATATATATATATATAGCGAAATATTATCTTTCTAAATCTAATGAATATGCTTTTCCAAGAAGACATACATTAGTTTCTTGTTTGTGTTTTATTCTTTCCCAGATTTAATTAAGCTGGATATAATTTAATTAGAATTAAATTCAGGGACCAGAAAAGATTCCTGAAGTTCAAACACAGATATTGATTGGCAAGTAATGAAAATGCATTAGCGAGTGCACTATAATAATAGACATTTATCAAAACCAGTGGAAATCACGGAAATAACGAAATAAAGATTTTTCAGCATGAACCCACTTAATTTACCCGAGCATCAATTTCGAAATTCTACCTAATCTTTACTCGCCTTTATTCCTATCGGAATCCAATCCCCAAACAATCTTAACATGGCTTCCATTTTTATTTATTTATTTATTTATTGAAGTTCCAAATGCAATTTACTGTTCTCTGAAATCCAGCAAGCACCTGACGAATTTTCTTTTTGAACTTATGAATGGTTTTGCCAGTAATTTTCCCATCATTTTTTAATCTGTCAATGACATGTTATTGTTAAAAGTTATAAATAATCAAGCGATCTGTTTGCATCATGCGAAGTAAACACCAACGTATTTTAGAAATGAATATAGTATTTCGTAATATAGAAATCGAACTTTGTACGGCACACAGTTACAATATATAGTGCACCAATTAAAGATCAAATTCATTACATTTACAGTGGGTCTTTAAGGTTTGGTTTGGTTTGTTTTGTTTTATGGCATATCAATCTCAATGGATTATGTAATACTGACAATTTTTTTTATTACTGGTAATATTTTTTTTTTTCCAAAAATGCATTACTGGTAATAATGTATCGCTGGAAGTAATTTTTTACAAAAAATGATTTCTTATATTAAAACCTATTTTTACAGTTTCATAGTATTTTAACCCCAGTTTAGGGGCTAACTATTTGCCATAACTGAAACCCTAACAGGTGCTACCACCCCGGGTCAGGCTGGACCTGGGAACACTAGCAGTCAACGGTCAACACCCCCCCCTTCTCCTGGACATGAGTAGAGGTTCACACCTTGTTTCTTGTCTAAGAAG
>OZ010588.1:39229634-39272134 GCA_963932145.1 Acanthosepion lycidas
GGTGTTTGTAGTGCCATGACGCGCATGGACCGGTGACCCTGCAGTCACCTCCGGTGGGCAACCCTGAGGCCACATTATGATGCAGGCTGTGCCAACTCCTCTCTGCTCATGTTGCGGTCAAAAACCATCTGCTTCTCTTACTTCAGGCCTTCTCATCTTCCAACAATTACTCCACATGAAGACTCAAAAGAACCAAAAATGTAAACCTAAACCAGCCCCTCAAAAATCACCTAAACCCCTCAACATTTCGTTCTCTAACATCCATGGCATTAGAACAAATTTCTGCAGTATGGAATCTTTCCTCACTGCAAACTACCCGGATATACTGACTCTGTGTGAGACAAACTTTGTCTCGTCTATTCCCTCCTCTGATCTCTCGATCCCCGGCTACCTTCCTCTCCCCAGGAAAGACTCTCTAACCCACATGCACGGCTTTGGTGTTTATGTCAAGGACCATCTCCCTTTGGCCAGAGAGGTGTCTCTAGAATCGCCAGACCATTCGTAAATGTGTCTCCGACTATCTCTCCTCAATGCCGTAAGCTATCTCTTCTTCCTTTATCGCTCTCCATCCTCTCAAGACTGTGGGATACTCGATAGCATATCTGACAGCCTAGACAAGGCCCTCTCTCTCCACCCGTTTGCTCACATATTCGTGTTTGGTGACTTTAACGCCCATCATACCAAGTGGCTCGAGAATGCGACTACTGACCGGGCAGGCATCCAAACACTTAATTTCTCAATTTCTCAATCCCTCACGCAGATAGTTAACTTCCCCATGCGTTTTGCCCTCAACCTGGTAGGTAAAGCCTCCCTTCTCCATCTGTGTTTTACCTCCATCTCCGAATCTTGTAGCGCCACGTAGCTCTGCCCTCTTGGTAACTCCGATCATGCTGTAGTATCTGTTAACATTTCCTTTAACTTCACGCCCGCAAAGAACCTCCTATCACTAGAACCTCGTTCCACTATCAACGAACACATTGGGACTCGTTCCGTGACTTCCTCCGCGATGTCCCCTGGGGTGTTGCCTTTATACTCCCTGTCCAAGAATGTGCCTCTGAGGTTTCATCCTGGGTTAAAGCTGGAATCGACGCTTTCATCCCCTCAAGGAAATTTAAGGTCAGTTCGCACTCCTCCCCCTGGTTTTCCGCTGCTTGCTCAGTCGCCATTGCCCATAGGAACCACTTCTTTCGCCTATTTCGTAGCGACATGTCGGACGTCTCTTTGCCTCCGCCCGTAACGAGTATAAGCGTGTCCTCAACGAAGCTAAGTCAATATTTGCTGCTCGGATGAAGGAGCGTATTGCATCTCGCAAATTTGGCTCCAAAGATTATTGGCGGCTCTGCAAGGGCGTCCTGAACAATAGAAAACCCTCCATACCCCCTTTGTTCAACCAGTTCGAGGTCCTGACCTTCTCTTACCAACAAGGCTCAATGCTTTGCTCGGAAATTCTCATTTAATTCAACGCTCCACTCCTCCGGCCCTATTGAGCGGGTTGCACATAACCCCGTCATTGGTATTGGGCATTATCTCCAATTTAGACCCCAACAAGGCTAGTGGTGGAGATGGCATACCAGCCATGGTCTTGAAGAAATGCGCGCCTGAGCTAGCGCCCGCCCTCTCTAAACTATATAATTACTGCCTCAAGGAATCCTGTTTTCCTGACTGCTGGAAGTCCGCATCCATTGTTCCTGTCTTTAAGAACTCTGGAGACCCCTCTGACCTCTCTAATTACCGCCCCATTAGTCTCCTACCCCTCTTTGGCAAAGTCTTCGAAGCCCTAATCAACGCCGAAGTGGTTAACCACCTTACCTCTCACGACCTGCTCTCAGACAAGCAATATGGTTCCGCTACGCCCAATGTACAGCTGATGTGCTTACGGTCATCACTGAAAACGTCTACCAAGCCCTTCAAAATAACGGTGAGGCTCGTGCCGTAGTCCTAGACATCTCCAAAGCGTTTGATAGGGTTTGGCATGCCGGCCTTCTTCGCAAACTCCAGTGTTATGGTATTACATGTCGATTGTTTGACCTAATACAATCATTCCTGTCAAACCGCAAATTGAAGGTCGTTCTCAACGGATTCTCCTCCAGTTCCTATCCCACGAACGCAGGTGTTCCCCAAGGCTCTATCCTTGGCCCCACTCTATTCCTTATTTTCATCAACGACCTTCCTGACGCCACAGACTCCCAAGTTAGCATCTATGCGGACGACACTACAATTTACTCCTGCCTCAAAAACAAATCTAGTATCGGTGACAAAACTAACCTGGCCGCTCGTCTTGAAATGGACCTCCAATCGGTTGTTAATTGGGGCAAGAATTGGCTGGTAAACTTTAACGCCTCAAAAACTAAACTACTGTCTATTAATCACCATAGAGATCCTTCCCTGCCCCCCCCCATTAGAATGTCTGATAGTCAACTTCTTGAGAAGTCTACTCGGTCTCACGTTGACTGCTGACCTGAGATAGAACAAATACATTGAGTAAATAGCTTCGTCCACCGCAAGGAAAGTTGGCTCCCTGTGCCGCGCCAGGAAATTTTTCTCCCCGGAATCGATACTTCAAATATACAAATCAACCATTCGCCCTTGCATGGAGTATTGTTGCCATATATGGTCTGGGGCACCTTCTGTTTACCTCGGAGTTCTTGACAAGATCCAGAGACAGGTATGTAATATAATTGGCCCTGATCTGGCGTCTCGTCTACAGTCACTCTCTCAGAGACGCGCCGTCGCCTCTCTCTGTCTTTTCTACAAATACTTTCATGGTAATTGATCCACTGAGCTGCTTTCACTGGTTCCCAGACTCCATGAATTCAATCATCCTACGAGGCTAGCATCCCACTCCCACCCTTACACTGTAGAAACTACTAAATGTGGCCGTCTCTTCTACTTCAATAGCTTCATGTCTCGCACCTCTCGCCTGTGGAACACCCTTCCCTATTCCAGTTTCCCTGAGAGCTATAATCTCCAAATATTCAAATGTAATGTTAATCGACGTCTCCAGTTACCTTGATCTATCCACTATCCTTCTCCTCATCCTTTCTTCTATCACTCCTATCTGCTCTCGCTCCAAATCTTCTGCAATCCTCTGCATCCTAGTGGCTTCCCGCCTTGCTCGGGGCGTAATGCTTAAAAAAAAAGTTAAGAGGTGCTGCCACCCCGGGTCAGAGTGGACCTGGAAACACCAGCAATTAAGAGGTTTCATGCTCCTCAAAACCTCCCGATCAGAGGATTGCTGTTGGATGTAGTTTATCGTCTTACCCTGGACGCGGATGTAGTTTATCGTCATACCAGGATGGTACTTTTTAAGACTAATTTTGACAAGCTTAGACCTCCTTACGCACAAAAAATGGCGTGTTTTTCCCATGCGCCGTTATTATTTTAATTACCTTTACTCCTTGGTCATGTTTATTGTTTTAAAAAGTAATTATCAGGATTCTAATAACAGTTTCTTACTTCTCTCCTTCACACTCTTTCAACCTCCTTCAGTTACCAGCAATACATTTTCGAAGTACTTTGAATATACGCTCTTTTAGCGCTAGAGGGCGTCGTCAGTGATGTTCTGGAAATGGATCACTGGGCAGTTTCGGGTCTTTCAAACATCATACTGACCTCACCAAATCGACCCCGTCAGAGCTGATCAGACTATGAAACGCCCTCTAAAAAATGCTTGTAGACACTGACTTCTATAAATATACCCCGTTATCACATATTTGAGTGGAGATTGACCAACAGCCAATCACAACGGTGCGAATTCTATTTAAGCTGTTTACGGGTAATTTTTTTCTTTTTTTATTGGACACCCCTTCATCGGATACTTAGAAGGTAATTATGTTTTCCGTTTTTATCCACTTCCTATCAAGTTTCATTTCACCAGCTAATAATTACTATTTACAGAGATAAGAAAAATACGGCCATTAAAATTAATAAGTAAATTACAGCGAATTAAGCCGAGAGTGCTTATAAATATAATAAAACGTTTAAAACTGTTTACGAATAAAAAAATAAATAAAATAAAATCAATAAATTACGGCGAGTTAAAACCGAGAGATCTTATAAATTACATAATAAAACATTTAAAACATATTGACGAATAAAAAAAATAAAAATAAAATAAAATAAAAATAAACAATAAATTACAGCGCGTTAAACTGAGAGGGCTTAAAAAATATCATAATAAAACGTTTAAAACATGTTAACGATTAAAAAACTTTAAAAAAAACTCATAATCTCGATTATGCGATTAAAATGAATAAATAAATACAACAAATTAAATCGAAAATGATAATAAATATCTTGACGAGTAAAAACCCTAATCTATTATGGTTTTCGTTAGAAGCGAAACGAAACGAGAAGTGGGGTAGAGGAAAAAAAAAGAACCATTGGTGAGAAATTCGTGATCAATCATGCTTTGCATAAAGTCAAATAGTTGGGGAGAAGGAAAAAGGAAAACGGAAAATAAAGTCAATTGGAAGTCAAAACTCAGGAGATTTCTAATCAGTAAATTATTAGGTTCGTGCAAAAATAATGACGGTTTTTGACGTATTTTTTAACGTCAATAACCGTCATTATTTTTGCACCAACCTAATAATTACTAACAATAGAGCTTTGAAGGAAAAATTTGTTACCAGCAATACATTTTTGTAGGAAAAATTTGTTACCAGCAATACATTTTTGTAGGAAAAATTATTGCTGGCAATGATTTTGTGAAGGAAAAATTATTGCCAACAATACATTTTTAAAGGGAAATTAATACAAACAAAATATTACCAGCAATATATTTTTGGAAAAATATTAACAGCAATAGATTATTGGAAAAAAATATTAACTGCAATAGATTTTTGAAGAAAAATATTACCAGGAATAGATTTTTGAAGGGAAAAGACATCGCCAGCAATACTTACCATGAAAGTGTAAAAATAGGTTTTAATGCCAGAAATACTTTGTAAAAAAAATTGTTACCAGCAATACGTTATTACCAGCCAAACATTTAAAAAAATATTACCAGCTATACATTTTTGGTAAAAAAATATTACCAGCTATATATTTAGAAAAAATATTACCAGCTGTACATTTTTGAAAAAAAATATTACCAGCTATATATTTTTTGAAAAAAATATTGCCAGCTATACATGTTTAGAAAAAACTTATTACCACCTAAATATTTTTTGAAAAAAAAATATTTCCAGCTATACATTTTTTGAAGGAAAAATATTACTAGCATACATTTTTGAAAAAAATTATTACCAGACATAAAAAATTGTCGGGAGGTTGATATGCCGCAAAACAAACGAAATCAAACCAAACCAATATTCAAATTTGGAATTGCTCTGCCTGTATTAGAAATCAGCATTCGATTTTTTATTGGAAATCCTACTCTTGTGAATGTGTGCTTAGCCAATATCAAATATATTCGAGATACATCGTCGTGGAAGCCTGTTTAGCGTGCTAGTCTTCCTGGTCACTACTAACGGAATCATTCCCTAAGTGTCTCCACTTGTTATCACGAACCAGACCTTAGTAAATATTAAGACGTGTGCTTGCTGGAATTTCACGTCAGTATAAATATTGGTAATTTTAAGTGACCTCTTAGTAATCTAGAATCAATTTCAAGTTATTCCGGTAGGTGTAGCCTGAACATGATTTCATATTACCCCTGCACTATTCACATTGCCACCCACCGACTGAGATAAAACTATAAATAGTCAGGTAACGTGTGAAATGTTTATTGAATAAGACACCTCTTAATATATGAAAATTAAAAAAGAACATTTCTAATCGTTTCATATTAAAAATACTCAATCACGTGTTCATAATGCAGGACGCATTTTGCGCACGCGCATCAGAATTCAATTTCCACTAGCATCCAGCATGGTACCAGCTCGGATAAAAGAAGAGACAGAGAAGAGGAGAATGTGCTGACGACGTCAATCAATAGATTTAAATATCATTCACAGAAACACAAGCAATGGCGGGAGGTGGTTATGTGCACACCCGATCATGAGATGGTTATTGATTTGTTTTTTACGGTTTATCAACCTTTAACGGGTTATTTATAGCCAGAAAATATTTCGGAATTGTAAGAATGATTTTTAAGATAATAATAAGTCACTGATACAATTTCCTATTATTCTGAATAAAGCAGAAGAGGTGGATTGATACCTTTCCCAAGGGTATTTGCGAATAAGCAAAGATAAAGAACCAGACTAGAATTGGAAAAATTGGCGCAGCATGATCTTTTTGCTATATTCATAGCCATATCTACCAATAAATATGAAAACAACCGGCTAGCTCTATGAATAAACAGATATGAACAAGGAGGGGTAAATTTTTTTTTTTTAATGATTTCACCCCAAGGAAGGCGATAATGCCGCTGGATCGCAAGGGCTTACTGAGCATGGAATGGAATAAGAAGATTTTATTGAAGAGAAAAGACAATAAAAAAAACATGATTCAGGAAGACGGAAGATATCGATTGACATTGAATTCAATTTTTTTTTAAATTGTAGATTACAGGATTGCAAGAAATGGGAAGGGAGTTCTAAAGGAGAGAAAGTTCGAGAAAAGAAATGGTTAGAATATAACTTACAGTTACATCCAGTTGTCAATCGATGAGACCTAGTATCCAATCTAGTAGTAACCTTCAATTCACGCAGTCGCGATACCAAGGACGAGAATTCATTAAAACATACATATTTATAGAAAAGACAGAAAGAAGCCAGGTCATGGCAGATAGATAGATAGATAGATAGATAGATAGATAGATAGATAGATAGATAGATAGATAGATAGATAGATTGATTGATTATTGAAGTACCATGCCAAGAATCATTTCTTCATAGTTTCTCTTGGAGATGTGTAGAAGTCTTACTGGTGACCATAGATAGATAGATAATGAGCATGCAGAGATAGATAGATACATACATAGATAGATAGATAATGAGCATGCAGAGATAAATAGGTAGATAGATAGATAGATAGATAGATAGATAGATAGATTGATTGATTATTGGAGTACCATGCCAAGAATCATTTCTTCATAGTTTCTCTTGGGGACGTGTAGAAGTCTTACTGGTGACCATTTTCTCTTCTACTAACATGCAACAGGCTATACCGAGTAACACGTTACCAACTCTTTTTCCCTTGGTGCCCGGGCAGCATGAGTTTAAGTATGCTACTAGATTGGCATCTAGGTCCCACAATTTTACTGTTGAATTAGTAAAATGTAACCGCTTTTTCTACTCTAACAGTTTATTTTCTCGCACTTCCTTTGCTTCTCTGATAACTCAGTCAATTATGTGCTATATGTGATACAGGCGAGGCTGATTTTTATTTTTTGCCGCTGTAGGACGCCATTTATTTCTGCAGTAGACCATTTGCCATCCAAGGCTACAGAATTCGTCCTGAGTCCTGAGTCCTGCTACTTACCCATAGCTGAGGCGTAGGATCCATACCTTTCCCAGGGGAATTAGCACATAAGCGAACGTAATGGATTCGACTGGAATTCGAACTCGGAGAGCTGAGTTCGAATTCCAGTCGAATCCATTACGTTCACTCACGTATTATACCCTTGGGAAAAGTATAACTGATAATTACAATCTTCAATAATTTAAATGCAAGGTCAATCGCCATCTTCTATCTTCTTGAAGCCCGTTCAGCTTTTATCCTTTCCTCGGTTCCCCCTTTACCCAGTAGTTTCTCTCAACTTCACTTCCTGTTACCCCCTGCGTACTAGTAGCATTTCCGCCTTGCTTAAGGTGAAATGATTAAAAATTAAAAATAACTATTCCTCACTTGACCTATAAAAATAGAGGGTTTCTTAATAAGTGAAGACGCCTATTTTCAGCTGATCACTCTTTCTGATCATGGATCTGCCTCTCCCTACACTTTTCTTATTTCTTTTTTCGGCTCCAATACTTTTGATAGGAAAGAAAAAATGCGTTAAGTCACAATTTTTATGAATGAGTGAAAGTTCCATCAATCCTTCACGCGAAGATGAAGAAACCAGGCCGAGTCACGCTGACCCTCTTTCAAATTTTGATTTTCTTTTGGGTTTCACTATTTTCTACTATTATTATTCTTTACACTTTTTTTTCTATCTTTTTTTTTCTTTTCAATTTATTCAAGAAAATAAACGTTGAGCCCTTTTGCGTGTAGAAGTGCTGATCCACCATAAGATATTGATTCTCAGCGTTTTTTTTTTCCTTACATTCTTGATTTTACATTCCTTTACATAGAGTGAGGCACAAAAACAGAGAGAGTGATTTTTATCTTTTTATTACTCACTCTTCGTTCCTTTGCTATCCGAAATATTTCATTTCTTATTGGCAAGAATTCTTCATCTTATTCCACTTAGCTGCGTTCTTCAAAATAAATATGTATATCAAGAATTAATCTTGACAGATACTTACAATAATTATAACGCCAAATGGCTGACCAGGCCTCACGCTTTACAAAATGGCGTCCTTGATTATTTTTTTCGATTCGACATTTTCTTTATTTTTCCTTTTTTTTTTTTTTTGCTTTCATCAATTTTCACGATTACAAAATCAATAAATCGAAAATCAGTTAATGTATAGTTGTATCTGCCTTTTAAGGTTCTAATGAAAGTTTGTCCTTTTTAAATTATTTAAATATATTTTTGGGGAACATCTGATTCATATATATATATATATATATATATATATATATATATATATATAAAATATATATATATATATATATATATATATATAAAATACATATATATATATATATATATAAAATGGACTAAGTCCGATAATTTACTTTAAGACACGCTTCGAGCAGATATGATCGTTCGAGAGAAATCATCGGAAATTTGTAGTTTAAAAGCAGTAATTTGACTTTGCTAACCTGACGCTTCTTCTGTAGCTAAATAGTATAGCACGTCAGGGTATATGACAGCTCCATGTAGAATACAGGTTCGATTCTTGTCGGAGGACATATTTTCTATGAAATTTCTCGGACATTTGGGCCGGTAAATGTTTTTAATAATGTTTATTATAAACAGAGGATTTACTTAAATATTTACCGGCCCAAATAACAGTAACGCACGCACGCACACACACACACAGACATACACACACACATATATATATATATATATATATATATATATATATATATATATATATATATATATAAGTGAACATTCAGAGGCTACATTCTGTTTCATGCTAAACGCAATCATCAGGCCTGATAATTGCGCTTAGCATGAAACAGTCTGTCGCCTCCGAGTGTTGACTTCTATGTTCACTTTTATATTTATATACGCTATATCTCTGATATTGAGCACTTTATCTCATGGATATAGCACACTTTAAAACTATATTTCTTCAATAGTTCATTTTTTCAAAAATTTCTCTGTGGAACAGGTTCCCGCGTGGGTACTTCCCTGAATACTACAATCTTAACTTCTTCAAGTTAAAAGTCAATCGTCGTCTATCCTAATAATCTTCACTTCTTACACCCCCTCTTTCATTCATATCACATCCCTTATCCATCATTACTATTTTAACAATACCTACCTACATTAAGTGGCTCACGGGTCTTGTATTAGCTGAAGTATTAAATGTCAATGCATTGAGTGTTTCTATAAAAATGCAGTGTAAAATACATAAGCATAAAAAATAGTTTATCTCTGCCGTCAAAAATGGCGATAATATTTAGTTACGTATTTGTATAAGTTGTACTTTTTTTACCTTTTTTTTTTTTACGAAAATAACTTTTAAAATTCCCCTGAGTTTTATATGCCATATGTAGGTTTAAAATTCGCGATAATCGGCCGAATTTAGCTATCTGATCATTCCTGATAACTCCCGGTTGCATTGGTATAAATACAATCAGAATTTTTATATCCTAATTATTCCAATAAGACGTTCACAAGACGCAGGTTGTACAGATCATATAAAGGATATAATAAAGTTTTGATAGGCTCGTGTTCTTTTTTTTCCTATTATTTTTCGTTTCTCATCACGGCTTGTTCAACCAAAATAATACCTCATAAATATAGCCTAGACTGTACCATTTCCTAATAATTTTACTAATTACTAATTTTTTCTTGATTTGCTTCTTATATGCCGTCAAATACAGTAATAAGACCATAAGACCCAAGTTCGATTCTCACCACGACCGATTAGTGAAGGAGATTGTTTTTTTCATAATATCGTCGTGGGAGATTATCCCAGCCTGAGGTAGAGTTGGGTAGGGTCGAACAAAAAGCATTGTCAATGAACTGGGGCAAACAGAAGTGTTCAGAATCAGCTAATGGTTGTGTTAGTACATAGCCACGTGATCATCTTGTTTTGCTCTTAGGTCCTAGTTGGCTGTTCGACTAGAGATAGTGCCTCGATAAAAGAAAGAGGAGGAGACCCCACCCAGCATCCTGGCCCCTCGTAGGGATGTCTAGGCCTGAAAAAGGCACCATGACTGAAATTCTTTAAAAAATAAATTTTCACATGATTTCACAATTAGCCACTGGGGAGGGGAATAGAATAACATATTTTATACAATCGAACAGTACTTATAAAATACTGAAAACTTATTTACACAATTTATATTCGGACTATTCTCCTCATCTTTGTTGTTTTTATCACAACGTTTCGGTCGCTGTCCTCTTCGGCCTTCCTCAGGTGTATATCGATCTGGGTAACCTATAGGTAATTCTGAATTGAACCCTTTATTTAATCTACGGGGATAAACTGTTCTCGTTCCACTGCTCATGTCTAGGAATACCGTCTGTTTTTTTGTTTTGTTTTTATTATTATTATTATTATTATTATTATTATTATTATTATTATTATTATTATTTACTACCGTTCACTTATTGCTGGCCCGTTTCCACTGAGTGCAAGTACACAATAGCCGACCCAGGGATTGAACCACTATGTCACCAAATTCGCAAACCAAAGCATTTATCCACTAAGCCTTGTCGTTTTGCATTTTCTTGCTTATTTTCAATTTCTTTTCAATGCCATGTCCCTTCAGGCCATAGACGATCATTGCTCTTCATAACTCTCTTTCATTTAACATCTTTGGATTGCTACGACTTTTTGGGAAGAATCATGGAGTGAATTCCCGTAGCCCTCTCCTTGGCTTTGAATTCAGAGTTAGTCTTTCCCTTAGATTAAATGCCATCCAAGGCTGGAGACTACAGTCTGGTTTGATATTTAACCCATGGGGAAGAATAAATTAATTCATACCTTTCCCAAGAACAGTAGTTCGAAAGTAACTGCAACAGAGTAGGCCGGAATTTGAACTCAGGCCGCTGATTCCACATTCTTACTCTACCCGCTTATCCTTTATCCTCCATGCTTTCTGAATATCAGATTAAACGAATAACATTCTATTCAACATGTAATAATTAAGAAATTCTGTTTATCAAATTTAACACATCATAACACGCGGTCACTAGATGTGAAAACGAATAAATAAAGTTGCGCAATTCAGAGTTGGTCTTTTCTGACGATCGGAAAAGGTGTTCCACAAATACAAAACATTGTATACATGTGTATTTTTTTCAGTTGAGTGCAGCAGGTGTAGAGACACGATTCTGGACTTCTGCTGTTTCAATCAAAATAATTAAGCGAGAGTTGCAGGCATCGTAATATCAGGTGATGCATCGCAACTTCTGGAAGAAAATAAGACATTCTAAAAAAAAAAAAAACATTCTTTTAACATATTTTTCTAGTTCCCTCCTGCTTGTAAAATACGCACTTCCTACTTTGCTTCGTTTTCTTTCTTTCTTTCTTTTTATCTTTCTCGTGCTTTCTTTCTCGTGCTTTCTTTCTCTCCCCCTCTCTTCCTTTTTTTTTCTCTTGTTATCCCTTGCTGATTTCTTGTTTTACTTTTCTTTTTCTTTCTCTCTCTCTTTTGTCTTTATTGTATTCCTTTCATAACATCCTTGTTTCCTTTTTCCTTTCTTTCAATATTTTTCTTTTTTTTATCTTTCATTCCTTCTTTCATTCTTTCTTTCTTTCGATCTCTTGCTATTAGGTTGGTGCAAAAATAATGACGTAATAATGTCGTTTTTCGGCGTATTTTTGAACGTCAAAAAACGACATTATTACGTCATTATTTTTGCACCAACCTAATATCTATCGCTTTCTCTCTCGCTTCTTTTCTTTCTTGTTATCCCTCTGCTGATCATTTGCTTCACTTTTATTTCTTTTTATTGCTCCTTTTCTTTCTCTCTTTCTTTTCATAACTTCTTGCTTTCCTTTTCTTCTTCTTTCTTTCTATATTTTCTTTCTTTTCATATTTCTTACTTTCGTTCTTTCTCGTTAGCCCCTGATAACTTCTTGTTTCTCTCTTTCTTTTTCTTTCTATATTTTCTTTTCTTTACTGTGACCAACGATAACCTTTTGCATCTTTTTTCATTTTCTTTCTATCATTTTCTTTCTTTTTTCTTTTATTCAATTTTCTTTCTTTTCATCGTTCATTCCTACTTTTGTGTCATCCCCTGACACACAAGCACAAGAACTCACACACACACACACACACACATACACATACACACTCACGCATCTCCTTTCTTTCTTTCTTTCTTTCTTTCTTTCTTTCTTTCTTTCTTTCTTTCTTTCCCCTGCTAAATTTTCAACGTTTTCTCTTTTTCTTCATTACTTCCTTATCTCTTTCTTTTTTTCTCGTTCTTACCTTCAAACTTTTTCTCTTTTTTAGTTTTTTATCCTTCCTTCCTTCTTTTCCTTCCTTTTTCGCTTTTATTGATTTCTTTCTTCCTTCCTGGGTATGACGATAAACTACATCCAACAGCAAGGCCTCTGGTCAGGATGTTTTGAGGAGCATGGAGCCACCTCTTAATTGCTGGTGTTCCCAGGTCCCCACTGACGCGCGGTGTTAGCACCTGTTAGAGTCCCAGCTATGGGCAATAATTAATACCCAAACTGGGATCAAAGTATTATGAAAGTGTAAAAATATGTTTTAATACCAGCAATACATTTATGTAAAAAATATTACCAGCAATGAATTTTTTAAGAAAAAATTATCACCAGTAATACGTTATTACAAGCAATATATTTTTAGAAAAAAATATTACCAGCAATACATTTTTGGAAGAGGATATTAGTAACAATAAAAAATCTTGTCGGAATTAAATAACCCATTGAGGTTAATATGCCGTAATACAAACCAAAACAAATAGATTTATTTCTGCCTTTATTTTTGTCCTTTCTTTCTGTCTTTTGCTTATTTTGCTTTATCCCTTTTTTCTTTTTTTGTTGTTTAACTTCTACTTTTCTTTCTTTTTTATCCTTTTTTCCTTTCTTTCTTTATTTCTCATTTCTCTCAATCTTCCTTCTTTTTTTTTTTTTTCATCTTTTCCTGCTTTTTCTCTTTCCACTTTCTTCCATGTTTTCTTCTTTGTTCCCCCACCCACTGTACAAATTTTCAATATTTTCATTCAATCTTTAAAGAGTCTTTTATTTTTTTTTTTTGTTTCTCTCTTTCCCGCATTTGACGACAGTTTCCTACTCTCTTTATTTTTCGTTCGTTTTTTTTTTTTTTTTTACTTTTTATATGATTCTTTATTTCCATCAAATTTTCTTTTTCGATGAATAATGTTTAGTATTCTAGCATTTAAAAACATATTTTTTTAACTTGATCCATTCATTAGAATAAAATTAGTTTTTATCCTTTCAAATGCAATGATTTCTATTGTAAATGTTTGACAGAATCGCAAAGCAAGACTCAAACCTCCACTCGTTTGAGGATTAGCCAGCGTTAAACAAATGTTTTATTGAAACTGAATCGTTAAATGTAATGAGTTTGGAGCCAACTAGCACACGTAATGAGAGATCGATCAGCCTCATTCACAAGCATACCGCACAATAGATCGAAGGTCGAATAAATAGAGCTAAGTTTGGAATATTAACTCCGATCAGTGGTGAAATATTCATAAGTAATAACGGAAAAACAATAAATAACACTTCAAATAGGGAATTCTCAACCAAATAAAATAGGGATGCGAAAAAAATCTCTAGGATTTTTTTAAAATTTTAAACTTTATTTTCCCTAATGTGTATTAAATCTCTTCTTTTCAATAAACAAGATTTAATATAGGAACACTGATAAGATCTCAGCCTAACCAAGAAGAGTGTCTCGGGTATGACAGTAAACTACATCCAGCAGCAAGGCTTCTGATTGAGAGATTGGAGGTTTTGAGGAACCGATTAATTGTGGTTGTTCCTAGGTCCACCCTGACCGTGGATGGTAGCACCTGTCAGGGTCCCAGCTATGGGAAATAGTTAACCTCCAACTGGGGTCAAAATACGATGAAAGTATAAAAAAAAGATTTTTTTATAGTAAAAATACCAGCAATATATTTTTGCCAGTAATCCTTTTTGGAAAAATAATATTACCAGCAAATACATTTGACATTCGGCACAAACACTTTTTACAAAAATATATCAACGAAACCTGATCTATAAAATTAATCTTACAAAGAATACATATTCTATTCATACGAACCTGTCCTAAAAATCTTGTTGGCATTAAATAATCCATTGAGGTTGATATACCGTAAAACAAAATGAACCAAAGCCAAACCAAGAAGAAATTCCAAAATAAATTCTTATTGACCTGAATGAACAAAGTGAGGCGGTTTGGAAAATTTGAAGTATTTCAATATTACTTTCCAGTCAAATTTGATCATCAAAAATTTAAATGCAATTTCAATCGTTATCTTTTTGTCTTCTTAATTTTGGTTCTTTTATCGTTCTCTCTTCTTAATTACGTTATCAATTTCTCTTATTCATTCACACTGAGTAACACCTTGCGTCTTAGTGGCTTTATTGCATTGCTTGGGGTGAAATCATAAAAAAACAATAGTTATTCTTCATATACAATAATGACCAGCCACTCGTTTCTGAGAAAACCTATCTGCTAGAGGTGTTACGAAATCCCTGTTACAGACACCATTCCAGGCACGTTTGTGTTAAACATCCATGTGTTGAGCTGGACCTGAGTTACAGTTTCTGGGTCATGCTGCATCATTGGCGTGAATAAGGCCAGTAAACTCAAAAGATCGGTCACAATGACTTGTGATATCGTGCTAGCGTAAAGGTCAATGTCTTCAGAACAGTTCTTTTTACAGAATTTCACTCAGAAGGCTTGGATCAACCGACGGTAATGTTGACACTTTCCAAAAGTATCACCGCCCCAAGCCGACAACAAGAAATCACCTTCCTGATAAATCGGGCATGGTGGAAAGGTGAACACTTGAAGAACACTTGAAGATACCCCCCATATATATATATATATATATATATATATATATATATATGTGTGTGTGTGTGTGTGTGTGTGTGTGTGTGTGTACCTGTGTATGCGTGCATGAGTGTGTGTGTGTGAATTCTTGTGCTTGTGTGTGTTTATAATTGTTATACTTATAGAGAAAGTAATCAATATTAAGAGATTATCTGCAGTATATATGGTGCTTTCTCAAGCGGATATATATATATATATATATATATATATATATATATATTAGGTTGGTGCAAAAATAATGACGTAATAATGTCGTTTTTTGACGTATTTTTAACGTCAAAAAACGACATTGTTACGTCATTATTTTTGCACCAACCTTATATATATATATATATATATATATATATAATCTTATAAATATGAGTAAGTATACTCGCCCGAATAAACCTTAGGTGTATTGCCTTGTAAATGAACAAACGAATACCTAAGGAATAAAAAAAGAAAGAACTAAGAACATGTAATCCAGGCGAAAGCAATCGACCAGAATCCAAGCTCAGAGTCCAAAGAAAAAAAAAACTTCAGCACGAGTAAAACAAAAATAACTAAGCAAAGTGCTCAATACACTAAGTAGAGCAAATCTAACTATGAACCTAAAGAGCCAGGCAAACCTACCTAGTTTTCACCGACGCGGATCGTCAGTTAACGCTGGCGTACCCTGACGATCCGCGTAGGTCAAACCGAGGTAGGTTTACCTAGCTCTTTATGTTCATAGTTATATATATATATATATATATATATATATATATATATATATATATATATTGCGGTTGTTCTGAAGCTTTTTGTTAGAATATTGTGATAATTATTGTGAGGAGTGCGATCTTTTAGACCTTCTACTTTGAGAAGATCTTTGAAGTTTGGATAATGTTTTACTACTTGATCAGTCTCCACTTAGGATAATGACTGATGTAATGTTTCATTTTCGGTCTTCTTTCCCAACTGGAAACTGATCAAGTAATAAAGCGCTATCCAAATATCAGAGATCTTCTTAAGGTACAAGGTATAAAAGATCACACTCCTCGCAATAACACACTCACACTCTCTCTCTCACACACACACACATATTTATATATATATATATATATATATATATATATATACAAACACACGTATATATTACATGCATACAGACACACACACATATATATATATATATATATATATATATAAATCCATTAATTCTTTAGAAAAAATATATATATATATGTGTGTGTGTGTGTGTGCATGTAATTTATACGTGTGTTTGTGTATGTATATATATATATATATATGTGTGTGTGTGTGTGTGTGTGTGTGTATATCATTTCTAAAAGAAAATTTCTCAGATTTAACATGTAGAAAAGACAATATTTATAAATATAAATGACAATAGGAAAACTAGTTATTGCTAACGCGTTTCGTCCAATGTGGACTTTCTCAAAGCAAAAAACGAAATGAATTTAATTAAAGAAAATAACTAATAATAACAAAAACAGAATGAGCACAAAAGAGACCTCACAAGAAACAACTTAGCTAATGCACTAGTCATACATAGAAATAAATTCAATCATAATTTTGATTTAAAAATGCTACACTCATAAAAAAAGAAAATAACTCACTCAGAAGGAAAATTCTAGAGAGTGCCGCCATAGAATATTACCCAAATATTAATCTACGCCTAGGCTATTTCCCTATTTCACCTTTCTTAGGAAAATTACTGCTCTCCCAAACAAATGTACACAACAATATCATAAAATTAAAAGAAAATGGTTGAATCCGTCAACACCGATATAATGACAATATTCTCCACTCGTGACAATAACTGACGTTATTTTCAGTTAACAATATGAAAATAGCGTTCTCTACATTCTTCCAGTTGCTAAGAACATTCTGTTTTTTTGTTATTATTAGTTACTTTCTTTAATTAAATTTCATTTCTTTTTTTTGCTTTGAGAAAGTCCACACTTGACGAAACGCGTCAGCAATAAGTACAGTTTTCCTATTGTCATATATATATATATATATATATATATATATATATATATATATACAGAGTTCGCCCCTCAGAATGTATATACACATTGAGGGAAGTAAAAAAACTTGTCTTTCCTAGTTTTATCAAATTGATAACACTGCCATACATGAACATTATAGAAATGCTTAATTCTTCTTCCAACAAGATGGCTAACTGCCACACGACTAGCAAGACGTGCGAGCTTATCTGAATGAGAATTTGCAAGAACACTGGCTAAGATGTAGAGCTGCAGTCGAGTTTCCCCGCCCACGTTCTCCTGTTTTAACACCTGCAGACTTTTAGCTACATTCAAGACATTGAAAATGCTTGGGCATAATCCCACTGGACACTTTGGCCAACGTTGCCCAAGCGGTAGTTCGCCGTACTCTAACGTAAAGGCCACAATTTTGAGCATCTGTTGTGATTGTAGATTCCAAAATGTAATTTATATTAATCTCGTGACGTCTGAATAAATTTATCATGACAATAGCTATGCAAGTTTTTCCTTTCATAAAGTCTGTATACACTTTTTTGATTGACGCTCTATAAAGATGAGGGCTGCACGGATATGGCGTGAAGTATGAGGTGTTTTCCATTGATACGAGGCCAATTGTTTAAAATCATTCATATCATGACCAACAACGTGTGAAGCCTCAGCATTGGGTTGCCTATATCGCGTACGCCTCGTGAAGTCGGATGGCAATAAATTAGCAGAGTCGTTCATATCCGAATCTGATCACGATGCCCAAAACTACTATAGCTAATTACACTACCAGATATTCTCATGTGGCCCCTATCCAAGTGCTAACAAGGCTCTAACCTGGTTAATTCCGGTGATCCAATGAAAATGTCTGCGTGTGTGTGTGTGTGTGTGTGCGTGCACGTGTGCCATTGTACATAAGAAAGATATGTATGTACATTTCCTCTTTATCACTCTCTGTCTCTCTGTCTGTATCTATCTATCTATCTATCTATCTATCTATCCAGCTATCTATCTATCTATCTGTCTGTCTGTCTATTTATCTATCTATACCTCTCTGTTTTCATCTTTATATATATGCATACGCATACTCTCTCGTACATATATATGTTAATACGTGGGTAAGTCAAATATTAACAGCACTTTTGCTATAACATATCTTTAGACAAGAGTGCAGATAATTTTCCCTCATATACATACATATATATAGAGAGAGATATAGATATATATATATATGCGTGTGTGTGTGTGTGTATGTGTGCGTGTATGTAATGTGCATTTTTAGGTAGCACACCTTCATTCAAACATTGTTCATTGAATAATATAGGCATATTATTTTATTATATAATATTTTTATACTGATCTTTTCCAGTTCTTGATGATAAGATGTAATTCATCAAAGAAAAACATATATATATATATATATATATATATATATATATATATATATATATATATATATATATATATATAAATGTTTATATATATATATATATATATATATATATATATATATATATATATATATATATATATCCGATGCAATGAGAACGAAATTAATATAAAAATTCTAACGTTCACAGCATTAATCCAAAAGAGGGCTCGATACCTATAGTAGAGCGATATTTATTTATTATAATTTTATCATATACACAAAAACAGTTTTTTTTTACTCATATTTAATTTCTAAATCACTTATATATCCCTAAACTTATATATCCAACATACCAAGAGGAAATCACCACATCTAAATTTATTAATTTACAAAACACTTCTATTGATTATGGAATTAGTAGTGATAACTCCAACATAAATATATGCAACTCAGCTTTAGCTTGGTTTTTTATTTTAAAACAAAAAAAAAACATTTCCCGTTACTACTATAACTATCGCTAGAACTTATTACTCCTGCCAACGTATTACTATCTCCTATAGCCACCTTTCCTCCCCCACCATTACTCTTAGGACGCTTGTGAGATGATGGACCTAAACATTTGACCGTGGCTATCGGTAAGGAATCTTCCGTGACTAGCCAGCATTCAACACCCCATCCATCCTTCACCAAACTGCTATCAACAAGCACTATTGTTTCCCTCCGCCACCATTTTGTTTTTATGCATATTTTTTCTCAAACAAATGGAAGAAAAGAAGTGACGTTTCACATACGGCTTGCTTACAAGCAGAATTGTTCATAACCATTTTCAATTTTCACCCGTCGAATTGCAGTTGAAATGCACCGAAACGATGTTGCATCTTTATAGTGAGTAAACTGTTTTTGACTATATGATAAAATGATAATATATATATATATATATATATATATATATATATATATATATATATATATATATATATAGTGTTTGTGTGTGTATGATAAAATTATAATATATATATATATATATATATATATATATATATATATATATATATATAGTGTTTGTGTGTGTATTTGCGCTGCCATCTTTCTTTAAGACATGATCGTTGAACAAATGTAATTTTGCTTAGTTTTTATCAAGTTTTTTTTTCTTCTATTTGTTCAATTATTTTCTTAAAACAATGAATTTCCCCCTTGAAAGTGAAATCTGAAAATCCAGAGAAAAATAAAATCTCTGGTGAAATAAATTATAACAATGGAACCTTAAAGTGGTCTGTTTTTTATTAAAATTATATATATATATATATATATATATATATATATATATATATATATATATATATATCAAGACCAATATTGGTGAACTTGTATGACAAAGTGGAAAAAGTTTATTTGTGACGCGTTTTGTCCTTCAGGACTTCATTTACTAAATTTGCTAGTATGGTTGTAAATCGACTTTATTTATCCGCTCGTGTGATACGTTCTTGTATAAGATGCAGAGAAATATTGAGCAAAGATATGTTCTATTTACGTATTTCTACATTGGTAGATTAGACGGTAGCATATTTTAGTCCTTCTTAATCGGAAAATAAAAGAAAGTTTATGATGTCTGTCGTCTGCCCTCAAATACAATGCCTATATAATGGAGATATACATTATCAAACTTACTTGACTTTTCACGCAAGGGATTATCGATCATTGGCTGCATTTCTGATAAAGCAATACAAAATGAAGTAGGTAGCAGTACAATACTTGCGATTGTGCATCCAATTTCGCTGAAATCCTTATCTCGCATTCCAGTTTCGATCAATCTGGACAAAATGACATAGATTCGCCCAAGGAGATTGCTTACACAAAATACGTCACTCGAACTGAACTTTATTAACATTTATTGACTGCAGGTGTCGTTGTACAGAGATGAGAATCTCGTTCAGAAATAAAATTCCATTCTGTTGGCGCCTAATTCTGAGGTTCCATTGCAGTTGGTAACATTCTTCTTAAATAGAGGAGAAAATTCTGAAAAATTTTTCTCTTATTTATTTTTTTACACAATTTGGTTTAATGCAACAAAAATCATCTACGGTTGAAATCATGGATGGAAGCTTGACTTGGGCTCACCTTCCAGGATTGAGAGGTTCTGAATATCTGCTTTGAAAATCACCATTCGAAATATTTAATTTTACATAGGCTTGAACACTGTTTACAAGGCTACATCAAACACGCTTAGATCAGCCACAGTATCAAACCACGTAAAAATCGGAATATCAACTTCTTCTTCTTCTTCTTCTTCATGACTTGCCTATTCATGACGTAGAAGATGCTCATCACTTACCTTTCATTTGTAGCTCTTAGTAAATATTGTTTTTACTATCTCTTCTAACCCCTGTTCTGCCATACATTTACAAAAACTCGTTTGTTAAATTATATGCTGTTTTCCTCGGTCACTCTTGCCATCAATACGTCCAGTGAGTCCCAAATTTTCCAAACCTTCTTTCCTCATTATGTGCCCTAGGAATTTCAACTATCTCTTTCTGCGTGTCCTTTTTGTATACATTTTCTCTAAAATTCCGCCGTTCAATCCATGGCACTCTGAACATCTTCCCGTGAACCATATTTCTATCATCTCAAGTTTTGTCTTCATCTTTGAGAAGATGGTCCAGCATTCACTGCCATATAGGAGGACTGATATTACTTAACAGTTCAGTACGTTTTTCCTGTTTCTTAATACTTTGCTTAGCTTTTGGAATACAACTTTCGCTATACCAATGCCTCTTCGGATTTGTCGCACTTTCCGTCCTCTGTTAAAACACATCAGACATTTAAATTGTTGTATTGTCTCGATTTGCTATCTCCAATTTGCAATATGTGTATTGGGCTAAAGATCTACTGACCTCCGAAAAATTAGTATTTTAGCTTTACATATAGAGTGTAGGAAAACTTTCTTGCAATATGTAACCTTCGTGCCCGAAAAAACAGTGTGTCCAAAGGATGGTTATTTCATTACTGTATACATTTTGACTCCCTCAAAAATGTTTATGGTTCTAAAAAGCGTTGATTAGAATTTTAATAACGCCAAAGCATATGAAAGAAGATTTATACATTTTTTTTATTCTTGAGATGTGACAATAAAGATATTAAACATTATTTATTTATTAAATTACTTATTTACAAGAATAAGTTTACGTCCGAAAAATCAAATGTTTATTCAAATTTTCTTGTTCTACAGATTCATTAATATTTTTTTAAAAAGTCATAAATAAAAATCTATCATAGTTATTTATAAAATGTTAAATAATAAACATTACAATGTTGTATAAATTTTTGAATTTCTCTCTAAATTTTTGGAATGAGAAATTATCATTCTTTACATTATTTATATTCGAACTTTGGCTTTATCTTTGTTGTTTTTATCGCAACGCTTCGACCTGCCTTCCTCAGGTATATATCGATCTCGTACACACTGATTACACATAACCCGTGCAGTGTTTATTATCAATGGAAAGAGGAGAGCAATAGCCGAACAGTACTAAATAAAAATACAAAACAGATGATATCCCTAGACATGAGAACTGGAACGAGAACAGTCTACATAAAGGGTTCAGGTCGAAATTCCCTGTAGATTATCCAGATCAAAATATCTCTTAATAAGGCCGGATGAGACAATGACCGAAACTTTCTCTTATATAGGAATAAAGTGTCGCTGCCGTCACTGGAGTTTGAACACAGGTCACCAGACAGAAAACACAGGCGGTTCGATTTTGAATAAGTAGACCACATGATGGTAAAGGAAATGTATATATGCGAATTAGCATGGTATCTAATTGATTACTATTTCTACACTATCCTCTGTTACTATACGGACCGCTATTCTCTACTCTGTTCACTAAACTATTTCTCTATTCAGATCACTATACGGTGATTACTATTCGAGAGAGTATTATCGAGCAAGTACTATTAGTGCGAGTGTATTTCGAAGGCGTCTGACACCAGTATTGTTCAATGGCGTTACTATAGTTGTATCTACGATTACAAAGTCTCTACTACAACGGGCATTACGAAAGTGACAACGAATATTCGTTGATATTACATAAGTGGTAACGAGTGTTCATTGACATCAGAAAACTTTGTGATAAAAACAGTAAAGATAAGGACATTAGTCTGAATATAAGTAGTGTCATTTTTTTAATGAAAAGATTACATTTAAAATATTTTTCTTTATAAAATAATAAATAATAACTCTTTATAAAAGGCAAATCATAAATATCGCATTGTACTTGGTTGACTTATATTTACAAATTGTAAATAAACATTGTCGAGGGTGCCAAATGTGTATGCAGTAATAGCTGTGTCAATGTAATAAGCGTTCTTTTAACACACTGTTTTGTTTTGATTTTTTTTTTTTTTTTTTGCTGGTACGGAGGATAAACATTGCTATCTTCCATAGTAGATATTGTAGATTTTATAAGTCGAAAATTTAGGTTCAAGATAAAGATTTTCTTGTTAACACTTAATAGGTTTTGTTATTGTTGCGAAACAAGAGCGAACGCGTAGAGATTAAAGAAGAAGGATTATATTGGGTTTTATCTCCCGAATGGTGGCGGGAATTGTCTGACTTGTAAATCGGCATGGGTGTGAAATAGACATTTATTTCAAACTTGAAGTTGTCTACATAATAAAATTTTCAATAAACCCCAAATAGCTACAAATGTCAGAATAAAAGTTCACGTTACTTTTATGCGCCTTGAAACGGGAGTAGATTTATCAAAAGTCCAGGTTAAATGTGTGGTCTTCACACGCGTATGTGAGAAGGACAAAATTTAACTAAACCAACTAGCTTTTACTGTAGACGTGAAAGTTGTACCCTCGAACATAGGTTTCTCAAGATTACTGTAGTTCTTTCTAGTATTGATGGTGGTTTAATTCCTAGTATTTTGTTTGAAGTGTTGCCGAAAGTCAACATCCTGACTACGTCATTATGTCCTCTTTGAGTTACATGTGATAACCCTTTTAGTTGTTTCTTCTGTTGAAACTCCTCGGGTAATATGGTTCTTATTATGTATGTACAGTTCCTTGTTTTTGATTAACCGAAGTAGAAGCTGCACTGGCCAAATTGAACAGAAACAAGACGGCAGGGCCAGACGGAATTCTAACGGAAATGCTGACAGTCTTAGATGTCTTTGGCATAAACAAAATCCCAGAAATTATAAATACCGGATGATCTCATCAGAACGATCTTCATAGCAATGCCTAAGAAACCAGGCGCAAATGAATGTGAACTCCACCGAACAGTCAGCCTAATGAGCGACGTAACAAAACTCATCTTCTACTCACAGGTCGAATAGAGGGAAAGATAGAGACAAGGGAAAGCAATGCATGATATACGTGACAGGTTTACGGATGTGGATGACAGAACGTGGTCTGGAGGAGGTGGCAGAAGAACGAAATTTATTAAGAGCTACAAGAGATAAGGGGGAAGTGGAGAGCCATGATCGCCTACGTCCTGAAAGGAGACGGCACGTAAAACGAAAGAAAGTACCAGGTCACGAAGTTTGAAGAAGTGCGATCCTCACTAAAACCAACATGCTTCATCCGCTCGTGGTCACTATTAACCATCGATTTGATGTTTATTTGTTTGTTTGTTTGTTTGTTTGAGTTTTATGGCATATCAACCACTGTGGGTTATTTAATGCCAAATCCAGTTTATATGAATTTTAAATGCCTATTTTGTATGGAATAAAAAATATATAGCTGGCAACATTATTGTTTCAAAAAAAAAAAAAAAAAACTTATAGCTGGCAACAATATTCCTTTACAAAAAAACGCATAGCTGGCAACACTATTCCTTTACAAAAAAAAACGCATAGCTGGCAACATTACTTCTTTACAAAAAAACGTATAGCTGGCAACATTACTTATTTACAAAAAAACGTATAGCTGGCAACATTTTTTACAAAAAAAACTTTGAGCTGGCAACATTGTTTCAAAAACTTTGAGTTGGCAACATTGTTTCAAAAACTTTGAGCTGGCAACATTATTTTTCTGAAAACATTATCTGAGACCTTGCTGTTGGATGCAGTTTAGCGCCGTACCGAGGACGCGGATGTAGTTTACCGTCATACCCAGGACGTCCATCGATTTGAGAAAGTAGTTGTATACAGCCGACAGTTTAAATATTCTCGAACACGTTTTGGTGCATGCGTGGCATCCATATGAGAGTCTCGTTCTGACGAGTCTATTTAAGTAAACGGTTCGAGATCTCAGGCTGTTTTGGTATTGTACCAATTTCCTGTGTTATGCGAAACTACACTTGGTTCAATTTCCTTATCTCCTACACTAAATTTATTATAACTGATCCATAAACCGATGTATTTTAAGTCTTTAGTAAATTCAGGAATTTTTATAATGAATTCAGGGTATAATGTCATTACTGCTTTCATTTCAATTCCAATTCATAGTTCCTGTTTTGGAAAGGTATATCTAAAAGCCACATTTTATGAAACACTTGGAAGAGAATGTTGATTTTCTGCTCAAGATCATTCTTATCCCCAATATGAATACCTACGGCATCAGTATAGCTCACCGGAGCGTCGGTACATTAGCTTCGGGAAAGAAAGTCAGAACGACTTTTTGTATTTGTTTCAGATGCGGTATAGAACTTATAAAGGATTTTAGCCATCACTTCACATATGTATATGCGCAGAGCATAGCCTGGGAAGTAAAAATGTAATGGTCAACAAGATTTGCCTTGCTAACCATTACCCCACGCCAAGAAGGTAATAGGTAAGAAAGTATTTTGTCAAGAGGAAACCATCGAAAGAAGATTAAATATATACAAGAAAAAGATAGAAATTTAACTAAAAAAGTATATATATATATATATATATATATATATATATATATATATATATATATGAATACATATAAAATATTACTCAATTAGTACTGGTAGCAATAAGATTGATAGATATAAAAGAAACTAAACTTTATACAATTATAAGAAATTAGAATGAATCAACAATTTCAGGTACGGTTTGAATATGGCTTGCATGAAACATTGAGTTTCCAAGCAGTCAGGATGAAATATATATTTATTTTTTTTATTAGTAGTAGTAGTAGTACATACACATATATATATATATATATATATATATATATATATATATATATATATATATATATATATGAAGAATTATAAAATATTCCAAAATGAGTGCTGTTAGTAATTTAGTAATAAAGCCCTAGGTGTAGTTGTACGGTTTGAAGATTGCTGCTTGCATGAATCTCTGAATTTCAAAACAGTCGGATGTGTATTTATTATTAATAGTTTATATATATATATATATATATATATATATATATATATATAGTAATAGTGTTTTTTTATTATTAACTGTGTATACATATATATATATATATATATATATATATATATATATATGTATATATATATATATGGTAATAGTGTTTTTATTATAATTAGTGTATATATATAATAATAGTGTTTTTATTTTTATTAGTGCATATATATATATATATATATATATATATATATATATATATATATATATATATATATATAGTAACGTTTCCCCATGAGTTACAAACCTCGTATTAAAGTAAAATTCATCATAGAAACCCTTGAATTCATCTTTAAAAAACAACTATTCCATGTTCAGCGAAACATTCTAACGATATAAATCAGGAACAGCTATGGGGATAAAGGTTTCCCCAATATGTGCTAACCTAGTCATGGGTCACCATGGACTAAAAATCCATTATCCATAGTATAATTGCTCGCATCCAAATCTATTTAAGAAAAAAAAAAACTTCCGTTTTTAAACATATTAATGACAAAAACAAACCCTAAACTAGTAACTGACATATACTTTAAAGCTACTGACTCTCGACAGTATCTCCTTTTAAATATTCCCAGCCAGAACACACTTCTACCAAAACCCCACTCTACCTAGCCAAGAGGATATGTATAGTAGTCCCCAAAACAACCACAAGTGTCTACAGACTAAAAGACATAAAAAAAACACTCGCCAATAGAAAATAACCCCAAGCTTTGATCAACAATAGTATTGAAAAAGCCAAACAAATTAACATCCCACACTCCGAGAAACAAAAGGGAAAAAAAGAAAAAAAAGCTTCCTCCCTTATTTCTCACCTTTCAACCCAAAGAACATAGAAATCTACACACACATACAACTAAATCTAGCAATCCTACTAAAGGACAAAAAATGAAAAGTCTATTACAAAAATACCCAATCGTAAAAAGTAAACGACAAGGAAAATCCTTAAAAAAGATACTGACAAGTGCAAAAATTGCAGAACACAATTAAAGGTGAAAAAAAATGGAACCGTCCCCTTTGAGGAGCCACGAATTTCATTTCAAAGACGGATCAAAATTCATAATTAAAAATGATTACTCGTGCGACTCAGAGAATTTAATATACATAATTGCATGCAAAGGTTGCCACGAACATTACATTGGCCAAAACGGCCAGTCATTCAGGCAAATGATGATAGTCCGTCGCCAGCACATTAGGGATCCCCACGCCAGAAAAATACACCTTAGCCAACATATAAAGGAATGAGGAGACAAAATCTGCTAAATTTTTGTGTCTTCCTATATACACATACTGACAAAAACAAACACAATAAACTACTAACAAATACACACGCGAAACCTACACGACATAAGGAGTGAATGTATATATGTATATATATATGCACATATGTGTGTGTACATATATATATGTGTATATATGTGTGAATATATATATATATGTGTGTGTTTGTGTGTGTGTGGGTGTGTGGGGGGTGTGCGTGTACATACTGATTCCTTATAATAAGACTGTATGTATGTATGAAAAAGGAATATCCATACACATACTAGCAAAAACATAACGCGCACACAATACAGAAAATGGCAATAGATCTAAGAAGATACAGGGGTCATAAAAAGATAAGAACGAAGACATCCTTTCTTGGCTCTTTCTCTGACAAATCGTAATTGCTTTAGGACCCCTTAAGCAGAAGAACACTTTTGCCACCAGTCCAAGAAGAAACGTTTCGGTTACTACTGCACAAAAAAAGACATTGGTTAAACATCTAAAAACGTAGGGAAAATTAATTCCTTTTAATAACATTTGGAGATAACCACTCTTTGCCTGAACACGTGCAACAAAAATATGTATAATAAAGTATAATATATATTTAAAAAATCCACATTATAACCAAAAACGTTTGCCGTTTTTCTCTTCTTTTAAACATATATATATATATATATATATATATATATATATATATATATATATATATACATATATATATATATATATATATATATACCCGACTCTCTCTCTGGAATTTGACGTATGAGGGTCAAGAGGATCAGTTTCTAGGAAACAGACAACCCGACATCACCACATGAGATTCGATTTTAGTGGTGAAGGTTTTGTGCAGAAACACTTCTTAAAGGGCCGAATACAGAAACCTGGTCCCCAAACGACCCTCCGCAGGTTTTGAATTCTTAGTTGTCCTTCTCCTAGACCAGTTGCTCTCCAAGGTAATAGAACCCAGTCTGTCCTGCTATTTACCCATAGCTAAGGGGAGATGAAGAGAATCCATACCTTTCACAATGTTATTATATATATATATATATATATATATATATATATATATATATATATATATGGGGCACCCAGTGAGAATGAAAATTAATTCTTAATCATCATGAAGGTTGGTTGACTTTATATATATATATATATATATATATATATATATATATATATATATATATATATATAACCTTCAATTGCCATGTTTTAATGGTTAATGAAGGTAGTGATGTTGACCATGATGATTAAATATTCATTTTCATTCTCACTGGGTGCCCCATACAATATTCAACATTAAAATCCCAACAAGTAAAATCAACTCATCAGCAACTGACATGTTTTTTTCAGGTTTGACATTATGACTGAATATAGAGTTTGATCATGGTTGCCCCATACAATTAAAAAAAACATTAAAAAAAGAATCAACAGGGGTTGACATATTATATATATATATATATATATATATATATATATATATATATATATATATATATATATATGCCGAAGTACCCCTTTTTTTTAGTAAGCATGCGCAGACTGATATTACTGTTTAATAATAACTATAAAGTATTTTAATGTGAAAAGTACCCTTAAGTTCATACCATTTTGTCAAGGATGTCTTCTTTAGATAAACCACAGGAAATTATAAAATCATCAAATGAATCATTTTGTGACGTAATAAATGACGAATGCCGAAACCCAATCCACAACTATTCATCTTCGAGTTTTTGCTTCTCCCATACGTGGCTTTTGTTAATGAGCCCTTGGTGTAAAAAGACTATAAGCGAAAGACGGCCTTTTTATCCATCAGGTTAAGGATTCTGACGTAACTTCTTCGGTACTTTTCTGTGTTAGCGACAACACGCGTTCGCAAGCGTGAATTTAGCGAATTGATTGCATCTGTTCTGACACGTCTCTATAAGCATGGCTGTTTATTCGGATTTCTCATGCGAATTGCCTCTTCTAAGCTTACAAACATATACGTAAATGATAAAAGTAACTCCGATAAACATGACTGTGGGTAATCCATATGTTAGAAAATGAGAAGTTCAAATCGATTTGTTCATATAGGATGCGATAGAAATACCTTCCACATACATCTCCCAGAAATACCTCCCACATAATAGTAATAGATTACGTAAATGAAGACACTATTGATATTAATGTCTTACCATTATATTGGAGGTATTTCTGCCGCTCTGTTAAAATGTCTTTTTTATCGATAATTAGATATAGCTTCACTAAAATTATGATTCTTATAGCTATCTAACTCCTTACATCTAAAAAGTAATTATCACCATTTCTCCGTGTTTATCGAACTATCCTATAGTAGAAAAATCTTTCATTGGCTCAATTTAGATAGACCGATAGATAGAAATTTGTATATTCCTTTTCTTACTTACATAAGGGTGCTCTATTTTAAATTCTTTTCAAATCGTTTTTTAAAACAGTAACAGAGGAAGTAATTGCAATCAATCCATGAATGAGAAACGGCAATAATAGAATTTAAGAAAGTCAATAATTTAATACATAAAAATAAAATTATTTCGAACTGTCGACATACTAACGCATTTCTTTAAAAGAAATGGGAATAGAACAAAAGATCTCATGAACAACTACCCATTTTGAAAAATCACAAAGCGTGAAATAGGGCTGTAAACCAAAGAAAAAGTTATTTTTATGTTTGTCTATGCATGTATATAGGTATTTATGTATGTTAACTGTATTGACAGTGCAGCGGGGGAGATCGGATTTTAAACCGTATACGGTGGAGGAAATTTATGAGGGAAGGGCGCAACGCGTTTGAGGGTGAATATCTAAGGCATGCTCAAATCAAGCGTGATCTCCGACTGGACACTCACTCTGACAACTAATCTGCAGTCTTCGAAATGTGTGTGTGTGTGTGTGTGTGTGTGTGTGTGTGTGTGTGTGCTTGAGCGGAAGCTGTTGTTGAGGGCGGGTTATCTAAACAATTGAAAAGTCATCATAACAACCAGAATCAAGCGAAATATGCGAACCTGCTCCATCGTCCGGCCAATAATGCCTGTGCTGCTTGCAACAAGGTTTGCAGTTCATCATCTGGACTGAGAAGGTACATGGTGGCGCACAGGAAATTAGTACGTCATGCAGATCCAATCAACTCAATCAAGGATACAGTTTATCTAACATATACGCATAAGGCCTCCTCAACCTAGAGGTCACGGACATTGAAACGAGGCAGAAGCCATTACAAATGATGTGAAAGCTGAGAAGACGGTTTTCATATGACAGTCAACTTATGTATGTGTTATGGAGTGGGTTTCACAGTGGAGGCTTGTATTTGTACTAAGTCGGTCTCCTAAAATAGGTTCGACGTACAAAACGTTAGGAACTTGATATAATAGGTAATGACGCAGAGAAATCTAGTTATGGTCGCTGATACTTTAGTATCCGACTAACAGGTAGACCGACATCGACTGACTGACCGACCGACCCTCTGAGCGATATTCAGTCAACCCCCTCCCCACGAGGGCATCATGTGGCATAAGTCCGATTTAACGTGGGATCTCCGAGCCCGTGAGCTCGGGCAAAAATATGCCCTTTTAAAACCTCTATAAACGGGTTCAGGGTCGGTTTACCTCCCCGAAAGAGACTCCGTCCTTCGGCGTAGCCTTGTTCGGGTTCCTCCCCGCCCGAAGGCAGAGAGTTCAACTGGTCAGCCCGTCGTCCGACTTCAGGCTGAACTCAGACCGAACCGCTGAGTGACTCTCGTTACTCTTACTACTCCTACTTATTATAGGTGGGAGAGTCTATTAACTATCGAATAGATGTGTTCCACTATAACATCCCCTCCTAAAACTTTACTCCGTAGGAGTAAACAGATTTATTTATTTATTTTTCATTTTTTACAGGAAAAATGAAGAAAAAAAACAACAAAAAATGTTCATTTTTTTTTTTAGCAACATCGTAGCGTATCTCCTACGTTTTTTTTTTTTTTTTTGTTATCCTCTTTTAAATTTATCAGTTGCCTTTCTTTTTTCTCCTGGATCGGCGTACCTCAGGTAAAATTGTTGCAGGCGTTGTTAGATCAAACGTATTGAAAATCACCTACATCTGGGTTTTCTCCGCGGGACCGCTGTCAACCACTTCTGAAAAAAGTCATCTGATCTGGTTACTGCACGTGAATTTTTCCCCTTTCACCAAGTACATCATATTGCCAATCCACTTTTCTGGGTTTTTTTTTTTTTTTTTTTTTTTTTTGTTTTTATTCATCCATAGTGTTACCAGAAACAACCTTCCGCTTTGAGCTTCTTAAGGATGATGTCCCAGTTTCTGTAGGTTCTTGTGGTTCTATTTGTTCAGCCTCTAGCTTTCCTTTTATTGATCTTGTGCTTCTTAACGTTTTCTGTGGTGACTTCAGTTGGCTTAAATCATTTAATAATACTGCATGTCCTTAGCTGCGGGTAAGTCGCTCCCCAGTTTTTCTCAGTGTCGGCTTCATCTTTACTTTCTGGAGCTTGTTTTTCATATATATCGTCGGTGTTATCCATTCAACTTTTTTAAATACATCAGTTTTTTCTAATCTGTTCAATTCTTTATCTATCTGTTCAATTGAAGCAAACAGCACATTCCTTTTCTTTTTGCTGGAATTTTGCCTCCATCTTGGTACACGTTCCCAAACCTGGAGAAAAAACAGTAGGAAATGTTTCCTTAAGTTTCCTCACTAATTTTTTGGCTTCGTAGTTTTTTGGCTTCGTAATTTTCAACCTTGTAACAGAAAGAATTTATCGGTAGATCCCATAATTGGAATTCTGTTATCCAATTCGTACCAAGTAAGTTCGTGGTATTTTCTATGACAAATAGTTTAGCTTTTCGCGTTTTTTTATTTAACGTGACGTTTGTAACAAATTTTCCAATAAATTGTATTTTTTCTCCTCACTGACCTCGCGATTTTATTTGTCTTCATTAAAGTTGGTTTCCCCAACTTCTTCCACGTATGCAAATTTATGATAGATAGGTCGGAACCAGTGTCGAGTTGCATTTTTATTTTTTTTATTACTTATTTCGAAGGTAACAAATTTTCTGTTTATTCCATCGTTCATCTCGTCGGACTTTAATTTTCTTATTTTATTGTCTTTATTTTTTGACCTGCTTTTATGACCCACGCTTTTACAGTTGAAACATTTTTTATTTCTAAAATTGCAATATCTGTACCAGTGTAGTTCACCGCAAGCAAAACATAGCTTCGGGAGTTTTTGTTTTTCTCTGGTAGTTCACTTTTTGCTTGATAATCCGCAATTTTAGAATTCTTTTTGGTAGACTGACTTTCTTTTTTGTAGCGTATTTTCCTTACAAGCGAAACGCCAGACTGTTCTATCTTTTTCGAACCTTTCTTTACGCTAACATATCTTGTGCAGTCTTCTGCCAACTTCTGTATCGAAATCCTTGGTTCGTTTTCTAATTTTGATAGCACTAATTTTCTCAACTCTGCGATACCAGCCCTTGAACAAACACTAAGCACTTAAAATTGTCAGCACTTAACTCTCCTAGCTTGAATTCTTCACAATGCTTATTCACATTGGCTGCGTACGTTATATAGTCTTGTTCGTCATCTTTCATCAGATTCAAACATTTCCACCTCTTGTGAAACAAAAATGTCTTTTTACTAAATGATTCACTTAATATATTTACCGCCTCTGTAAATGTCAACTCGATAGTTTTTTTCGGTAAAATGTAGTTTACCAATTTGTTATGCTCAGCAGTTCCTAACTTACTTAAAAGAAGCCTTAACTTTCTTTCCTTCAGATCAAGAGTGGCAGTCATCGTTATACACGTCCGTATATTTTTTATAATACTCCTCAAAAGTTATCTCTTCATCTGGATTGTACGTGAATATTTCAATTGAATTCCATATTGTATTCTCTGGGAAAGAATCATTTTGTAAATTTTTCTCTTTCCTCTTCTCAGTTATTTCCAGAATTTTGTTTTGAAACTCCTTATGCATCTGTTCCATTTCTCGTTGAAACTGAATTTGTCTATTAAAAGTTTCCTCCTGTAGTTGCATCTGGAATGTCTGCTGTTGCTCTAATATTGTCATCTGTTCTTCCGACTGAAACTTAAAAAATTCCTGGAATATATTTTTGCATTCATCCATCTTCGCAAAAGTTTACACAATGCTTAAATTTTGTAGAGAGGGATCCTACGAGTTTGCAGTTTGTGACCTATTTGAGCAAACTATCTTATGGAGAAAAAATAATTCTTTTCTCAGTTGAGAATACGACTGATTTTTTCGTCACTAAGTTGACGTCTTGTCTTTCGAAAAATTTTTTTTTTAAGTGTGAATCCGAGATTTTGTCGCCGAAATTGTAACGAGCAAGTTGTTCTTTTTCCTCCGTATGAGTACGAATTTCGTCATCAAATAATGTTGTGGCGAATTTTTTTTTTCTCTTCCACCGTATGAATTCGAATCCCTTCGCCAAATAATACTGTGGCGAACGCAAATTTTTCTCCCTCCGTATGAGTTAGTTCGAATACTCGTGGCTAAATTTGTTATGGCGGGTGATTTTTTTCTCTTCCACCCTATGAATCCGAATACCTCGGCGCCAAGTGTGTTATGGCGAACGAACGTTTTTCTTCCTCCGTATGAGTTCGAATCCTCTTAGCCAAGTAAGTTATGGAGTGGTTACACAGTGGAGGCTTGTATTTGTACTAAGTCGGTGCTAAAATAGGTTTGACGTACAAAACGTTAGGAACTTGATATAATAGGTAATGACGCAGAGAAATCTAGTTGTGGTCGCTGATACTTTAGTATCCGACTAACAGTAGTCCATCATCGACTGACTGACCGACCCACTGAGCGATATTCAGTCACCCCACCACGAGGCCATCATGTGGCATAAGGCCGATTTAATGTGGGATCTCCGAGCCCGTGGGCTCGGCCAAAAATATGCCCTTTTAAAACCCCTATAAACGGGTTCAGGGTCGGTTTACCTCCCTGAAAGAGATTCCTCCCTTCGGCGTAGCCTCGTTCGGGTTCCTCCCCGCCCGAAGGCAGAGAGTTCAACCGGTCAGCCGGTCGTCCGACTTCAGACTGAACTCAGACCGAACCGCTGAGCGACTCTCGTTACTCTTACTACTCCTATTTATTATAGGTGGGGGGGGTCTATTAACTATAGAATAGATCTGTTCCACTATAACAGTTTGTCTGTGAGTGCTGGACCCCTTAACCTTCGTTGGCTCACCAGCAATTGATGATGTAGACTTTGGGCTATCACTTTTGCAAGCAAGTATACATTCTATTTACCTGCAGTTAATGGTTTGTCCTTTCTTGCTTTTCTCTTCTAAATTGTCATATAGTTTTTCAGTTTTCTGTTTGCGTCTACTAAAACAACATAATTACATCTACGCAGCGTCTGTTAAGATTATATCTGGCAACAGTAAATCCTGGTTGGACACCTAGTTCTTTCAAAGGAGTCTGGCTACTGAGATTAAATAAATCCAGCGAGAAAATGCGTCCTTGGCTTACTCCTCGTTTTGTTTTTATGTATTCTCTGAATCTGCATACAGTCAGTTTGTTCCTAATAAACGTGAGGAAATACTCTAATATCTTTGCTGAGTAAATCAACCTTTTTTGATATTTCAAGCCGTTCTCTATCAAATGCTTTACGCTAACTAAACGAAAAGTCTGAAGTTGTTCGACATATTACTAGGATAAACAATCTAGGTTTTTATTAAGCGTTTTTTTGTTTAATTTTGTTTTTTATTTTTGGCTGTTATGTTTTTGTTTTTTTTTTGGGGGGGGGTTAGGAGTTCTTTAGTGTGAATACCTCCGGTGAGAGACGAACTCCCTTCAAGCAGCCCCATTATTTTTGAGTGATTAGCATGCCAACCATTGCCTTAAAGCGAGGCCTACATTGCTTGAACAGCAATGTTCACCAACCCAAATCCTACCAACGCATTCTTTTAGACATTTGTTATACTTAGTTTAACCTGGCACAAGGCTATGGCCGTGAAGACGTAAGACCTTACGACGGAAGTTTGTTTGCAACACCCTAAATGTTTACTTAGTTTTGTTCACTCTGACAGAGTAATAAGACACCCAATGAGGATCGACTCCACTATACTGACGAATGATTTACTAAACGATCTTCTCTAACGTAATGTTAGACGTTCTCGTGTCGCCTGCAGCTCACTATCCCCACACCCAACGCCGCCCGTGTGCATTTTAATTTTCCTGAATTCTTCGCAAGTTTATACTTCTTAGGTGTTAGCAAATTAATTGCTCTTCTTCTGCCTATCAATTGGCCTGGTTTCGGGTAACGACGGGCCCAGACGGGCGTGTGTCTAAATTTGCAGCGATAGTTAGACACAAGTCAAAGAATAGGGTTGATTTCTTAATAGTCATTTTAGATTTGGTATTTACCTTATCTGTCGTCGTTTTCCCACTGACTTTGCATTCCTAATCATTCTCGAGTTTATATTTACAATCCAGACTCAAGTATTTTTAATCTAAATAGAATTGCTTTTCTTCAAATCCTTCTTTTTTTCTTCTTGACGGACTTTGTATTCATATCAGTAACCTGTAATATATGAAAATCCTATTCGGGCACTAAAAACGCATATATGTTGAATGAAGGAAAAACATGTAATCTGCTCACAATATTTAAGTATACGTCAGTATTACGTAGCTGTAGACTTGAAAACATATAAAGCAACTAGCGTTCCTCGGTAAGCTGAGTAATAGAAAAGGATATTTTCGCTCGGTTTTTTCAGTCCTGTTTTTCTATGCGGTTCAAGAGTGATCAAACAATCCAAAATAAGGAAACCTCACCCCTAATGTAGTATGTAATTCACGTCAGGAACTACTTGATATTTGAATTTAATATCCATAAGGAACTTTGACCTGTGGTGACTGCAATATGTACAATATTCATATTAAGAAAAATCTAATTTTTTTGTGTGTCTCGGTACCCCGACGTTTGACTGAGAAGATTACATCATAGTCAGTCACTACGCGCAGAAGGGCTTCTCAAATAATGTCGGTAGGTGTGCCGAAATAAATTGGAACGGAATCCAGTTGAATTTAAGATAATCTCACAAAGAAAATCGAATAACAGGTAGTTATATAATCGCTCAACTTAGGAGGGGAAACGAAGAATCCCTCACACCCTCAAAAGATGATGATCGAACGTTCACAAAAAAGACCTAGAATCTCATACCACTTGATTAGCTGAAGGTAATTTTGATGACAACCAAACAAGAATAAACAATTATTTTACGTGTGAAAAGTTTAGTCTTGTACTCTTATAAAACATTTACTAACATAACATTACACTAGTTCAACCTGGCATTCTCTCTCTATGATAAACTCGAACCAATACTCCTTAAACACAACCATAACTATAAACTTATACATTCTAAACAAATAGCTAGAGTTATGTAACTACCACTTAAACAACAATCTTTACAAATTAAAAAGGAATATCATCATAATCTCAGACTTTCGTGGAAAGAAGGAGTCGGCCTATCAAGTATCAGAATAGGACACAACTATTCCATTCACTCACTCACTCATTTATTCATTCATTCAATCCCAAGAAGAATTAGCAATATTATTGGTTCTGACCTGGCATCACGACATCTGTCACTTTTCTAATGCCGTAAATTTGCCTCTCTGCGTCTTTTCCATAAATACATTCATGATAATTGTTCTAATGAACTTTCCTCCGTGGTAACTAGATTCGATGAATTTAAGATCAGTACTAGATTGGTGGTAAGGTTTCATCAAACTTCACTTGAGCTGAATAGCTGTAACCGTAAGTTCTATGCTAACAGTTTCTTTCCTCTCTCTCTTCTTGCTTGTGGAACTCTCTTCCGGCTCCATGCTTTCCAGCCAATTTTAATCGTCAAAAATTTAAATGTTATGTCAATCGTTATCTACTTCTCCCTGATCACTCTTCTATTGTTTTCGCCATTTACTAATATTTCTGTTTTCCAGTTCTTCTAAACCGGGTATTAGTGGATTTACGGCCTTGCTTAGAGTGAATTCGATCTTTTATATATATATATATATATATATATATATATATATATATATATATATATATATATATATATATATATATATATATATATATATATATATATATATATATATATATATATATATATATATATATATATATATATATATATATATATATATATATATATATATATATATATATATATATATATATATATATATATATATATATATATATATATATATATATATATATATATATATATATATATATATATATATATATATATATATATATATATATATATATATATATATATATATATATATATATATATATATATATATATATATATATATGCATGCCCCGACGGCTTAGTTGTAGAATCTCCGGCTGACACCCATTCAGTCGGGTTTCGATCCGAGCTAGAGGCAACCGGATGTCTAGCCACACTGATGAGCTGCGAAACAGTCTGTCTGTGGATGACGTTATATATATATATTAGGTTGGTGCAAAAATAATGACGTAATAATGTCGTTTTTGACGTTAAAAAACGAAATTATTACGTCATTATTTTTGCACAAGTTAGTCTATGTGAAAACGTAGTAGTTTTATGTAGACAGAAGGCGTATTTGAATAAGGAATACCTTCCATAAATTAAACAAGTTAAGGAAAATTTTCTTTGGAAATAAAGTTAAGACTAAACAGTTGTAATTTAACATCAATCATCCTTTATAGTACTGACTGTTGAGCAATTTCCTAGCAGTTGAAGAGGAAAATTGAAGCAAGAGAGATGTGGTTCTAGAAAAGGATGCCGGGAATGGCATGGAGGAAATATGTGAACAAGGAGGAAGTTTTAAGGAAAATTTAAACGAAAAGGAGACCTATGCTTCGGATCAGAAAAATACTGTTAAAATTTCTGGACACCTAATAGAAGAAATAGGGCTTTGGATATACACAGTGCCTTCTTTATCTACCGGTACCCTTCTACATGATGAGTGCACTTGAGTCGGCAGTGGAGACTTCCGGGGTTATTAACCCTCGTTCGATGGCGTTCCTTCGGAAGATTGGCGCGATTGCGTCTCGATTAAGGGACGAGCCTCGCGAAACGGAGTGGCTCTTGCAGCGTGTCCATCATTGCGACTAGCAGAGGATAGAAAAATTGTTTATAGTTACGTTGTTCTGGAATTGTTATCAATGGTCAACTGAACTTGTTTTGTTTCAATAATGTTTATTACATCTATTCTTTAATTTTCTTTGTTTAAAAAAAATTTTCTGTCAGTCTGAGGTTTCCAGACGGCATATTAAAGAAAGAAAACTGACAACAGTACAGACAGTAAAAAAAAAAAGTGAAGCTGCGATGAATGTAATCAAGCGTGGCAAGGCTATTTGCCTCACCACCCGCGAGGCAGGATGTCGTACAAAGCTGTTATTTAATGCGGGGTAAAACCGAGTCCGTAGACCCCGTAAAAACCGGGTCGGGCAGCTGTCTACCACTCCAGACAAGACTCTGCCCTTCGACAGAGCCTCGTCTGGGTTCCTCTCCGCCTGAAGGCAGAGAGTTCGACTAGCTTAACTGGAGACGAATCTCCAATTGCCGAAGAAATCAAGCGTGGCAAGCAGCAGCTGTCTCAGTAATAGTTATAATGCTGAGATAATAACAACAAAGATGGGGACAATAGTTCCGAGTGTAAAAAATAAATGTAAATAATGTTAAGTCCTAATCCCAGTAGATAAAAACAGCGAGTTTCTGTTTGAATTTCGAAAGATTTTAACGAGAAAAGAGCTCTATTTACATTATTCGGACTATTGTCCTCATCATTGTTGCCATATTTATCACAGAGTTTCGACCAATGTACGCTCTGGCCTTCTTCATGTGGTTGAAATGTCAAGGACACATGGCACAGTGGATAAAGGCATTGGTTAGATCCAGTGACAGGACCCAAAGAGCTGTGAGTTCAATACCTGATGAAGGCAGTGGAGAACTTAGAGAGAGGAATTAACAGGAGATAATCCTTTATTTCGCTCACTGGCGTAGACTCTTTTAGTTCCACGTGCCATGTCTAATGGATGGCAGTTATCAGTTATCTCCTTCTTAATTCACTCTCCAAGTTGTCCACCGCCTTAACCGGGTATTGAAATCTTTGGGTCCTGTCACTGGATCTAATTAACGCCTTTATCCACTGTGCTATGTGTCCTTGAGGACATGGCACGTGGAACTAGAACAGTCTACCCCAGTTAGCGAAATAAAGGCTTCAGTTCGATATTCCAACCACCTGAAGAAGGCCGGAACGTACAATGGCCGAAACGCTGTAATAAATATGGCGACAAAGATAAGGACAATAGCCCGAATAATGTAAATAGTGTACATAATATATACATATTATATACATATTATATACATATTTCATCTCAGAAATATAGACAGATACTGAAAGGCCGAAACGTTGTAATAAATATGGCCACAAAGATAAGGACAATAGTCCGAATAATGAAAATTGTGTAAAACACATGTATCCATTATGTAGGCCTCATCATCTTACTGTTGAACTAGCTAGATGCAACTGCCACTTCTATTCTAGCAGTTTCTTTCCTTGTGCTTCCCAGCTCTGGAACTACTTTCCAATTTATTGCTTCTCTGACACCTATAATTTTCAAAATTTTAAAGGCAACATCATCGCCATCTTCTGTCTTCCTGAACATTGTTTCGTTATTTTTCTTTCTTCGCTAAAACCTTCTCATTCACTTTCACTCCCTATAACCCCTGTCTCCTAGTGTTTTTATCGCATTGCTTGGAGTGAAATTTTATATATATATATATATTTATATATATATATATATATATATTTTTAGCTTAGCGCCCCGAGCAAGGCATGAAGCCACTAGGATGCAGGGGGGTTGCAGAAGATTTGTACCAAGAGCAAATACGAGTGATAAAAGAAAGGATGAAGGGAAGGATAGTGTGTAGATCAAAATAACTGGAGATGTCGATTGACATTACATTTGAATAGTTGGAGATTATAGCTATGAGGGAAACAGTAATTGGGAAGGGTGTTCCACAGGCGAGAGGTGCGAGGTATGAAGCTATTGAAGTAGAAGAGACGGCTACATTTTAAAGTTTCTACAGTGTAAGGGTGAGAGCGGGATGCCAGCCTCGTAAGGCGCTTGTATTCATGGAGACTGGGGACCAGGGAAAGCAGCTCATCGGAGCAATTGCCATGAAAGTATTTGTAGAAGAGACAGAGAGAGGCGACGGCGCGTCTGTGAGATAGTGGCTATATATATATATATATATATATATATATATATATATATATATATATATAGTTTGATCCTGACGATCCGTTTAGGTGAAATCTAGGTAGGTTTGCCTGTCTCTTTAGGTGTATATTAGGCTAGCTCTACTTCGTGTATTGAGCACTTTACGTTGTTACTTTTACTCGTTTTGGAGTTGTTGTTTTTTTCTTTGAACTCTGACCTTGAATTCTGGACGATTGTTTTCGCCTCAATTTCATGTTTTTAGGTCTTTATTTTTTTATTCCTCATTTTTCCTTGGGTATTGGTTTGTTCAACTACAAGACGAAATATTAGGTTGGTGCAAAAATAATGTCGTTTTCTCACATAGTAACATATGTGAGAAAACGATATTATTTTTGCACCAACCTAATACCTAAGGTTTTTCCAAGCGAGTACCACTATATTTACACACACACGCGCGCACGCGCATATATATATATATATATATATATATATATATATATATATATATATATATATATATATATATATATATATATATAACGCTTTTAATAATGTGTCAGCGTAGAAAGGAGCATAAAAGTACGTGTTTCCATTACTAAAGAAATTCCATTTTACATATTTCCCAGTGCCTAAACTGTATTTTAGATTCGTGTCGAGAGGTTTTATATTTATTCCAGTACCTCGACAGTATTTTAGATTCGTAATCAATAACTTTAGAAACTTTTGCGCTGAATATAAAGCTAAAATGCGAATCTTTTCATCCCATAGAGTGGAAAACGAAATAAAAAAAAAGGCTTTCGTTGTACGAAAATGTACGCAGCGTGAATTACGCAAAGATTCTAGAAATCGCTACAAGATATCAATTATTTTCATAGAAACAGGTTTGATGATGTATGTTAATACCAGGAGGCATGTGGTGATCTAGCAGAATTTTACAAAAACATTCAAATGATTTATGTCAAAACGAAAAAGAATATTTTCAGAACGGTTTTTGATTTTTGTTTTTTTTTTTTGTTTTTGTTTTTTTACGAAAAAGTTTGATCAAATAAATATAAGAAAAATGTCGGGGCTTTTAACATTTGTCACAAGATTTTGGGAACTAAACCTGCTTTTTATATATGATTTTTTTACCTTCATTTATTTTTTGCTTGTTGGGTTTACTTCAGTAAGTACTGTGGATCCTCGGTTCACAAATTTACTTCGTTCCTGAAGGCTGTTCGTAACCCGAAATGTTCGTAAACCGAAACTATTTTTTCAAATAGGAATCAATGTAGAGAAAAAAAAGTCACAGTACAATAAAATTGGAAAAGAAAATCACAGTCCAACATACGAATGTATACAATACAGGCGGCGGTCGACTCAAACATGATTCCGTTCGGGTTAACTCGGTTCGGCAATGTTGTTCGAGAACGGAAATTTTGTTCGATAACCGAGGCATCTTCATCTCGGATTTTCTCTTCGAAAACCGATTTGTTCGACATGTGAGACGTTCGAGAACTGAGGTTGACTGCATTACCGAGTATGTTACGAGGGACTATAAGTGCTATATTACAAAGATTTCTTAAGTAGGATCTCTTTTGACAAAGAAAGGAGTTAGAAGAATTCTAAGAGCTGTAGTTTGTAAATTTTTATTGTTGTCGACTGCATATAGAATTTTGTCGTTTCCTGTGGTTACGGCTTATACATTCAATTACTTGTTTATTATGTTGACTTATTTTTTTTAGTAAATAACCAATCAATTTAAAGCCCAAGCCCAAGAGCCACTCAAGGTTTATTAAATGAAGTTGTTGTGAAAAACGGTATTAAGTGTACATTATGAGGATACGTACGATAGAACGTAGAACATAAACGTGAAGCGGTTAAGATTGTTGGATTTGGGGAAGCATCCTCTCAGGAGCCTGTTCCATAAACCAATGGAACTTTCTTCCTACCCTGGAATACGAAGGGAATGTTGATG
>OZ010588.1:39277134-39294634 GCA_963932145.1 Acanthosepion lycidas
ACGTCCTGGGTATGACGACAAACTACATCCGCGTCCTGGGTATGGTGATAAACTACATCCAACAGCAAGGCCTCAGATAATGTTTTCGAAAAAATAATGTTGCCAGCTATACGTTTTTTGTTAAAAATAATGTTGCCATTTATACGTTTTTGGAACCAATAATGTATCCAGCTATAAGTTCTTTTTTGAAAGAAATAATGTTACCAGCTATACGTTTTTTTGTAAAGAATAATGTTGCCAGCTATACGTTTTTTATTCCATACAAAATAGACATTTAAAATTCATATAAACTGGATTTGGCATTAAATAACCCACAGTGGTTGATATGCCATAAAACCCAAACAAACAAACAAGAAATAAAAAATTGGATTTATAAATGAGTGGGTTGAAAAATACAGGCCCAATCCGTCGAGATATTTTAAGTGTCAGAAGTGTAAACAATACAACAAGAGCGGTAGAAGACGCTCGTTATGTGGAAAATGTAATCAAAAAGACCCAAATCATGTGGAGGAAGGGTGTAATTATGATATTAAATGCACTAATTGTCAAGAGAATTATCCAGCTTTTTCGAAATCTTGCTAAATACAGACACACACACACACAAATATATATATATTATGCAAGTTTCATTAAAAATTACAGACAAGGTACTACGGTTAAACATTTTATTTAATTTTTCTTATGTTCGCAGAAGACCTTTCTTTTTCGGACACAGAGTGTGTAGAAACTGTTCAAATGTTCTATAGTTCAGAGCACTTTCGGACATACTTTTAGCCATTTTAGTCTCTTTTAATCACTAAAACCATTATTATTTTAAAAAATAAATAAATTACATACAAAATATTTAAAGTTCGACATTAAATAAACCATAGAGGTTGGTCTTTCTCTCAATAATAATAATAATAATAATGACAATAATAATGATAATAATAATGATAATAATGATGATAATAATGATAATAATGATAATAATAATAATGACAATTATAATGATAACAATAATATTCATAATAATAATGTGATAAATATGCAGAAACAATTGACCATGTTGTACCATGTTGCAAAGTGTTAGCACCAACTGAATATAAATAGCATGGTAGAGTGGACCAGTGCCTGGGCTGGAAATTAAGCAACTTTTACGGGAAGAAAACTGCAAGAACTGAACATCACCCAGACCACATAACAAAGAGCTTTATGTAAAATGTCCGTGATCTTAGGTTTGTTTTCATTTTATTTTTTACAAAAAATTTTCAGTGGAAAATGTCATGAAGCCATTTCTGACCTTAGATTGGTACCAGGGAAGATATCTGCATGCAACAGACATCAAAGTATTAGGTTGGTGCAAAAATAATGTCGGTTTTTGACGTATTTTTAACGTCAAAAACTGACATTATTTTTGCACCAACCTAATAAGTAAGTAAATAATAATAATAATAATTCTTTTCACAAAGAACTTTTAGGCAAATATACATAAAAGTGTGGATCCAAAATGAAGGTTCTGGGACAAATATCAATAAACCATAGACCAGCTAATTTGAGGATGTTCTGTACTTGAGTCAAATGAATATGAAAATCGTCACGATAGAGTGTCGCAATATTTACACTGACAATGTGCAAGCACCTTAGAAAAGATGTTAACAAACACTGGTATGAACATCATACAGCATCGGTTATAGAAATAGAAGGCATCAAAGTTCTATGAGATTACACCATCTTTACAAACAGGAAGATCGAAACAAATCGGCTGGACACAATTTTCAAAAATCGAAGAGAAAAAAACTTGCCTACTAATTGATTATGGCTAGGCCAGCAGAGTGTAACATAACAAACCAATGAATTTGAAAACTATTTTAAGTATAAAAACCATGAAATCGAAATAGAAAAAAAAAACTGTGGAAATTGGAAACAAAAATATCAGTCACAGTAGGTGCACTTGAAATGATAAAAAAGGAGCACAACAACACATTGAAAAAAAATCCCTGAAAATCCCAGCTTAAGTGAAATACAAAAAAATTGTTTTGATAAGTACAAACCACACGCAAGTATCTTGTCCATTTAACGTCAGTGATGTTCTGCGAGAAAAACAAATCATGAAATGTAGTTGTTATAACTACATTTCATGATTTGACACCACTCCCTGCCCTAGGTCATCGCATAGATTTGGTAGGTAGTGTGACCATAGCAGAAATCGAAATATAATGATGCTGATGATGATGATATCTCAGGATGTCCGGAACTAGCAAAAAATATACCCATAGACATAACAAGGTAGCAACATATGTGTAATGGAAGATATGTAAGAAGCACAAAATCGAAACCACTGAGAGATGGTATGACCACCAACCTGACACAGTTACCCAAAATAACGATGTAACTATCCTCTGGGACATGCCAATTCAAACTGACAGGGAAATAAAAGCCAACAGACCCGGTTATCATAAAAGACAAGACATTCAGGAAGTGAATGATTATTGACATAGCAGTACCATCTGAGAGAACCATCTCCATGGAAATTATCGAGAGATTATCAAGATACAAGAACCTGGAGATGGAGATTAACAAGACGTGGGGAATAAAGACTGAGACAGTACCAATAGTAATCAGAGCACTGGGTCTCAAGAGAAAAGGAATGGACAATTTTACTAACAGTGTGCCAGATAACATCAACATACAAGTTGCCCAGATGATCGCCCTACTAAGAACATCCCATATACTAAAAAAGTGCAATCAATTAAATGACAATTCTCCTATCGGACCGAAGGACCATAGTTTGGACTCAGCTCTACAAGATGCAAAGCAGGAAACATTTACACAGCCAAATCTACCATTCGTCTGTGCAGTGAGTACTTTTGCCATATCTGGTCTGGTGTCCCAGCTGTTCCTCTCGAACAAAGAAAGGATCTGCAACCTAACTTAGCATCACGACTCCAGACATTTTCTCACAGACGTGATGTAGCTTCCCTCTGTATTTTCTACAAATATTTTCACTACAACCGCTCTGAAGAGCTATTTTGCCTAGTGCCCCGACTACATAAATGATACTAGACTGGCATAAAGTACCATTTCAATGATGAAAGGGTGGGACAGCTTCTTTTCTTGTACCTCCTGCCTGTGGAACACCTTTTCGTTCACTTACTTCTCTGATAAATGCAATCTTCCAAAAATTTGAATGCAATGTCAATCGCCATCTTCTGATATCTTTAACCCCGTTCATCTTTTATCCTTTCCTCACTCCCCCTATTCACAGGTTTTCTCTCGCCTTCATTTTATGTAACACCCTGTAAACCTCAATAATAATAATAATAATAATAATAATAATTAGAAGAAGAAGAAGAAGAAGAAGAAGACAGAACAATCAAAGCTAACCGTCCATACATTGTTATTAGAGACCAAAAACAACAACAAAATTGTCCCCTTATTGATATGGCAGTCCCTGCAGACTTCAATGTATCTGAAGATCTTCAAAAAGCTATCAAAATACAATGACCTTGAAGTCGAAATTTCAAAAATGTGGCACATAGGAACATCAACAATCCCTGTTGTAGCTGAGTTGTAGACTCACTGCAGGGATTCCTGGAATCCTATGCTTTAAAGAAATGCAAAAAGATTGTCCTTAGGAGCACGGCCCACACCATACGAAGAGTTTTATCTATGTAAAATATGTGGGGTTTTTTGTTTGTTTTTTTTTTGTTTTTGTTTTTAATTGGTCAGTAGAAAATATCATGATGCCATTTCTAACTTTAGGTCTCTGATAGGGACCCGGAAAGAAATGTGTACACACCAGAAATCAAAGGAAATAAAATAAATTTAATAATTTGGCTGTGATGCATACCCGATATACACTAATCCGTCTGGGTGTTATGAAGGGTATATCGGATTTTGTATATATGTATCTCAGCGTTACTTTTGTTGACACGCTCTTCCCTCAGTCAGTGATATTAATGTAAATAACGAGAGATTCAAAATAAATATTCAGCTCTTAACAATGACGATAAAAGAATCTCAAGCCAGAATACCGGATCCACTTATCGCGAACAAAGAAAAATAAATAAATAGGATAATCGATATCGTTATTTCGGTAAATCACAGTTTAAAATCGAACTAAAAAAAAATACGTAACAGAAATTTAACATTTGTTCCTATCATTTATGGAGTACTTGGAACATGACCATTGAAAACGACTTGAAAAGCCGGACATCCGTTGGGGAATGGAAACCTTCTAAATGATAGCGTTAATAAAAACTACCTGAGGAGAATGATGGGTTATTTAAGAGGCTTGACGTTATTTAATCCCCAGTGAAAGCCACCAATTCCTATTGACGTGAAAAGTCGACAATATAAAAAAAGAAATGATACTTTCCTGGCAATTTTAGCCTTGTTGGCTCAGTATTTGACAGAAATAACCAAGTTAACGATTAAAAAAAAAAGGAAAAATTAATAGCCAAGTTAATCATAAAAGAAAACACCATTGATCTCCAAATGGAACTCAGGAGTTATTTCCCTTTCTGTAAACTATTTCCGCTCTTTGTAAAGACGTTGGAAACTAAATTCTTTAATTATTCATACTACGAGCCAAGAGAGCATTGTGCTTTCAAAAAAAAATTCACAAGCAATAAATCTGAAGAAGTGGTCGCCTCAACAGTGGAAAAATGAGTTCAATTTTAACTACATGAATATAAAATAACAAATATACAGCAACCCCTCGATTAGTGCGGTAAATGTGTCTGTCGGTAACTATAAAAAAAAATCAATTTTCATTTACTGAAGAATGTTTTACGGCACTAATCGAATATTATGCATGCAATCATCGAATTCTGTTATATAAAGATTTTAGCGCATAAATCGAAAACACATTAATCGAGGGATTCCTGTACTGTTATTAAAAAGAAATTAGTGATTATTCTACCGTAATAAATATATGTTTCAAAACCTAATACAGTGTAACCCGGATATAAGAGAGTTGTCGGGACCGGATAAAATGTCTCTTATATCCGGGTTTCTCTTATATCCGGGTTTGGTCTATTTTGTTTAGATAAGTATTGGAATAATTTGTGACCAGAGAAAATCTCTCTTATATCGGGGTTTCTCTTATATACGGGTTTGGTTATTATTTTTTTTTAGATAAGTATGGGAATAATTTGGGACCAGCGAAAAATCTCTCTTATATCCGGGTTTGGTCTATTTTGTTTAGATAAGTATGGAAATAATTTGGGATCAGAGAAATTCTCTCTTATATCCGGGTTTCTCTTATATCAGGGTCTCTAATATCCGGGTTACACTGCAGTAGTTTCTTGTATTCATTTTAGAAAATAACTCATAAATTCATCTAATATAGAGTGTTCCAATAAATTAGAACCGATTTTAAAAGTGAATTAAGTTTAAGCGTCTAATGATTTTCTTTTTCTTTTTCTTTCAGATTTAACTTAAGTGATTGGCAATTTCAACCATAGAAAAATTAACAATCAAACAACGTGTTAAAGTTTCAAGATTGCAATTGAAATAATTGTTCGTAAATTCAAACAAACTGGGTCGGTGGCAGATGTGAAAACACCACTGCGTGCTCGTTTACGCCGTTCAACAGGAAAACATTGCTGCAGTGCACGAGAATGTGGCCGAAAATCCAGATACCTCTATTCGTCATCGCTGGCAGGAATTGAACCTCTCCACAACAACGTTACATCATTTCCAATTTTCACTCTTGGCAGGTCGATTATGTTTACCAAAAATTTGCGATGTGTGCGAAATGCATTTCTGTTTGAATATCCATTTTCGTAATAGGCTCCATAACTTTAACATGTTATTTGATTGTTAATCGTTCCATGGTTGAAATTGCCAAAGACTTAAGTTGTTGAATCTGAAAGAAAAAGAAAAAATCATAAGATGCTTAAACTTAATTCACATTTAAAATCGATCTAACTTATTGGAACACTCTTTATTTTAAACTTTAAATGTTATAGCAGCTGAGTTGAAATAAAAGTTTCAAATTCTTGAGTTTGTCGGTCAAAGCTAAATTCTTCTTGTAAAAAATGTATATTTTTGTAAGAGATTGCTTCAAAACTAAATGCTTCTTTTTAAATGGAAATATAGAACTAAAAAGCAGATGTTGACGGGAAACATACACATATTTAATTCATAGATAATCATAGAAATATTTCAACAAATTATAATGATATGAATGGTAAATATACCAACATATAGATAACTAGATATCTAGAGAGAGAGGATATGAACACACAAGCATAGATAGAGAGGGAGATATGAAAACATTGGCATATATATATATTGACTAGCAGTATGACCCGGCGTTGCCCGTTCTTGATTCAAAAATCGTACGACTCATACAGCAATCGCTATCACTTGACTTAAAATATTTTTGCCCTTCCTTGCCTTTAAAGGAGTGCCCTTTGCCGTGCTGATGTTGCTACATGCCTTACTTCTTGCTTATCTCACACTGCGAATTTTTTCGAAGCTCTATACTAAACATTAAATCTGTTACGAACAAAGAACTAAACAAAATGAACACAAAACGATCAGCTTTAAAAAAGGACTCGTAACTGGAAAAACCGAATGAAAAAAGAATGTTAACAACAAATACTTTTTCACACCCAACCCAGTTCTGTGGAATCAGAATCAACGTTGAGTTTGAGCAAGCGAATGAACCAATTGGAGTAAAGTGCCATGCAGATTTAAATTTTTCCCACTTGTGACGAATGCAACTATCGATTTTTTTGCATGCTAGCATTCTAGTTAACATTCGTGTCAGTGAGCTGTTGGCTCTCACGCTGGCCAATAGAATCTTCCTGCCTATTCGTGTCAGCCAGCTATAGGCTCTCACTCTGGCCAGTAAAAAATGGCCGCAAACTACATGAAAACTGCCGCAGAAGCATGAAAAATCGATTATTTCCAGTATCGATGGGAGTTGGGAAATGCAAAGTCGGTCTAATTTGGAGCATGTGCATGTAAATTTTGGTGGAAATCCGTTGAAAATTGCGGCCGTGCATTCGTTACAAACACACATCCTGCCTTTTATAGATATATATAGAGAGGAGATATTAACAGACTGAGATAGATAAATAGATAGAGTGTGAGAGGTGGTGGGAATATGAACAGACTGGCAGATAGATAGATAGATAGATAGATAGATAGATAGATAGATAGATAGATAGATAGAACTAGCAGGTAATACTATCAAGGCAGAAAAATGCATCAAGTCATGTCTTCGAAACAAAAATGAAAAGTTTATTAGCGCAAAAAAGAAATACGGTGCTCAAAACAACAAAGATGACGATACTAGTCTAAAAGAATAGACGGAATAACGGACAATATTTCATCTCAGAACTATATGAATAATTCAAATATGACCGGAGAACGCAACGGCTGAAATTCAATGATCAAAATAACAAAGATGAGGATACTACCAAACGCCATAAGATGTATTGAGCTATGAATGTTAAACAATTGTAAGAAATACGGAAGAAGCCTCAAACTTAAAGTTCAACACAGATTTAAGGATCAAGATAAAGATACTAATCGGAATAACCCAAAGAATAAGTTAATCCACTATGCACCTGGTCGATATTAATTGATATCAGTGTATATTTAGTTATCGCTAACAGTTCGAGTTTCATCATTAAGTCGATTTTATGAACGTAGTTTCCTTTCGTCATCAGTACTGCTCAAATACGTGTTTTTTATATTATATTTTTATATGATATGTTCACCGAGTACAAGGCCCAAGAGTCGCCCAAGCTAGACGGTTACTGCGTGTTGGTGTATGAGCGTAGGAAAGAGCAAGAAATAAAGATCATGGGGCTATGAAGGAAAGACAACGGCTAACTGTAGATTTGAGGAGGTCAAGAGTGTAATGATTGGAAAACATCCTGTCGGGAATCTGATAAACAAAGCAGCAGTTCTTGAGGAGAAGATACCCGAATGGAACTTGCTCTTTACTAATGAAATACGAAGGAAATGGAGATGATTCACCCATGTGTACGCGTCCCAGTTGTAAATGTTATATTTGGTGGCACTAATTTTAAAAAAGCTGCTTAGAACACATGGAAATGGCGATAGAGAAGCGAGTAGATCAGAACATTTCGTCTGTGGGAAAGGGTTTCTATAGTGGAATTAATTCATCACCCACAAGGACGCGTATATGCTTTTGAATTCTATCAAGACGGGTAAGTGAAGAATTGAGAGGACACCCATCCATATTGCTAGATGAAAGTTCAGGGTTTGCTTGGTGGTGGTCAAACGTTACTTGATTGGTTTGTGCCGTATTGAACATTCCAACCCAGTACAAGTCATTGAGCCTTCTGGGCTAAAGCAAACGAGAGATGAGCTGCGAGGTCCTGGTTTTCCAGGTTTTGGGAGGTGCGCCTGTAAGCTGTTGTATCATTGGCATAGACACTCAAATATAGTTCAGCATGTTTCTTCCGTCTCCTGCTAGAATTTGCAATGCCACTTTATAGAGAAAGTTTAAATTAAATAAACTATTATTTTAATTGATGAGGCTGCCTTAATTAAATAAAAAAACGGCAATCGTTGTAATGACACAAGAGTCACTCAATCTAGACGGTTACTACGTAGTGTTGTATGGCCGTAGGAAAGAGCAAGAAGTAGAGTTCACGGTGCTATGCAGGAACGACAACTACTAAATCTTGACTTGAAGAGGTCAAGATTGTAATGATTGGGAAAACATCCTGCCGAGAGTATGTTCAAAAAAGCAACACTTCTTGGGGAGAAGATACCAAAATGGAACTTAGTAATGGAATACGAATAGAATGGGGATGATTCACCCTTGTCTACGGGTCCCAGGTGTAAATGTCACTTTTGGTGGGACTGATAAGTATAGATCTTTAGAACGCATGTAAATAGCGATAGGGCAACGAGAGGATCACAAGATTTCGTCTTCAGGAAAGGGTTTGTGTAGTGGAAAATAATTCATCACCCACAAGGTCGCGTATATGCTTTTGAATTCTATCAACACAGGTAAGTGAAGAATTAAGAGTACACCCATTCATCTTGATAGATGAAAGTTCATGGTTTGCTTTATGGTGGAACGTTACTTGTTTGTTTGGGGCCAGATTGAATTTTACAGACCAGTACCAGCCAATGAGCCTCGTGGGCTAGAGCAGATGTGAGATTGATTGCTAGGTTCTATCTTCCAGATCTTTGAAGGTACACCTATAAATTCTTGTATTATCCGCATAGATATTATTCCTGTATTATCCGCATAGATACTCACGAACAAGTGGAATATGCCGTGTTCTTCTTTATGTGCCGTTTCCTTTAGGAATATGACTCTCCACAATTTCCTATCCTTTGTAGCTCTTAATAAATTTGACCTTTCTGTTATTTCTCCTAAACCGTATTTCGCCACCCATTTACTCAAACCTGCTAGGTAGGTTATGTGTTGTTTTTCACCGTCACTCTTGCCTTGAATCTGCCCTGTGAATATCAGATTTTCCGAGCCCGCTTTCCTCATTATGTGTCTTAGAAATTTAAACTGTCTCTTCCTGATGCTAAGTATAAGTTTCCTTTTTGTTTTCCATTATTTCTAAAACTTCTTCGTTTCTCACATGTTCGTTCTATGGTATCCACATCATTTCTGTTGTTTCTTCATCTGTGAGGAGATTGTCCAGCATTCACTGCTATACAGTAGAATAGATATCACGTAGAGTTTTCTTTGTTTCTCACGAAGTTTTTTTTTCTGTTTCTTAATACTCTGCTTAGTTTTTGGAAGGCATCTTTGTCTATCACAATGCTTCTTCGGATTTTAGTGTTGCACTTTCCGTCCTCTGTTAAAACACTTTCAAGATATTTAAATTTTTATACTTGTTTGAATTTGATATCTCTGATTTTTAGTTTGCATTTTGAGTTCAATGTGATTTGTCTGTAGGTTCAGATATATAGAGGGATAATAAAGACCAAAAGTTATTTAATGCAACAAAATATAGGAAGTTGTGGAGAGTCATGATCACCCTATGAAGAGACATGGCACATAAAAGACGTAGATTTGCAGTGGTTAGCGTATTGCCTTGGAAAGCCGCTAAAAAGAAAATCGGTTCCCGTGGAAAGTTCCAAAATTGTGCCCTTCCTGCAAGGCTGGTCGAACAATTTCAAAGAAAAAAGATTCCTCCGCTTTATTTGCTCTGATATGATTCAAGAATTTTGTCTCCAACTCCTACCGAGACGCGTAACGTTTCGTTTTGACAAAAGTTCATGAAGTTTAATACGATCTGACGCGGCTCAAATGTTATTGATCTTTTAATGTGATGGTCGATTATAGATTTAAGTTAAAAACCACTTTACCTCTCTTATCCTAACAACTTTCAACTTCTGCGGCAAATATTTAAACGCTTTAAGCGTTTATTTGTAGAAGTGAGGTCACGTGTCTCGCCCTGACATGAACAAATGACTTCACATTTTCAGACATTTAAATCCCATACTCTCTCTCTCTCTCTGTCTCTCTCTCTCTCTCTCTCTCTTCATTTATTTATCTTTCTCTCAATCTCCCCATTTCTTTCTCACTCTCTCCCATTCTCTCTCTCTTTCTCTCTCTCTCTTCATTTCGTTATCTCTCCCCACCTCACTCATTCTCGGTCAGACATACACTAGTGGGATTACTAGATTAACATTTAGTTAGTAATCGATTGAAATTATCTAGGGAGATTATACTGAGTCAATCTTCCTACCTCGAAAGTTAGCCTTCAAAAACCTCGCTGTTTTAGTGCAGACGCATTCATTTCTTCTTTTTAGAGAAGCTATCGTTAGAATGTTCTTTAAATTTACGTCTTCTTTCAGGAATATTACTAAACACGATGGTAGAAGTTCCCAATAGAATAGAAAGTTCGAATTAATAGCTCCGTTGTGAGTTTCAAATGGGTTGTAATGCTGATTTGTGTGTGTGTGTGTGTGTGTGCGTGCGTGTGTGTGTGTGTGTGATTGATTCGTTTTATACGGCATTACAGGTTATTTAAAGCCCCCCAAAATATTTTTAAGTTGTAGAATTTTTTTTTGTTTTTTAGATAAAAATGACTTAGTACTACAAGACTTACTAATTAACCCATAGCTGGGAAGAGAAGAGATGGATTTATACATTTCCCAGGGATATTAGCGCGTAAGTGAATATAACGAACCCAACTTGATTTGAAAATCGGATCTTCAATTAACAATTCCGAGCCCTTTACCGGATATTTGCACATTAGTGAATGTAACGTCTGGAATTTGAACGAAGCTCTCCGATTTCTCACACCGAACAGATATCCAACCGTCCTCAGTAAGACGATAAACTACATACGTATCCTGGGTAAGACGATAAACTACATCCGATTTCTGGGTAAGACGATAAATTACGTCCGCGTCCTGGGTAAAACGATAAACTGCATCCGCGTTCTGGGTATGACGATAAACAACATCCGCGTCCTAGGTATGACGATAAACTACATCAGATTTTTGGGTAAGACCATAAACTACACCCGCGTCCTGGGTATGACGATAAACTACACCCGCGTCCTGGGTAAGACGATAAACTACATCCGCGTCCTGGGTAAGACAAACTACATCTGACAGCAAGGCCTCTGATCAGGAGGTTTTAAGGAGCATGGAACCAGCTCTTAATTGCTGGTGTTCTCAGGTCTACTCTGATCCGGATGGTAGCACCTGTTAGGGTTCCAACTGTGGGCAAATAGTTAACCCCCACATGAAAGTATAAAAATAGGTTTTAATACGTGCAATACTTTTTGGGAAAAATTTTAACAGCAATACATTTTTTGAAAAAAATATTACCGTCAATACATTTTGGGGGAAAAATATTAGAAGCATTACATTTTTAAAAAAAGTATTAAATAAAAATCTTGTCGGCATTAAATAGCCTATTATATGGGTAATATATATTATATTATAAATATTATATTATGATATACCGTAAATCAAAATAAACCAAAAATCATCTGACATAAGGCTAGATATGTGGGCACCTAGTGAGAAACAAATTTTCTTAAATCTAGCTGTGTAAGGAAAAGTAAATTACATAAACTAGTTTATTATTTTATTAGATAGATAGATAGATAGATAGATAGATAGATAGATAGATAGATAGATAGATACTAGACTTGAATAGAAGAGAAAATCAAATAAGGCCATTCAAAATGAAAGCCCAATAAATTCGCTAGTATCATTTATCGTCAATATATATATGACAGAGAAATTATGCTGTAAAACAAACCAAACCGATATTTAATTTACCACCGCTCATCAACCCTCATTTATCTTTACAAGAATCGATTTAGATCTAAAATAGAGAATTGTTGACATATTTGAACTGGTGCCGCTAAATTCTCACTTCCCGGTATTGATAGAGTTCAAAATAGTTAAGGTGGTTTTTGTGGGAGGGAAAATTATTCAGTGTTACTATAGTATGATATCTATCGTCCATTTTCTACTATAGTATGATATCTACCGTCCATTTTCTACTATAGTTTGATATCTATCGTCCATTTTCTACTATAGTATGATATCTACCATCCATTTTCTACTATAGTATGATATCTACTATTCATTTTCTACTATGGTATATTTACCAACAGTTGGAAGTAGGAAATATATTAGTGTTAGGGGTTAGGATTAGTGTTGAAGGCTATGAACAATTTATGTTTATGTATTAAAAATCATGCCCTTTCCCAAGGGCATTACATTCATCAATGTGATAATACCCTTGGGAAAGGTATGAATCCTCTTCCCTCCCACCTCGTTGTCGTGGGGGGGGGGAGAAGAGGATTCATACCTTTCATACAGCTATGGTTTCAGACAGCTATGGTTTAATTAGTAAAACTTGTATAGCAGGACAGACCGGATTCTATAGCCTTGGATGGCAACCTGTCTACCGCATAAAGAAATGGCAACCCACTGCGGGAAAAATATCTGCCTCGTCAGTCATGTATCGAAAGATACATGATCGCCTAAGCGGGTATCATGTATGGCACGTAACTGACTGAACAATTTTTTTGTGCAAAAGAAATTTTTAAAAATCATCAAATAGTGATTTGAATGTCTGTAAACTGATTTGATGTCATTAAAAAAAACAGTAAACAGGTCATCGTTTTTCCTGAGCATTTTCCAGCAATAATGAGTACATCGTCATTTACAGTTGGTCGCAAATGCCTTGGTAGCTATCATACCATATTACTACCGCTTATTCTCCAGTCTTTCTCAACCGCTTTCCTATAAACGCATCGTTGAAAATCTATCACGATCTATCGCTATTTTTTTATTGCACATAAAGTAATTATTTGGTGACACCAGTTCAGACCTTTGCAGCTATGTATACAAATTATAAGGAGGAAGGTCCACTCAGACAGTATTTCCTCGAAAACTGCTACTTTGTAGGACAGTCATCTAGCCTTATTTATTACCTAGCCTTATCTATTAGTTTATATATAAAATCTATTAATTTATATTTAATATAAAATGTTTTTTATTAAATTTAGCTAAAAACTAGACTTTAATAATTATTTCATTAATTATTATTTTAATTATCATATTATATGTATTATTATTTGTATATTACTTATTTTAGACGTTATCTGCTTATTTACATTCCTTAAAGGTTTTTTTTTATTAAAATATTTTTTTTTAAATAATTTTCATTTTCTAAGTAATTTTCCTTATAGAAACTAGATGTTAATATTTTAAAATATAGGTCATGGTCATTTTAAATGGTGTCTCAATCCTAACACTGCCCACTACAAGCATGAAACTGAGTTTAAGTTTTGTTTAGAAGATTTGTTGTGTCCTCTGTTATATTCTTCTTTCTCTTTTTCTTTTTTTCTTTTTTTTTACTTTTTTCTTTTAACTTTTCATCTTCCTCTCTTCTTCTTTTTTTGATTCTTTAAAGTTTATTTTATTTCTTAACTCCTTGGTATTGACAAATCCTTCCGGGGAAGGTTGTTCTTTAGAGTTCTCCTTGTGGAAACTATATTCTTGAAGTATATCCAAATCCCGATTTAATATATATTTATATATAAACATTTAACAGCCGGGAAGAAAGACGCAGATCGGAGTTAAAATATATTTTCAAAACAGAAAATAAAGGATTAAACCGGGATTTGGATTTACTCCAAGAATGTAGTTATTATATATATATATATATATATATATATATATATATATATATATAGTGTGTGTATAGTATATATATTATATAGTATATATAAAGAAAGATTATAGTTACCAGATATATATATATATGTGTGTGTGTGTGTGTGTGTGTGTGTGTGTGTGTGTGTGTGTGTGTGTGTGTGTGTGTGTGTGTGTGTGAAAATATATAGAAAATAGGAAAGAACTGGTTAGGTAAATAATCCAAAGTTCTTTAGTATTTTTGTTATTATTTTTAAAAAATAGTGCTGGATACAAAAGTAGAGCATAAATATAATTATTTATTTAAAAATATGATTGCAACACGCTACACAAGAGTTCTCATGTTTCAAAACAAGAGCCCAAAACTTCAATATAATTATTTGAATTAAATTGAATTAAAGTAAGCTCTGTTCCATCTTCAAGCGAAATTTTTTTTTGGAATAACTTATTTCTGAAATTTACGTGTTTTATAAGTATATTCATTATTGAAATCAAAATTTCAACGGTAACGGCTAGAGCAATTGTTTAAAGAAAAAGGGGCGTAAGGTGTTAATAATTTGTATCAATATCTCAGTTACATTCACAGATGTCAAGTCAGGGTAACGCTGGGGTGTCTAAATTTAAAATGGAAGATGATTTTGCCTCGTCTGGTTTACGTGTCTATGGAGATTTATTTATTTTTTTATTTTATTTTTTTCTGAAAGGGTTTTATGTATATAAAAAAAACTACCGTAACATTTGTTTCTTGACGACTACATAAAGGTTATCTTTTTTTGTAGGGTATTTAAACTATGAGGACTATGGATTTTAAAAATTATTTTATTGTTTGTTTTTATGCTAATTATTCAATGCAAAAATTTGATGATGTCGGGAAAAAACTCATGTCTATTGTTTAATAGATTTTTATTACTTAGAAACTTAATAATGTGTAGTTTTTCATGTAGGCATAAAGTGCATGGGTCATCCCAAGTTTTACAAATTCTAGTTTTGTTTATAATTTTCCATTTTACTTTAGGTGTTTTATTCATTTCCTTCAAATGCCAAAAATATTTAGATAGAGATGTCTGATTTTTTTATTTATATTGTTGAAAGAGCACTTATGCTGCCTCCATCTGGCTTTAAATTCATTCTTCGTAGACCCAATGTATATCATATTAATATTAGGACTCTCAGTGGATGAGATAGTACATTAGTATACCACAGATTTGACGCAGCATTTATTTTCCAATGGGCAGTCTTCTGGGTTTCTACAGTCACATAATTTTTCATTGTTTTTGTCTAATTTAAGTGTAGGGTTTTTATTAATATTATTCAGGCATGGGGGTTTGTTCAGGATTTTATTGTTGTGTTTTTTTATTATACTTTCTAGATTTTCAGTGCAGATGTAACTCAATTTTAGGGTGTTCTTATTAAATATATTACTAAGTCTGCTATTGGTAGGGAAGTGTTTTTCAATTAAAGCGAGGAATTTCTGTCCTAGCTTAATACTAACCATTTGGTTGAACGGAGGGGTATACCAAATGATTTTTCTTTTCCTGTTTTTTCCTCTGGTTAGTACAATTGTTTCTATAATTAATGTTTGCATTCTTGTATCCACTATTTTTTAGGGCAGAGTTATAAAAGCTACTGTGTTGTTGGAATATTTCTTTGTTAGCGGAGTTAATGCTGATTCTATTTTCTACTGATGAGGGTATATGTTTAATTATGGATGGAGGGTGGTTTGACTTCGGGTGTATATATAAGGGGTTAGTATTTGGTTTTTTATAAGGTTGGTATGTGTTGTTTGTTAAATCTAGAGTTACGTCGAGGAAGTTTACCCTTTTCAATTTAGTACAGACTGTTATCTTTAAGTTTAGAATTTTAAATTCACTAAATATAATTTTTCTAATTTTCTCCATTTTAAAACTAGTAGAACTCCTCACTACCATGAGCCCTTCATCTCTATACAGTCCGATGTCCTTCATATCTATTTCACGGTGAGCGGTCAAGTTGTACAGTATTAAAAGACCAACAAGGTCAGAAGACTCTGCAGAGTCTAAAGATCCCATAGTTATGTCAAAAAGGTCTTTATTGTTTTTTATCCATTGGTCCCTATTATGAATGAGGACAGATTTTTTTGCACTGAGAATTATTTCTATTTCTTCCTTTGTCAGGTTAGAATACACACCAGCAAACTCCAGGGCAGTCGTAAATAGATCCTTCGATATTGACGGATATATATATATATATATATATATATATATATATATATATATATATATATATATTAGGGCATAAGGAAAATTAATTCCTTTTAATAATATGTTTTCTTGATGAAATTCGTGAGACGGGAAACACGTGTAGCAAAAATATGGAAATTAAAGTATCATATATATTTAAAAAGTCCATATCATAACCAAAAAAGTTTACTGTTTCTCTCTTCTCTTTAAAATCAACATTTTCTCTCGTTGGAACAATTATAAACTTTGCCGATTTTTTTTCACAGCTTTTTGCAATTCAATTTGAGTGAAGCCAATGTCGCAGGAAAACTATCAAGCACTCTACATAAACCTCGTAACATGAGCTGATGTTTTGCATTAAGTGCAAAGAACATCAGCTCATCCAGTAAAAATTGTCTTCCCGTGTAACTTTGCCTTGTTTTTTGGGATTTTTTTTTTTTTTTTTTTTTTTGCAAAAACTTGTAATCACCTTCAGTTTTATCAATTTTTCTACAAAACCCGGAAACCTGGAAAAGTTACTCTTAATCTATTTTAGTAAATTTGCAATATATGTGTACAATTTCATCGAAATCGGTCGAGAAACATGGACGTGCATAAATAACATACACAGGCACACAGACATCTTTTTTTATAGATATTTATACAAACAAAATTTTGATATATAAATATTTTATTCACAAACACATGAACACACACACACACACACACATATATATATATATATATTATATATATATATATAATATAATATAATATAATATAAAAGGCTCAAACACTAACATTCCCTGGTTATAATTTATTACATTGGAATCGAAATTGTAGATGTGATGAATTGGATCGTGATTACGATTCCAATGGAATAAATTATAACCATGGAATATTAGTGGTTGAGCCTTTTATATTATATTCTTGCTCTGTCCTGGACATTGAGTTCTACCTGCATTCTATCCTCTTGGGAATGTACACACACACACACACACACATATATATATATATATATATATATATATATATATATATACTGAACACTAATATTATCAATATATATATATATATATATATATATACTGAACACTAATATTATCAATATATATATATATATATATATATACTGAACACTAATATTATCAATATATATATATATA
>OZ010588.1:39299634-39309634 GCA_963932145.1 Acanthosepion lycidas
CATTGATTGTACATGTTCTACATTCGTCAGGTGCAAATTAAACATGAACGGAACATTTTATGATTTTTCTTAATCAATATTCTACGACTACCAAGAAATTGATTAGTGGTCTCGAAAGGATTAAAACAAAAATAAACAGACATAACATGTCTAAATTATTTAAGCAAACGTTTTTGAATATATATATATATATATATATATATATATATAGTTTATGCAAAACTAGGTAATCCGTATGGGTAGACCTAAGGAGGATGATATCCGGAGAGCTCAATGTAAATTCAGAGCAAATATGTTTGAATAAAAACAGGCCACTTTAAGGTTCCATGTAATAAATTATTTCACCACAGCCCTTTTAAAGGGCTCTGGATCATCAGACTTTACTTCCAAATGTTGATATGAAAAATGAAAAGAAATTCACACATTTTTGACGGGCCGTATTAAGCATATGTAAATTAACGAAGTGAGGAAGTGAGTAGGGGGAGAGGTCATGAGTGAGTTAGATGTACCATTTCAATTCTTTATCCCTACCTCACTTGGTGTGGGCCAGACATCGCTTAACTTAACGTATGTTATCTCTAGATATGGATGGGTAAGGGGTGAAGAAGAAAACCGACATAAAAAGAAGAAGATACAATAAAATAAATCATGATGATCCAGAGCCCTGTAAAAGGGCTGTGGTGAAATAATTTATTACATGGAACCTTAAAGTGGTCTGTTTTTATTTAATATATATATATATATATATATATATATAGTGACACGCATAAGTATTGGATACCTGTTATTTTCTGTTATAATGTTCGCCATTTTACCTGATATTTGGTAAGTAATATCTTGTAAAGTTGTTTTAGTTGTATGTGGAAGGAAAATTAAAAACTCATAGTTGAATACATTTTTTTTATCAAAGTTAGATAATGCTCCAATACATGCCGCTCGAGTGGCTAAGAATTGGTATGAAGAGCATGAAAGTGAGCTAGAACACATGGAGTGGCCTGCCCCCTCTCAAAATATCAATATTATTGAACATTTGTGGTGCATTTTGGAGCAACAAGTTAGGAGCTGTTATCCTCCACTGTCGTGTTGTAAAGTGCTGGAGAAGGTTTTAATGGAAGAATGACTGAAAATTCCTCTGGATGAAGTCAGGAAGCTGTATTATTCAATTCCTAGACGTATTAAAGCTGTCTGTGAGGCTAAAGGAGGACCAACTCCATATTAAATTAAATTCTTTGAATTTAACAAGTGTTCCAATTATTTTGTCCAACCCCTGTACATATATATATATATATATATATATATATATATATATATATATGTGTGTGTGTGTGTGTGTGTGTGATCACCCTTATTGGGAAAGTATTGCTTTTAAATTTTCGTTCTTTTTTAGGAAGATATGGTATTTGAAGTAGTTATAATAAATAAAAAATTATTATGTTAAAAATACAGCATACCAAATCTTTTGTAATTCTCCAGACTTACAATTTGGTGGTAATCTCTGGTGTAATTCATACACATTCCAATCGCATATTACAAACAACCAAATTCTTATTATTAACATAATACAAAAATTAGTGGCTAATATACTATACAGGACTTAGTGTAAAGAAACATTCAAAAAAATTGAAACAATTATTATGTAAAAGAAACAGTTTTTACGGCATTTGAAAATGTTTTTAGCATTTTCACATCAGGTACTGTCAGGTTTTTTCTTCTTTTGTTTTGTTTTTGTTTTTTTTTGTTTTTTTAACCAGGATGCAAATTAATTAATTTATTAATTCATATAGTCAAATAAGCGCCTGATCTTTAAAATGACCTACAGTCTGTTGTTGACTTGGGAAAATAATGGCTTGTTCCTTTTAACACCTCCAAAACAAAACTACTTTCTATGAATCATTTGAGAAAGTCCTATCTTCCTTCCATCATTGCATGGCTGATGCTAACCTCCAAGGGAGTGACTCCTAAGTATAACATTCTCGGCTGACATAAAGTGGAAAGAGTATATTGAATCCATGCTAGGTTAGTTCTTTTATATCTTAGATATTACATGAACATTAGTCCATATAATATCCTACAATTACTTAAAGAAATCAAACTGTATTCCAACATTTAAACTCAACAAAACTACAACATAAATCACCGCCTCTAGTAATCATAGCCAAACATGCATGTATATACAACAACGCTGAATATCAGGTATTCAATTGCAAAACAGAATAATGTATTAGGTTGGTGCAAAAATAATATCGGTTTTTGGCGTTAAAAACTACGTCAAAAAACGATATTATTTTTGCACCAACCTAATATGTCATATTTTTATTACTTCAAAACCCCCTAAAAATTAAAAATCGGCATTAAATGGCCCATAATTTGATAGGTCATTAAACAAAGAAATCAATTAATCATTCTTACTGTAGATCTTAGAAGGCAACAAATATTTTATGACTGCAGTAATGACGTGTGCTTTAGTTCAGATAGCGTTTTTATTCCGAATGCGTATTCAGTATCGTTATAGCATGGCGCGCATGCATATAACTGGAACAATCTTGTTTTATATAAAATGGACGAAAAGAATTAAATTAAACATGTCTCCTACGTATTAAATGATGTGCAAAATTAAATCGATTATCTTCATTCCTAATCTGTACACGGACTTTTTAGAATACGTCAGGATTATTATTTTTTTTTTTTTTTTTTTTTATCAGGATAAATATTCCATGAATACCTTTAACAGAGAACGGAAGGGAACAATCGACTAGATTGTTCAACTGTCGAACTCTCTTGCCTTGAGACAGGCCCAGAACCCGTATAAATGAGCGTACGAGCTCGGAGAACCCACGTTAAACTCGGCCTTGTGCCACAAACATCCCTCGTTGGGGGCTGTTGAATATTAACACAAGGATGACACTCAACAACTGTTTTATTCAAACTGCCCCTCGGTCTCTTTTGCTCCCAGCTTTCCTTCATGGGACCGGAAGTGCTTAAACGTCATCATCACTGATGTTATGAAACATTTGATGTACAAACTTTTCTAAGAGACCATAGATCTGAAAACTATGCTGATTTAATAAACAACATGCTAACATCTTATCAAAGAATGAATGTCAGAAAGATTTTTTTTCAACGGCTGTAGGATCCATGGGCAATAAATTTTTGACAGGTTCCACCAGGGTATAAATGAGACAGAATCGCATTATCAAGGCCGGTTCAACCGAAGTATGATCGATAGATACTGCTGGTTCCTAAATCAAGTTCAATGCACTATCGAAAAAAAAGAAGTATTAGGTTGGTGCAAAAATGAATATTCTACACCGACGTGCCAAACGCTATTGGTTGTATGCTTAGGTTTGATTTGGTTTATTTTGTTTTACGGCATATCAACCTCAATGGGCTATTTAATGCCGACAAAATTTTTTATTGCTGGTAATATTTTGCTTTGTCAAAAATCTGTTTCTGGTAATATTTTTCCTTCAAAATTGTATTGCTGGTAATAATTTTTTTCCAAAAAGTATTGCTGGTAATAGTTAACTATTTGCCCATAGCTAGGACCCTAACAGGTTCTACCACCCCGGGTCAAGGTGGACCTGGGAACACCAGCAATTAAGAGATGGTTCCACGCTCCTCAAAACCTTCTGATCAGGGGCCTTGCTGCTGGATGTAGTTTATCGTCTTACCCAGGACAGTGGTTTTATTCTTAGTATTATGAAGATAACCAAATAGCACGGCGAATGGTAATAATTCTTCAACTAAAAATGGTTGGAAAATCTCTGGAGAGATGTTGGAAGATGCCGTCTCGATAATTGTCAACTGGTTCCTGATAATTTTAGGTGCAGGATCAGGCACGCGAATATACCTCTCCACCACGTCCCATACTGGATCCTCGATTTGGGCTCATGAAAGGCAAACACAGTAATGAAACCTTTCCTTGGAAATCTCCTCAAACCAATTCTGAAAAATTTAGACAAACAACTAAAATACAACTGCTAAAGATCACTCAATACATGTCTAGAGAGCCATTCAAGGTAGAGAATTACTCAATGAAATGTGTAATATGAATGTAAGAAGAGGTGGTGGAAAGTGAAGATTATAAGGATAAGGAGATTATATAATCATCATTATTCGACCGTAGTTGGGTTCATTGAACTTTACTATAGTATGTGCTACACTAGGGCTACTTACAGTTTTGAATCCAGGGTTACTTTCTCCTAGACCGGTTGCCACTCAACGCTAAAGAATCCAGTCTGTCCTGCTATTTACCCAAAGCTGGGAGGGGAGAAGAAGAGAATTTATACCCTTCATGGGATTCATACTCTTTTCCAAGGGTATTTGCACGTAAGTGAATGTAATGGATCCGGCTGAAATTCGAACCCGGTTCTCCTATTCCTCAAGTGTATTGCACTTAATCTCAACATGATTGACTTGAAGAGGTTAAAATTGTAGTGTTCAGAGAAGCATCCCGATGGGAGAATAAACTCTGTGGCACAGACCCTACGCGGGTGCTTAAATAATATAATTCTGTTTTGATACATGTATTAGGTTGGTGCAAAAATAATGACGTAATAATGTCGTTTTTTGACATATTTTTAACGTCAAAAAACGACATTATTACGTCATTATTTTTGCACCAAGCTAATAGTTCCTGAATAGATATAAATGGTCACAAATCATCGTAGTGGTCAGATTATCAAGGTGTTTAGGAGAGCCAGCAGACTCAACTCACACCACGTAAACACACCTGAAACCAGTACGGAATCACCACAATCCTTCACGGTACCTTGCTGCCAAGTGAGATTTATGAACTCTTTGAGTCTGTTGCACACCTGACCCTTACCATCAGCCCGAAACACTTGTACCGTTACTCAGTAGACTACACCAAATGTTGCTAGTCAAAATAATTACTAGGCGTGATGCGTTTACAAGGTCACACGATGAAAGACAAACATGTAAGAACGCAAACTGTGTTCGCCATATTATATGTAAATGTTTTATTCAGGGCTTCACCTGTTCGCCCGGGTAGATGATACTTTGGGAAAATTTCAGCTATGTCAGCCCTTCCCCCTGCCAACTTCTCTCCTATTTACTCATCCCTGCTTGCATCAGGTTTTTATCTCATTGACGTGTTTTGTAGGCCCCTCTGTGAATATGCGGCATTTTGGTGTATGCAGGATCGTAATGAATGAATGAGTTACGAATCTGATTAACTAGGATAGTTAATAAAGACCACTCCCCTCTTTTTATCGCCTTGTGTCAGAATTCTGTATGTTACAGGATAAATATCCCCCTTTTTACTCATCCCTGAGTGGTGTCTGGCGACACGAATGCAGGCTTCGAAATCGCGCGATAGACATGTCCGTCTTCTTCCAAGAGTGGACTAGAACTTTATCCGATCCCATGTATCATATGACTGTTAATACTGACCAGCACTCGGATATACCATATTTCTGGTATTGTTGCCACTCTAATTATTTCTGTATACTTTGTAACTATTTTTACATAAACCATATGAATTGCTTATTTCTGTAATTGGTCATGAGTAAATGAAATTGTGGAAAGCGAAACAGCACTGCACTTAATATGGTTGAAACAAACCTTGGGGGGAATATTTATTTGCAAGCCGTAATATCAATTCTCACAAAATGCACACTAACTTGTTTGTACTCTTTATAAATATTAATTCCGCAATAAAACGGCAGCTGGGTTTATTGTTTTCGAACAGAGATATAAATACTTTTGGGAAATCTTTACTTTCACGAACCATGCATTTAATCTCACAATAATTTTTGTTAACATGTCATGACAATATATCAAAGTGGCTCACAGTCATATCACGTTGAAATAACGGTTCTAGTACGATCTCCGAAGTTAAGCAACGTCGAGACTGCTTGGGAATATTAGATGCTGTGAGCTTGGATGTGCAGGTGGTGCAATAAATAATGACACGGAATTGAAAATCAGGAAAGCCGAGTTCCAATTCCAGCCGTGTTTGTTGTATTCCCTTACGCGTAAATACTCTTGGGAAAGGCATGAATCCACCGCTTCTTCCCACGCTCAGTTAATTATTAGGATTTGTATCAGTAAATCCTTATTTTCTTAAAAAAAATTCTTAAAACCCATAAAAATTGTCTGACTTTAAATAACCTGCAAAAGGTAGATAAACCGTCAAAAGGAAAAAAAACTATTCAATATATCAGGGAAATATTATTTTTATATTGTTATTATTGTTTTACGAGAAATATTGGGTAAATTGTGCGGTTATTATTAGGTTAGTGAAAAGATAATGTCGGTTTTTGACGTTTAAAATTCGTCAAAAACCGACATTATTTTTGCACCAACCTAATACTATCCGTATCTATTAATCATCAATTTAAAAGTGCAGCAAAAGAATTTAAATTTAAAATCTATTTCTTGCGTAAATTCTCTCAGTGTTTAAATCAAATATATTCAGTTAAATTTTTTTTATTATATTAGCTCATCCATGTATATAAAACCGTTGAATATTATGTTGACTTTAAAAGACTACGTATGCGATATTTTTTTCTTTATTAAATCAATAACTTTGAACTTTGAAGTTTAAGGAAGCAAATTGCAACCATAATTTTCTTGATTATTGCTTTTGCGATTGGGGCCATTATCAATTAAGTTATAAAAAACACCATACAGGCTTTTTTTAGCGCTTTTCACTTAAATGAAACACTTTAAATATCAGCAATGTTACTCTCACTACACTTGAAATTTGGGACCATTACGACCAGAGCCCAAAACTTCAGTTAAAATACAAAAAAAAAGCCCTTTTCATTTAAAGGAAACACTTTATATTTTCTCTTTGAAATATAAGAACTTTTCACTTTTTGGAAATGAATTGCAACTCTTTTTGGCATATCCGAATTTTCAGTGTAATTGTTTTTACACTTTGAGCTATTATTCAGTAAAGGTTATGAATTTCCTCGAATAAAACCATTATCAGATGAAAGATGTTCCTTCTAGAGACGAAATTAGTTCATTTTTTTTCTCTGCAATTAATATTTTAGTTTAATATTATCAATAAAGTATGATAAAGTTCAATTTGTAAATTAGAATCAATAACAGATTAAAAAAATAATAACTAATAATAAAATAGAACAACTATAATAATGAAATTTAATAGATATTATATGACAGACAGACGATACCGTAGATCTTAGCAACCGTAGAATGACCTTTTTTTTCTTTTCTTGGTATGTCAAAACCTTTCAAGCTTTCACTTAAAAGAAGTACTTTATGGTTTCTCTTAGGCATAATTGAATTGCCAGAATCACTACACTTGGGTTTAGGACTTACGGATAGTTTTTTTTTCCTCTGGGTTTAACTGTGGATAACTAAAACTATAAGAGGGCTTATTGTATATCATATATACGTCTATATAATAACACACTGTAACAAATTTTATGTCACCGCAAAAGGTTCGTTCTTGCATTTTTAGCAACCACAACAAATGATTATTTCGTTATTAAAGCAAAAAATTCCGTCTTATCGTTTAAAAGAAGCACTTTAGTGTTTCATTTTGCCATATCCCAATTGACAACAAAGAAAAGAGAACGTAAGGAACCCGACGGAATTCGAACTCGGCTCTCCGACTTCTCATTCTGAGCCGCTGTCTATCTATCTATCTATCTATCTATTCATATTTATCTCTAAATTAATATCTTGTCCCGTTCTTTTTTTTTCTATTGTTCCTTCTTGTAATAATCCTCAATCTGCTTAATAATGTTTTCTTCTACTTATATTGTTTCACACTCACTAACGTCTAGCGTGTTAGTGGCTTTATTGCCTTGCTTGGATTGAAAAGATTTTTAAGAACATTTTAACCGATTTCGTATCAATTACTCTCCCCATCACAAGTCCCTACGCTCGTTAAGGTCCAGGGGTACAACATGTATTGCAGCCGTAAAAGCAGTGGTGTGTCTTGGATAAGATAACCTCACTGTGTCCAACCCTCTCCAAGCTGGATTGAATTTAGAGTGTTCCTTCTCCGAGACTGGCTACCAACCAAGACTATAGGACTCAGTCGTGCTATTTACCCATAGCTGGGGGGAGAAGAGATAGTTTCATACCTTTCTCAAGAGTATTTTCCGCGAAAGTGAATATAACCAACCCGACTGTAACTCGAACTCGGTTCTCAGACATCTCTTTCTTTCTTTCTTTCTTTCTATCTATCTATCTATGTTTGCTCATTCTTTCTTTCTTTCTTTCTATCTATCTATCTATGTTTGCTCATTCTTTCTTTCTTTCTTTCTATCTATCTATCTATGTTTGCTCATTCTTTCTTTCTTTCTATCTATCTATCTATGTTTGCTCATTCTTTCTTTCTTTCTTTCTTTCTATCTATCTATCTATGTTTGCTCATTCTTTCTTTCTTTCTTTCTTTCTATCTATCTATCTATGTTTGCTCATTCTTTCTTTCTTTCTATCTATCTATGTTTGCTCATTCTTTCTTTCTTTCTTTCTATCTATCTATGTTTGCTCATTCTTTCTTTCTTTCTATCTATCTATCTATGTTTGCTCTTTCTATCTATCTATCTATCTATCTATCTATGTATCTATCTATGTTTGCTCATTCTTTCTTTCTTTCTATCTATCTATTCAATTGTTCATATGTATCTCTATATTAATGTCTTCTTCCTTTTTTTCTATTGTTCATTATCTTTGTGTATAGCCATCGTATTCAGATCATCTCTTCCTATCTATCTGTTTATCTCAGAATATTCCCTTCTCTTCCCAAACCTCTCCTATCTGTTTCGCACAGAAACGGGTTCTGTAAGAAGAAATGTAATCTCGTTCGCTGTTTGGTATCCCGGGAAACTCTCACGAGATTTTGCCCAAGCTCGGAATATGACTGGAAAATCGATTCGCATTTTACGGGAGAACCTTCGATGTGTGAAAAATGTAAGTCCCGGGGGATATTGACAGTATTTTATGCCCGGTCACGAAACAACCTTGTGTGTAAACTCTACGACAAGCTACGCATGAATATAGATAAACATGTCTTAACGTAGAAAGCATATTGACTGTTCCCACACAGGTTCATATTCTAATAATCGGTTTTCTAAGCGTTTTACCCCAAGCAAATCGATAATGCCACGAAGACAAGGGTTTACTGAGAAGGAAAGAAAATGACGAGACGCTAGTGAGGAGAATGGACGATAAAAAGAAGAGGATTCAGGAAGACAGAAAATAGCAATTGACGTTGCATTTATATTTTTACGGATTGTATGTGGCGGGGAAGCACATAACAGGATGAGAGTTCTACAGACAAGTAATTCTAGTGAAGAAACTTTTACAAAAGAACATACGGTGAAATCTAACTATTTCAACAGTAAAATGGTGAGACCTAACTGCCAATCTAGTAGCACGCTTAAATTCTTGCGGTCGAGATAACAGGGATGGAAGCACATTCTAACAATTTCGATGAAAATATTTATAGAAAAGACGGATGGAAACCACGTCACGGTGGTGTGAAAGTGACTGACGTCGAGATGCCAGATCAGGACCGATAACATTGCAACCCTTTGGATTTTGTCGAGGATCTTGAGCTATATAACATGGTCTCCAGACCAAACATGGTAGCAATATTCAATAGACGGACGAATCGTAGATTTATAAACGCCAAAGAAAGATCCTGCGAGAAACATTGTCTGGTACGACACAGTGAACCAGAAAACCTGGTAATTGATTCAGTATGATCATTTCACTTCATGCCAGTAGAAAACGTGAGACCAAGAAAACATAATGTTTGATTTCTTGGAGATGAACATCAGCCAAGCTGAAAGAAGGCAAAAAATAATTCGCAATTATCACTAAAAGATTTACAAGTCATTTCTTGCCCCTGTTAACAACTGATTGGAGGTAATTTTCAGGATCAGCTGTCAATGTATCTTTATCTGACTTTTTAAAAAAATATATATATATATACGGTCTTAAGTAGTTGCCAGAGTGAGTCGTCAGTGATGTAAATTGACTTGATTCA
>OZ010588.1:39314634-39317134 GCA_963932145.1 Acanthosepion lycidas
GAAGGGAGTTCCACAAGCGAGAAAAGAAACTGTTAGCATAGAACTACTTCGAGCTGGCTCAACTGTGAATTGATGAGATCTCGATGTCAATCTAGTAATCTGCTTAAATTCAGAGAGTCCATAGCGAAGTTGGTTTGATAACTCAATTAGGGAACTTTGGTTTCGGGCCTGCAGACAAAGCTAGTCAATTGTAAATCTGAAAACAAAAACTTATTCGTTCAGAAAAATTTCTTTATATGACCGAATTCTTCTTCGCAGTAACTTACAAGTGGTGAAGTTGGTAGCAAAGAGAAATAATGATGTTAATTGTTGACCCCCTGCTACATTGCGTCCTGACAGCCGACTACTGCCCCACTCGACTTGCCTTACTTCGACTACCCATGGATGATTGTTTACTTCTACGACTGACTCGCTGTATGTGACTGCCATTTCTTTCAGATGTCGGTTTACAAGTCATTTTGGAATGGTGCATAGTAACAGGGTCGTTGAAGCGAGAAAATTAGCCACCAACTTCATGTGTGAATGCTGGACAATCTCCAGCTGAATATGAAACAGGAGGCAACATAAATCTGTTCTACAGAAGGCTATTGAGAATTCCATGGACGTCTTAAAGAAAATGCTAACGAAAAGAATACTTATAGTCAGAATCAGAAAGAGAAAACTGCCATGTCTTGGGCACATAATGAGGAGAGAAGGCTCGGAAAACGTAATCCTCACAGGATAGAGATAGGGGAAGACAGTGAACTACCTAACTGAAGAGTTTGTGTCATCATAACAGGGGCAGGCAAAAGGAGAAACACTGCTAAGGTCCTAAAATGTTAGGAACTTCTAGTGAGCTTTGATCAGCCACGTCTTTGGGGGAGACAGCACGACGACGACGACGACGACGAAGAAGAAGAAGAAGAAGAAGAAGAAGAAGAAGAAGAAGAAGTGGTGTCTGTAAAAACTGAAGAGTAGTAGAACAATATAATTATTTTACTGAATTGTGGCCAAGATTCTAGTAGGCGTGGCCCAGCTGGGTTTGTCTCAGTTGTCATTTTTCTAACTTGCCTCACCTGATTCTAATATCATAAGTTCAAACCCAGACAACTTTGAATGCTAATTCAGTTAAATAAATTATTTTCATTACTCAAACCCAACAAACTTTAGATTTAAAAACAGGTCTCAGTGTACTTGTGTTATGCTACTAAAATCCAAATTACAAAATCGATTTAATTCCAATTCCAACCATCCATCCGGTGTAGATTCACTTACTTGTAAAATCTACGCCAGTACACTTGTATTAATTTCGGCAAAATACTATACCAGACTTTTGGCGAGCTCTTTTTTTAGATAGTACAGGGTTTTGATTGGCACGTGCGTTTCAAGGGCTTTATTATATGTCATTTGAATATGACGAGAGATCAAAACAATTAATCATCCATAGAATGCTAGATAAATATGGGAAATAAATAAAGAATTCGTCTATAATGGCCGTCACTGAAGTATACATTAGTTTTTGTCACATGCTTGATATCAACTATGGAATCTGTCAAAGAAATTCCTCTTGGAGAACATTCGAGGACCTTCCCGTACCATCTTCTACTTACTAATCGGATTCGGGGAATAGTTGACATCGTTGATTCTCATATGGTAGGAACTTGATTTGCGGCTGAGATATTTCAAATCTAAAACAATGGATTTTTAGCCAGAGAAAGAATTGGACATTAAATAAAAATTGAATTTATTCCGAACTATTGAAATAATGATTTCGTGTCTATTCGATTCCATAAGCTGGAATTAGGTACTTCGACGTGGTGTAATGGTTAGCAAGTTTGTCTTGATCGATCAATTATAAATGAGGTACTGAGTTCAATCCATTACCCGTTCCACATACTTACCACCTTGCTCTACATGACTATAAACTGAAAAGTTTAATAGTCAACAAACTATCGACATTACAAGTTAAAACCCCAAATTTACGGCATCTATTATATCGTAATCTCTTCGAAGTGTATCATTCATTGATTTTTCTGTCCTTTGCAGTAAAGGTACCTCGGCTTAAGGTAATGGTTAACGAGGCTAATCTGGTTGAATACTTAATACTGTATGGTGAGTTCGGTCTTAACAAAATAAATTTGCTATTAAATAATACTGGAAAGTTCGACATCATGTAAATCAAATCAACACAGTTATAGTCAATGCTATAAAAAATTATTATGTATAAGTATTAAAAGAAAGAAGTTATACTAGATTTTTCTCAGTGTTTAGTATTATTGAAGTTATAGCTAACATTTTTGTCGAGATTTACAAACTCTACGTTTTTTTTTTTTTTTCAATTTCACAAGCCAATCGATGAAATTTGAATAAGATGATTTGTTTGGAAAAAAAACTTTAACAAAAACCCTACTTCGCAGTTTAATAGTCTTTAATTCAATTTTATATGACTTTATCGTAAACAATATTTTTTAAGAAAATTTCTTTTTTCCTTTTTAACAGCGAAAAATAAATTCTTAAGATT
>OZ010588.1:39322134-39354634 GCA_963932145.1 Acanthosepion lycidas
GCTGCCAGACCGTAGAAAAAGATTTGAACTGAAGCTATTCAGTTCAAATCTTTTTCTATTCAGAATATTTACGAATATTAACACAATGACGAATAGGGGAAAATAGAGAGGTTGACGCTGCAGAGTCTTCCATATCGGAAGTATGAACTTATCTGCCTTTTGAACATCAAACAATTCTCATTCTAGTTTTTATCCAGTACTTTTCTTTTAGTACGGAACTAGAAGAATTACTCTCACCCTCTCTATTATTATTTTTTTATATTCGTCTTGGGTCAGCATACATAATTTGTCGATATAGATTAAATAATGAGGAGACCCCATTTCTTTGTATATGTGTCGTTTCCCCCCAGGGCATTGGTGATAATTGCTCAAGTAAAAGGTTCAAGAGGCACTCAATGTAGCTGGTTACGGAATGTTAGAGAAGGTATTAGGTTGGTGCAAACATAATGACGTAATAATGTCGTTTTTTGACGTTAAAAAATACGTCAAAAGACGACATTATTACGTCATTATTTTGGCACCAACCTAATAGTTTGCCTATTGAGTTCTCATTCTTTTGCTAACAACAGTGCAGTCTGTCTTCTTGAAAGTTACGTTTACTCCTTTCTTTTCCCTTACCTTCAGACGGAGAAAGTTACTGAATGCAAAGGGACTAGGCGGAGAGAGTTACTGAATGTAACAGGGGTAAACAGAGAGGGTTACTGGATGTAAAAGGCGATAGGAGAGAGAGAAAGTTAATGAAAGCAAGAGAAGGTAGGTGGAAATAGTTACTGGATGTAAGAGGGAGTAGGCGGAGAAGGTAACTGAATGTAAGAGGGAGTATGCAGAGAGGCTTAATGAATGTAAGACAGGGTAGGCTGTGAAGGTTAGTGAATGTAAGAGGGGATAGAGGGTTACTGAATGTAAAAGGAGGTAGGTGAGAGGGTTAATGAATACAAGAGAAGGCAGGAGGAGATGGTTACTGAATGTAAGATGGGGTAGGCGGAGAAGGTTGCTGAATATAAGAGAAGGTGGGCGGAGAAGGTTGCTGAATATAAGAGAAGGTAGGCGGAGTGAGTTACTGAATGTAAGAGAGGGTGATGACTATTGAATGTACGATGGGTGAAGCGAAAAGGGTTACGAATGTAAGAGGGTTAGGGGAGAGGGTTACTGAATGCAAGAGGTGGTAGGCGGAGTGGGTACTGAATGTAGTAGGCGAAGTGGGTTGTAAGAGGAGGTAAGAGAAGGTTGAGTGATCCTTATGATAATAAGGAGGCTAGATAGCGATTGCCCGTTAAGGTTAACGTCTCCATGTGCAGGGAAGAATCCACGCACGAATGTCGTCTGCAGAGTAGCAATTCTCGGGAAAAACGATGTTTGAGCGAAACCAGTTTCTTAGTAATGAAATACCATGAAAATGTGGGTGATTAGGGTCCGTGAATGTAGAATGGCGTGTCTTAGCTGTAAAGGTCTGAATTAGTTTGCCATTGAAATAAAGAGATAATAGCGATCAACTTTGCATCTGTGGAGAAAGAGGCTGTAGTGTGGAAAAAATTTACCCCCTACAAGACAGCGTAAACGGTTTGAAATCTAACAAGGTTGGAATGTAAGGATTTGGCTGCTCTAGCAATATTCCACTTGGGTATTTTAATATATAAGTATTATATATATATATATATATATATATATATATATATATATATATATATATATATATATATATATAATTTATATATTTTAATTAATGATCTGAGAAAACGTTTGCATATAGATAATAGTTTAGACGGTTAAACATTTGACATTCATATGAGTGTCTAGATTTGAAGCTACACAAAATCTAGGTCAACACAAAAGTATTATATATATATATATATATATAAGTGTTATAATATATATAATTATATATTAATATTATTTATATATATATATAATATATTATATGCTATAATATATAAGTATTATATATATATATATATATATATATATATATATATATATATATATATATATATATATATATATAAAGAAATATAGTCTTAAGGTGTGCTATATTTATGAAATAAAGTGCTCAATATCAGAGATACAGCGTGTGTAAATATAAAAGTGAACATAGAAGTCAACACTTAGAGCCTCTAAGTGTTGACTTCTATGTTCACTTTTATATATATATATATATATATATATATATATATATATATATATATATATATATATATATATAATTTATATATTTTAATCACTGATCTGAAAAAACGTTTGCATATAGATGTTAGTTTAAACAGTTAAACGTATATGACATTCATATGAGAGTCGAGATCTGAAGCTATACAAAATATTGGTCGACGCGAAAGTATCAGGCTAACACAAAAAATTCCATCGCTTTTTAATAACATAAATTCATAGCATTATTATTCGGTCGTCAAATTTGTTTTTTTCCTGGCTTATATTGACATTACGCCAGTTTTCAGACAAAATTTGTGTGCTACCACTGAAAATAAGATTCCGGTCTTCATCGATTAATTCTTCTATAGGTTTTTGCAAACATTAATTAATTTGAACCGTTGACCCAAGAGTTTTCCATACAAAGAAACAAGTGACATAACTGAAGAATACGGTGTTTGGAGACGAATTTGCTCTCACTTTCATGATCTTTCGCTGTCGTCGCATTTATAACTTGCTGGTTGACGCTGTTCTGTCGCAAAATCATTCGTCCATAAAAAGTTATTTTCTGTTCCAATGCGTATAAGCATAGTAAAAATTTGTCTATGTTCTAGCAATTCCTAAAAGGTACAATTGGATCCCAATTAGCAAAGAAAACATTTTCTCCGATAGTTTGAAGCTTTGAAAATTAAGCTACATGCAGAAATTTATTTGTTTAAATTCTCGTAATGTGTCCATTAAAATTCAGCTTGAAAATAACTTTTATTAAAAAGATTTTCTTGAAGAGAGAATGAGAGTTTGAATCAAGGATGGAATTTGTTCAACTAAAGAAGGAACACTTCTTGTTTGACCATCTACGACAGCTCAGTAAGATAGAAGTAAAGTCGCTTGTTCATATTTTTTATGGATAAAAGATTACTCTTTTTTATGGTCAGTGTGATCTAATCATACGTATATATAATTTCTGTAACCAAATTCCATGCTTGGCTTTCATTGGCCCACGTTAAAAGTATATGCTTCATTACTATGACCTTTGGAAGTTAATCTGCGCTGTCGAAAAAATTACAGCTTAGTACGGTATAAAGCCACAACGATGAGATATACATGTCGTCCATTATCCTACGTGAAGTCGCACACATATATAATGGTGTCTTGCTTTTATGCTTCTTTTGCAGAAATCATTGTTTCTGGTGCAAATAAATGTTCTGAGAGAATATCCTTGATTTCAAAACTTTAGAAATTTACTATCTAGGCTTTGAAATTGTTTCGGGGCTTTCACTGCTCAGATCTTTGCCAACTGTCTTAAAGAATTTTACATTGTATCATTCATTATCATCCTCTCAAGAGAAATTGGCCATCATGATTCTTCAAGCGCACTAATTTCGTTTCCTGTTACACTCATCCGTCATTTCCCCCAACTGCATATATGCGGATGTCTGTTCCACTTGTAATATAGGGAATAAATGTCTATCTGTTTGCAATATTATATTCTTTATCGAGAAAAAGTAACTAAATACTAATGATTAAACATTGGCCTACGTTACTCCCGGTAAGTTCACGTTCCTCCCGGTAAGTTCACGTTCCTCCCGGTAAGTTCACGTTCCTCCCGTTCTTACTAGTTAAGTAATTTTATCTTTATAAAATCTAGTAAATTATGTATAACCAAGTTTCTCATTGCACAAAAAATAAACAGCAGAATAAAGCACATCTAAGATTTCACTGATATTATGAAAAGTATGGCAATACGGACTTTTACGTCAACGTTATCTTGAAAGAAAAGTTGGTTGCGCGTCAAAGGAAAAAGAGAGCGAATGAATTATCAGAAAACCAGAATATAGGAAGTAACTTACGCAAATGTACCGTGTCACCAGAAAAAACAATACACGAAGAGCTATTTGAAATACTAGGGAAGCTTGATTTATATAGAAAAATACTCGAGTAATCATTAACCTTTACTGGTCACAATCATACTGCAGAAAAAGAAGTAAGACTAGGATTTACTCACTGGATTTATTTAATCTATATCGACAAATTATGTATGCTGACTCAAGACGAATATAAAAAAAATAATAATAGAGAGGGTGAGAGTAATTCACTAGAAATTGTCCACTAATGGATTTGTAATAAAAAAAGAAAAGAAAATTTAAAGGTATTACGTTTTCAAAATAAAATATTAAAAATACTAACACTGGCCATTTCAGCTAATTCCATAACTGTGATCGAAATGCTAAGTCAGTTACCACTTTAAGGACAGATGTTGGCTTTATTTCAATAACTAAGCAACTTAGTATGAAAAGAAAACATTTTTATAAATATCACTAAAAAACAGGTAGCAAATGAACAGCAAAGCACGGTTATCTTTTTAAATTATTTTTAAAGCCGACTATGTTAATTAGTTATATTCATTACGCAAGAACCGTTAGGTTGGCTATACTTAAGACACATGCTGGTAAAAACTTTTTTGTTAATCATTTCACATCTAAGCAAGCCAATAAAGCCACTAGGACACAAGGGGTTACTGAGTGATAGAGAATATGAGAAAAACTACTATTAAGGAGAGAGGACAATAAAAGAATAAGAATTAAAAGAACAGAAGATAACGATTAACACTGCATTTAAATTTTTGAAGATCAAAGTTGACTGGGAACCAAGAAGCTGGAAGAGAGTTCCACAAGCGAGAAGTGCGAGAGAAGAAACTATTAGCATAGAAATTACGGTTACATCTAGCCATTTCAATTGTAAAATGAGGAAACCTGGCCGCCAATCTAGTTGAAATGTTTAAATTCATAAAGTCCAGGTACCCAAGCGGACAGTTCATCAGAACAATTACCATGAAAGTATTCATAGTAAAAGCAAAGGGAAGCTATGTTATAAGTGATAAAACCACGGTTTTAGGTAATAATTTCTGCACATACGCGTATAGACAACCATCTGTACATTTATTTCATTAATTTCCAAGGTTTCAAACGAACACGCACACACACACAATAATCTTTCAGCTTGAATGATTAAAGAGAATAAATGTTTTGACGTATGTGTTTAATACAGCCTCCATTAAATTGCATTTGTTCTGTTTGCGTGACGTCAGCAGTTGGAATGCGCGTAATTTCTGCAAACGTTGGAGACCTAAATGAGAATTTTTAAAGATCTTCATCATAATTGAAAAGCGATCTCTAATATAGCCAGTCACAAATATTCCTGTGCTTTTTATTCGATGTTCAAGGCCAGTTCATGATATCAAAACTAATAAAAGCCGACGTGTTGATGGGAATTATGTAATTACAATTAAAACTAAAACACATCCAATGCAAATATCGACTTTAAAGCATGATTATTTTTTTTTTTCTTATTTCGCTGTGAAGTGTCTGACATTATTTAACAATGTTACTTGCAAGAAAAAATATGAAATTTCACTAAACTGACATTTTTGGTTGTCGCAAGATGCAGATAATTTTAATTTAATCAAATTTCTTTTGAATCATGCTTCAAATAGGTTTAAAATTTTTAGCGTAATCGGAAAGTAATTTGCTTTTTACCAGAATGGCTATAAAATCAAGTCTTAATTTAAAATTATTTATCAATATTATAATAACTTTCTGCAGTCAAACAATAAGGCAAATTTTTGATTCCATGTTTAATCCCTTCCCTGGCCTAGACGTGTAAGTGCAATATACGTTTTTTTACCGAAATTGTCTTTTTCAGATATGGATGAAAACAAAACACAACCAAAATATAATGTTCAAAACCCAGCTAAAGACGTGTTTATACGTCGATCTTGATTTTTTTTTCCCTGTTTCTTTTAAGCCTGAACCTAGCCCAATTGTCAATACGTCTGGCAGAGGTGTTAGTCACCGCTCGGGTACTTCAAGGTACCTCAGTTTCTTAGTTACTCTATTAAAAACAAGTAAAAAAAAATATTCGTCTGAAAATGAGACGTTTTTCCCTATGTAATCCTATCATCCATCCAGGTCGACCGTAGTCAGGATCATCGAGACAATATGAACGATTCTTTCTTTAGCTGTATAGTATGTGTTACGCCAGGGCGACATACAGCTTATGAATTCAGAGTTACTTTCTCCTAGACCGGTTGCCACCCAAGGCTATAGAATCCAGTCTGTCCTGCACTTTACCCATAGTTGGATGGAGAAGAAGATTCATACCTTTCCCAAGGGTATTAGAGCGTAAGTGAAGGATGGATCCAACTGGAATTCGAACTCAGCATTCACCAATCGGAGCCGCTATCCGTTACCCCACCGTCGCTCCATTAATATTTTACTATAAAAATATTTATACTTTTATAGTGTTTTGACCCCAGTTTTTTTTGGGGGGTAACCATTGTCCACGCCTGGGACCCTAACAGGTACTACCACCTCGGGTCAGGCTGGACCTGGGAACAACAGCAATTAAGAGGTGGTTCCACGCTCCTTAAAACTTCCTGATCAGAGGCCTTGCTGCCAGGTGTGGTTTATCGTCATACCCAGGACGGTATTTACTAATAAAAGAATTTACTAATGCTACCAAGAAAATTATGTTTCGGTATTAAATGACCCATAAGGAGTTGATATGCCGGTAAGCAATCAAACAAACACTTATTGGTTAATAAGAAAATTGCGTGGACTCGAACACCAACCGCAACAATGGAAAATACAAACATATTTTTGATTTGACCGTAGTCGGAATCATTGACCCAATGAGAACGATCCTTTCTTTAGCTGTATGGTATGTGCTACGCCAGGGCAACATACAGTTTTGGATTCAGAGTTACCTCCTCTAAGACCGGTTGCCACCCAAGGCTATAGAACCAAAATAATTGGCGAAGAAATGATTAAAGAAATCTGGCTATTTCATCCGATTTTTTTTAATCGCATTCACACAAGCAAGGCAATAAAGCCGCTAAGACACAATGGGTTGGGAAACAGAAATATTACTATGGAGCGAGAACAAAAGAAGAGTAATCAGGAGCATAGTAGATAGCGATTGACATTACATTTAAATTTTTGAAGATTAAAGTTTCACAAGCGAAAAGTTCGAGAAAAGTAACTGTTAGCATAAAACATGCGGTTGCATCTAGCCAACTCAACTATAAATTGATGGGAATTTGTCGTCAGTTTAGTGCTGCACTTAAACCCATAAAGTTTACATACCATAGCGAAGAGATCATCTAAACAGTTGCCATAAAGGAAGGTGCCACCACTAAGATTACGAACACTTAACCTATAAGAATAAAGTATTTTATTACACTAGTATATCAGACCCTTATACAGTTGACTGCAAAAGTTGGCAACAGTAAGTATTATACAGTGTAACCCGGATATAAGAGAGTTGTCGGGACCGGAGCAGAAGTATCTTATATCCGGGTTTCTCTTATATCCGGGTTTGGTCTATTTTATATACATTAACACAAGCTCTAATTTGAGACCAGAGAAAATCTCTTTTATATCCGGGTTTCTCTTATATCCGGGTTACACTGTACTGGTACTATAATAGTGTTTCAAGGATTAATTTAATACTAGAATTCATTTAATACACATAATTTCTTTTAAAATACATTTATTATAATTTTTTTTATTTTTCAATAAATAATAATAATAATAAATTCTTTACAGATAAAGAGAAGTGTATGAATGACGTGGGCAAACAGTTTCGACATCTGAGGATCGATATGTTTATTATTGATATGTTTGTACAATCGATACAATATGCTTTCTGGGCATGTTTCGTTTTTCAGTTCTGTATACCTACTTATGCACCCCCAGTATATTACGGTGATTTTCTAACTATAGTCCAGATGTGGCACAAGGCAGAATTTTTTTTTTGGGGGGGTACTCTTTTTATCCCCTTGATCTTTTACGTTCTCTCTTACAGGCTTTCAAAAATTCTAGTAACGACTGTAAGCATCTCTCTCGAACGACCTCTGGTACCATATATGGATATGGTATCCAGAGGAATTTCATTATATGGTACCAGAGGTCATTCGCGAGAGATGCTTACAGTCGTTACTAGAATTTTCTGCAGGATAAACTACATTATAAAAAACATAGACAAACCTCACAAAACTTGCTTCACAATAACTCTTAACGTTGGTGAAATGTTAATATCCTTTTGGGTTCTGGGGATCAAGACGCGCAGCTTACATAGTAAAATCAGTAGATACTATTGTATCAATATTATATTAATATATATCATTATATATTAATATACAGGGAGCGGCTTCAAACTCATAACGTAAGTATTAGGTTGGTGCAAAAATAATTTCGTTTTCTAACATATGTTACTATGTGAGAAAACGAAATTATTTTTGCACCAACCTAATATTAAAGCAGTATTATAATAGTAGATTTAAAATTAATTTTAATACTAGAATTCATTGAAGTCATTTTGAATATTTTTATTTTCATAATTTCTGTTTATAAATTTAGTATAATTTATATTTTTTAATAACTAATAAAAAATGTTTTACGGCTAAAGAGGAGTGTGTGAATGACGGGGGCAAAGTTTATCAGCATTTGAGGGATCGATATGTTTTTATTGATCAGTCTGTTATGTGCCATGCGTGATACACGCTTAACCAATCATGTATCATTCGATACATGACTGACGAGTCAGATTTTTTCCCCGCAGTAGGTTGCCATTTCTTTCTGCGGTAAACCAGTTGCCATCCAAGGCATCCGGTCTGTTCTGCTATTTACCCATAACTAGAGGGGTGGGGAAGAAGAAGATTCATACCTTTCCCAAGCGTATAAGCACGTAAGTGAATGTAATAGATTCGACTGGAATTCGAACTTGGATCTCCGATTCCTCAATCCAAGTCGCTATCCATTGCTCTATCTCATTTTATTGACATGTTTGTATTATCAACACAATACATTTTGTATGTACGTTTTGTTTTTCATTACTGTATACCTAATTTTGCATCCTCCTTTATTACACTAGGCTTAGTGACGATCATTGTTACTTCAAAGAGCTTCATCCTTCCTCAGGACCCAATAATTATAGCTTTGCGCCATACTTGAGAATTAATTAAGAATACTGAGTAATGGTATACCTGCACATCTCGCAGACCATCAATACTCTAGTGAGTTCTGTCTTCGTTAGGAACCTTCACGTGAAGCCTTGTGCCATATGACCAAAAACATCATCTTGGAGTAGTGGAGTGTGCTCCGTCTTCACTGAGTTCTGCACTCTTGTGGCTTTGTGCTATACTCTGCTAAATTCAGTAAATGCATTATCTTTGCAAGAGTCAGATGATACCAAAAAGAGAGTGTTGCTGTCTTGCTTGGGCTGTAACTGTTCCATTCTTACTTTACGGCCTGAAAAGAGATCAAAATCGTTTACGCAGCCTTGTAAATAATAGCTTATGTTTTCATTATATGGCTTTTTTTCCCACGAATAGAACGTAGCAAGTCTATCTATGCTAAAATTTCTGATGAGCTCCACGCCTCAGTTCCAAAAACACAGACATTTACAGCTTGAACTCGCCATGCTAAACTCACCATACTTAAATTGAATCGAACACATTTCCTCGGTATTCCATTTGTAAAGAGAAAGTTAAATTTAGATAGTGGTTTTTCATCCCGAGAACTGTTACTTAGTGAAACAAACTCCTACATAGATGCTTTCTTGGACACTAATCTTAACCTCCTCAAACCAAGGTTCAATCAATATACTTTTCTTAGTAATCTACACTTCCTTCTACTTTAATATCACACACATTATCCAGTATCCATCTAATCTTGAGCCTTGTATTGAGTGAACTAACGTATACACCACGAACCACGCTAATAGCTCAGTAGTGAAATTTAGAATTCCTGGGTTTTCTGTAAATTGATTTTGATAAAACTTTTCTCATCTGGTTTGCACAATATGGCAACACAATTATTAGGTTTTCATTATTCTGTGTAACATCCTAATTTTTTTTATTTCAGATTCGACAATTTGGGGGTGAATCACGTTAATAGCTTATTAAATGAAAATAGCTCATCTAGAGATTTTTTGAAGAAAATGAAGGATGATGGTACATATTAAGCATGGCTTGAGTATATATTTAACAGAAAACCATAATAATATCATATGATTTATTGACATAATGAATTATTTGGCTACATGACGCCATTTTGACGGATAACTTCAAAAAAACTATTAGTTAAACCATAAGGATAATATTAAGCATACCTTTGTATATATTTAATAGAAAACTATAATATTGTGAAATTTATTGACGTAATGAATTATTTGGCCACATGAGCGCCACTTCGATGGATAACTTCAAAAAAACCTATTAGTTAAACCATAAGGATAATGATACATATTAAGCATACCTTTGTATATATTTAATAGAAAACCATAATATTATGAAATGTATTGATATAATGAATTATTTGGCTACATGAGCGCCATTTCGACGGATAACTTCAAAAACCCAATTAGTCATAGAATATGGCAATTTTTTTTTTAGTAGTCACAGGCTGGACTACCTCTCCTGCAGATTTGATGGTCGCACCTAAGATAACTTTCGGTATAAATTGTCGTCCATCGGCATAAACATCTTTTTTAATGATGGACCAAAAAATATTCAATCGGGTTGAGATCCGGAAGGGCTGGCGGTCACACCATCAACCTTTCACCTTGTATGGCGTAAGAAATAGAATGTTTCGGTGGCCCTGACAGGGTGCAAGGGAGCGTTGTCATGCATGGATACTAGAGTCCTGATAAGTGACAGCGGTATGTCATCTACCAGCGATCCAAGACGTTCTTCAGGAGATCGCAGTAGGCGGCTGCGGTCATTTTAACCCCTCCAGTCACCGTGACTGGGCCAACAAGTCTATCCCCAATGATACTAACCCACAATATGACTCCTTCAACTTGTTGTTGACGTTGTTGATGTTTATCTCCGAAATAGAATAATCATTTTCCCAAACGTCAGGTCCGTCAAGGGGCTCCTTTAACTCATCAGTGAGCAGAATACAACTCATGTCCAACGTTATATACCTCCAAGCCCATTGAAACCTTAAATTCGTGTGACGGGGCAGCAAAGGATGCAGTTTCAGGGGAGATTGCATAGAAGCCTGAGGGTTCGATTTCTGGTGGTTTTTGGTACATAAGGAAGTCCAGTGGTGCTAAAAATGGCTTTGCTTGTTTTTCCAGGTTCCCCACCACTTGTGGCTAATGCTCCTTAAATCTATAACTGTCAGAGTCTTGGAGATCCCAAAATCGTATCCTTTCTTCCTTGGCGATGGATACCTCAGGAATCGTCTAACCGTGTCCACATAGCGACCTAGCTTCTTCGCAATGACATGAAGAGAAGTGCCTTTAGCACTTTCCTTGATGATGACAGACTTTTCTGCATCGTCGAAGCCTTTTCCAAGTCCTTTTCCAAGTCCTTTTCCAAGTTGTTTTTAGAGAGGAGAGAGCTATTACCGTCGTTCACCCCAAAACTGTCGAATCTGAAATAAAAAAAAAATAGAGGATGTTACACAGAATAATGGAAATCTAACAATATTGTTGACATATTGTGCAAACCAGCTGGGAATTTTTTTATCAAAATCAATTCACATAATTCTTAACTTTTGCTGCCAAGATCTGGTTCGGGGTGTATTTCCGCGCATAGGACGACCTTTAATTCCCCTTAAAAATTGGGGATCGTCTTATACTGCAATTCTAAAAAAGAAACCTTAAATTCTGAGTGATGTTAATCTGTAGGCTAAACTAGGTGCGATAAACGATAACGTGAATGAAAAGATTCATATTATCATACAAACTGATATTAAAAGTAATAAAACTATTTCTACCTTATATATTTCTGGCATAACTTCATAATAAATTGCCTTTTCGAATAATAATTGCATATCAATGAAATTAACTTTCATCTGGGCAAGCTCGGCTGAGAATATATAGACATCGAGTTATGACTGCGTTCACAGTAACCTTTATCTTTCGTTAAACTTTCAGTCATCAAGGTAGTATTAATTACGACAGTAATAAATAATTTAGGATAACATAAGATTCATTTGCCATTAAAAATTCATTGCCATTTTGGAGTTAAATAATAACACAATTCAGGATTACGTGCAACATTTATTTGTGATTGTCGAAATATAAGTAAATGGCCGTTAGTACACCAGTCTGTTTAGATATAGGAAAAGAAGAGGAAAAAGAAGAATCAGTATTCGCAAGAGATCACAGGATGAAAGGTAAACAAAACAATGGTTTTTCCCTTTTAGGGGACGGTGTAGGAAAAACATGTTAGAGAATCGGTTTTGGCATTTCGTTTATTTTGAATTTCTAAGAATACAGTAGCAAGATTTCCAATAGCATCATCTTTATATAATCAAGAAGCAGTCGTCTTATACTAAAGGTATAGGATAAATTCGTGAAAATCTGCTATATTTTTTTACTTCGTCTTATCTAAAGGTTAACGTGAAAAAATACGATAAATGATTGATTGAATGAGTGATTCGTTTTCTACGGCTTAGCAACTCTGTGAAGGTTATTTAAAGCCAGAAGATATCTTTTAGATGGTAACATTTTTTTTAAAGATTATAACGACTTAGTGATAAAATATACTAATTAACCCACAGCTGGAGGAAGAAAAGTTGGATTCATACATTACCCACAGATATTATAAGTTGATATAACGAACACACCTGGAATTGGAACTCAGCTCTCGGATTAACAATTCCGAGCCATTATCAATTGCACCACCCTCACATCCAAGCTTACAATAACTGGTATTCCATATCGGTCATCTACCTAATTACTGACCAGGCTCGACGTTGCTTAACTTCGGCGATCGTGCGGGAGCCGGTGTTTCAACGTGATGTGGCCGTATGCCTGTGAAATAAATAAAAGTAAATATCGGAAAATTGTATGTGAAAGCAAGTTACTATTTAGCAAGAGTGATTCAGTTTTTGCACAAATCTACGAATGCATGAGCCCTAATAAGGATCGAACTCGGTAATAACAGTTTCTAAGCCTTCCTTCCTCATTATCTGTCCCTCTTTCTGATCTTAAGTATAAGTTATCCTCTTTGTTTCCATTTTTTCCAAAACCTCGTCGTCGCTCAGATGTTCAGTCCATGGTATCCTCAGCATCTTTCAGTAGAACCATACTTCTGATCGTTGCGCCATCCCAGGGTTCCTTTGGCAAATGCGCGTTGAATCGATCCGAGTTTATTTCGATGAAAGAATATTCTCTTAAACTTCATGAAAATGCTTGTTTTATTAATGAACGACTCGATATTAGATATAAATCATTTGTTAATCTTGCGTGTATGTTTTTTTGTGTTTCAGATAGTTTCAAGTAAAACAAAGCATAACGAATAGATTATTGGCAAAAGCTATAAATGATGAAGAAAGAAGAAGAGGTAAGTGCTTGATGACTAAATACAAGCGCATGCTGGTATGACACTGAAGAATTTAAGATTGATTTTTTTTTTATTATCCATCATACATTATACTCTAGTTTATCTGGGTTTTGTTGGAGTACTTTCTTCCTGTGTCTGTATTGAAAAAAACCTGTCGCTTTTCATTATTTATATTCGGATTCTTGTCCTCATCTTGTCGTTACCACAATATTTCATCAGGTGTATATCAATATGAGTAACCTACAAGGAATTCTGGACTGAAGCCTTTATTTAATCTACGGGCCTAGTCTGTTCCCATGTCTAGGGATACCTCATCTAGTTCTTATGTTTAATGCTGCTCAGTTCCTGCTCGCCCGTCTCAAGTAATTCCAAATACACACTACCAGCGCCGGGACTGAACTCGTTGTTGTTCATGATGACGGTTGTCTTTGAGTATAGGATCCAGAGGTTAGCAGTGAATATTTCGAAGACAGTAGGGAAGCGTTGTTCAGGTTAGCAGTGGATATCCCGGTAAAGTAGCAGAGCGTAGTTCAGTAGTTCTTCCTTCTGTTCTTCTTCGCCTGACAAGTTGGCACTGAACATTCGGATAGAGTAAACAAAATGGCCGCCTTTATACACGACGGATTGAATATTTTACGTCTTCTGTTTGGTTAACCTTCTATTGGTGGACTATAAAGTAAGTCAAGTCATTTGGGCTAACTCGCTAGTACATAATACCCCCAAAACTGCAACACTCGCAATCACTATGTCACAAGATTCAAGAAACAATCCACAAAGCTATTGTCCCGTGTGTGTTTTTCATCAAAGTTTCTTTGCTAATATTAAAACGATACTTTATTTTTATAATTAGTTGATATTTTCACAATTTATCCACCTTTTCAAGGTTATTTAAAGCCAGAAATAAATTTAGATTGTAAGAAGTTTTTGGAGATAATAAGGATTTTACTGATACAATTTATACTAATTAACCCAAAGCTTGAGGAGAAGAGATGGATTGATACCTTTTCTCTGGGTAATTGTAAATATAAAAAACCCAACTGGAATTGGAACTCAGCTATCCAATTTTCAATTTCAACCTATTTTCTATTACCCCACCAGTTCATCCAAACTTAAAGCACCTAGTATTCAAAAGGGGTTACCCATCTAGGTACTGACGTGGCTTATTTTTACAAGAATCTCGGAGTAACGATTTCCTCTTCAGTTTTCGTACTTTAAATGAAAAGAAAAGGAAGAAAATTTTGAAAATTATGGCTTCACCGCCTCAATCTATTGACCTCTCTATCGTTGAATTAGTATGGGTTCAATTGGAGAGTTAGAAGAGAATACCAAAATCGTGAGAGTAAGCTTTTTCAGTGCTTGAAGAATGTTTCAATTTTTTTTTTTTTGGGGGGGGGGTAAAAACCGTTGGAAAGAATGATAAGGCTTTGTAAAGCAGTAATTAAGGAGGTGGTAGTTTTATTGACGGAAACAAAATATGATGCTGTTGTATAATAATTTTTTTTTTATAGTTAAGTACTTATTTTGTGGCAAAATAAAAATAAATACACTGTAGTTCATGGAATTTTATCATTTCCTTAAAAAATATAAAAATATTTCCTTTTTAAATGTTTTTTTTCTTTTAATGAAATGCTGGGCATCACCAAACTTTTTGCCTGTAAATTATGATTTCTCCTGTGATATATAAAAATAATCGAAACGATAAATTTCCTTTCTAGTAAATTCTAGGTTTCGAAATTATCATCACACCCCATCTTGATTGTTATACTCGCAAAGTTTCAACCGTTGTATTTTCCTGCCTTCTTCAGGTGTCTGTCTCCGTAGTGTAAAACCTTTAATCTGTAAAGCATACCATAACCAATCCACTATTGAGTTGAACAGACACTGAAAATTAAGATAAATGTTTATCCAAGCAGAAAAAAAACAGGAATCTATTACTATACATAACTACCAAGTTTCTGAGTTAAATAGTAAAGTAGACTGTGCTCTCTAGTCTTGGGTGGTAGCTAATTTAGAAGAAAAATAACTGAATTTCAGTACCGTAGAGAAAAGAACGGGAAACCACTCCACTCTTTTCCCAGAGATATCTTGTGTTGCGTTCTGTGTCGTCTCTTTGACCCAACACTACTACAAAAAATGGTATCAACAAAAAGGAGCATTTCTTTTTCTTATTCGTTTTATTAGGAGAAAATGGTGGCAGCTTGGATTCTAAGAGGCAGCGGGAGGAAATACGTCATAGGAACTCATGTCGGATGTTGGCTCGACGTCCCTCCACGGATGGTCTTAGCCGTTCTCTCAATCTGGATGTGGAAAGCGTATCGACTCTTCAGAATTTTTGAAACCCTCTATTGAAATCACCCTGTCTTGGAGTTATATCCTGAACCCGGACAAAGGCAATCTATCACTGTCAGAATAACACGCTCACAGGCCCTCCTGCCAAACGCTGACTATTCCGGCCCTGGCCTTCGCATTCTGTAATACTTGCCAATTCACAGATATTAAAGAAATGGAATATACCCAGTCATTGTCTATATCTTGAAGCGATGTGGCATTTAAACTAAGCAGGTTAGACATTGTAACAATAACTGTATCCTCATGGCATCAGTTTAAACTTACGTATTTTTTTTTCCGAATACTGTGTTAGTATTTTCTTGATTTCGGAGGAACACGTGGTAATTTTCCAATATATTACAGGGAATTTTCGCTACCCAAAATTACTAATAATAATTTAAATATCCAGTGGGGAGCATCAGTTCAAACTGACATCATTTTGATAAGGGTATAAATATCCCATTAAAATGACGTACAGTGGGAAAAACGAACAATATGGACGGGTGGAAACAAGATAAATGTTTATACATTTGATCAGGCAACGGAAACTTAAAACGAGAGAATAGCATACCATATGTGAGAAAAACCGACCTCATGTCAAATTCTTTTACGATGCAGATAAATACCTACTTCTACAAGAAATGAGAAACAGGAATACAATGGATAGAATGAGAATCCAATCTGATGTCGTTCTCTTTACACTATTGTCAGGAATTTAATTATGATTAGGAGTCAAAATGTGTTATTTATCTTGCTAATGACAAGGGGGAAAAGCGGAGCAATTTTAATATACGTGACGTATATTAAAATTGCTCCGCCCCGTAGACATTCATAAAACTAATGGCGACAAAAGAAACCAGATTAAATCGTAGCAAAAATATGCTTAAATCAGGGAAGTGTGTGTACTGCTTAAAATCTGCTTTATTTATAAGAGAATTAATTTGAACGGAAATATTTGAAAAAAAATCAAGGGTGCAGATTCATATTTTGACAAGATTCGATAGTGACACGTTCGACAATGTTTTCGTCTAAGTTACTTTCTCTTTTAATAAGTGTGTCATTCTTAAGATGAAAGTCTTAGTTGAATTTGTTTCGATGGATGACTAATGCAGGTGATAAATTGTTGTGCATAAGATCCGTTTTGTTTATTAGATGCGTTTTTTTTTCTTCTTAATTTTCTGCAAGTTTCTTCAATGTATTATGAACAACAGATGTGACAGATTATTTTATATCTACCTCCTTCAGAATTATTATTGTTATGGCGATTTTCGATTTTGTTCATATCCATAATATTTTTGGATATTGTTAGATTTGGTATTGTTAGATTCAATATTATTAATATTGGATAAAATGTTTTGGATATTAGGTGTTAAAGAGTTAGTAGGTAGAATTATATGTCTGTTTTATCTAGTTTGTTACTATTGTTATTGCTGATAATAATTTCATTACCGTTTTTGATGTTGTATATTGTGTATGCCTTTGTCTTAGTATTGCTGATGAAATAATCAGGTAATTGAACGTTTTTGGAAGTTTTTTATTTATATTATATAAACTTTAGGTAGTTATTGGAAGCAGCAGATTCTTAGTGCTCTTAAATAGAATCCTATAATTATATCAGATTTTATCTGGTTACAGTGGTGGAAATAAAAATTGATGAGGTCATTCTTGTTGGCGGATTTTTTGTAAATCTCCGACTGAAGGTCATTATTAGTTCTATGTAGCATGAACCTTAGGAAGGGTAAAATCTCGTTAGACTCAGATTCAAAGGTAAAGTCTATTGTGGGTTCGACGTTTTTTGACAAGATCGGGTAAAAATATGTTTTGTGGATATATTAGCAGAAAATTATCTATGTATTTAAAAAAAGAAGAACTGTGTGAATATTTTTTAGAAGTTCCAAAAATAGACAAGCCAAAACACAACTAAGAGGAGACCCAATCTTTAAACCAATTTTGTTTTTCTAAAAAATTCTCATCAAAGGTGACAAAAAACATTTATAGTGATTAAATAGATACGTAGATGATTCTCCTTGATTTTACTTGAAAACAGCAGACGTTCCTGGCGAAACGCGTCGTTTATAGCTTAATCCATTTTCTCTCATTATCTTCACTTTTGTTTCGGATATTATTATACATCTTACAGACACGCACGCACACATACATACATACATATATATATATATATATATATATATATATATATATATATATATATATATATATATATATTAATAAATATACATATTATCCCTCACTGGTAGCACGAGTCGAAGTTATTTGCACAACACTATCTTAAGGTGCTGCGTATAGACTGACTGTTATATAATTTAAGTTATATATATATATATATATATATATGTGTGTGTGTGTGTGTGTGTGTGTGTGTGTGTGTGTGTGTGTGTGTGTGTGTGTGTATACCGGTAACATTATTATGTATAATGTTCTAGTATCTGGTTAGTTCTCCCCTTTTTTTTTTTTTGTTTAGAATAACTTCAAATCTCTCTGAATACACTCTTTCGAAATTTGGGGGTACGCCATTTTTGTATTTACCACAATTTTTTCAGACTAAATGTCCGCACATTCAGAATTCGACTTTCCCGACGTACCTTATGGGATTGTGATCCAATGATCGTGGAAGCCAGTTTAACACAGAAAATTCATTACTTTGTTAGAGGAGCCAATCTTTTATTTGTGCGTTACAGAAAGTGGCCACCAGAGGGCCACCGTACACATAAGCTGGGGGACTATGTCAGTTACAATACATAGGGAGGCTGCAGTATTTAAATGATATTTTATGGATGCTAAGGTTCCTAGTGTATGCACCCAAAATAGTCCCCATACCATAATATCACTACCACCTGCATGAATAGTTAATACAAGGCAGGATGAGTTCATATTTTCATGTTGTTTACGACAAATTCTGTCTCTACTATGCGATCAACAAATCAAGAATAGAAACACGTCAGAACAAGCAATGTCTTCTATTGTCCTGCTTTGGTTATCCACAGTGGATGTAGAGTCAGTGTCTTCTTATCTAACAGGAGTGAGACCTGGCGTGTCCATATGTTTCAAAGATCCACGTGTTATGCTGTTATAGATGCTATAAGTCCATTATAAAAAAAGTTATTTGATTTAATATTGTCGTTCTATCAGCTTGTCTGTAAACCACACAGATGATTGTACGTGAACATATAAATAGATCAGCATAGCCGTCTGGCAACAAGGTTTATCCCGTGTTCAAAATCACTGAAATCCCCTTTATTTTCCATATTAATGCATGAAATGAAATTCAGTAGCTTGACATAGCCATGTTTAAAAGGCTATATCTATTCTTGCTGTCACATCATTGGCTGATTAGAAATCTGAAACAAGAGTACACTTGTTTACGCGTACATAAACACACACATACACACACACACACACTATATATATATATATATATATCGATTTATTTTTTTATCTGACATTCCTATTAGTTCGAACGTTATTATAGTAGGTATTCGTATTTTAAATAGACGCCTCATTTTCATTTTTACTTTAAACAGAGTGTACTATTACTGTCGGCCTGCGCATTCGAGAAATCTTAATAAAATAAATGTTCTTTCCGACCGGACATCTTTAATGCACTCAGCGTTGCTGATGTGCTTTCCGGAGCAAGGTTTCCACGAGATGGGGTTGCTAGTCCCATGACTAACTCGTCTGGTATTCCGAATCATCCTTCTCCTGGACTAAGAGTTCCTTAATGTCCAAATCATATCACAAGAGTTTTGTTATCTCGCTTGTGGTAAAATAAGTCTATTTCTTCAATTGAAAGAGAAATGTGTGGACTTTTAAACAGATTAAAGAAGAAAAAAAAGGATTGTACTTCTCAGTTATCTATCCAAAGGTCAAAATTGGAATATTTTTACTAAACATTAAAAACCATTAAAGCAGGTAATCAAGGGAAACGCTTCCTGTTTCATTATAATCTGCTGTCGCGAATAAGCAAAAACAGATATTAGCGAATTGAAGATAAGACGGCGAATAATGCGCCTTTGTAGATAGCCACGTCTCTCATTATCTATGATAACCACTGTCGAGTCTTAGCATTTTTCAAAGCATTGGTTGTGCTCTCTGATTATAATGTTATCCAATGGTCTTACTTTCGTCGAACAAAATCCCGTAGAGTTGATTTCGGTTATTTGTTGTCGTCGACTTGCTGGGTACTAATGGAGATATTCTGTTTCAGCAATTGCCGGCATATATTCTCAAAGAGATATAGTGTTTTTACTTTTGTCTTTTTTTTTTCTTTTTTTTTTTTTTTTTTCAAAAAGAATATCTTCCGGGCGTATAGATATGCTGACAAATAAAACTGTGGCTGATAACCGTAGCGAATATCAGATGTAACCCTGTTCTCTACTTCTGCTGGAATAGTAATGCGAAGACAACATGTAGAAAGAAAGAAATATAAAAAAGGTCTGTTATCTGCCTTCCCGTCAGTATTAATTAGCCTCACATTAGTAAGATGTCGTTGATGACCGAGTTTAACTGCAGATATAACATTTTCCAAAACAACAGATTGGCATGACCCACCAAAAAACCCTTCAAGCCACCCTTTTGGTACCTAGTACTATCGGAAAATATTGCAACTAATTTTACGATATAAGTACATTCTAAATTATTTTGCTATAAAATTACTCTTAAAAACTGAAAGAAAAAAGTTGCAAGTCTGAAATTAATGCACGTTTTAAATTGTATATGTTCTATAATATCTTCTATAATATCTTCTATAATATGTTCTATAATATCTCCTATAATATGTTCTATAATATCTTCTATAATATCGTCTATAATATGTTCTATAATATTCTATAATATCGTCTATAATATCTTCTATAATATCTACTATAATATCTTCTATAATATCTTCTATAATATCTATAATATCTACTATAATATGTTCTATAATATCTACGATAATATCGTCTATAATATGTTCCCTAATATTGTCTATAATATCTTCTATAATATGATCTATATGTCCTATAATAAAATTTCATAATACTATTCTTCATGTTATTCTTCATACTGCTATTTCTTCGTAATGCTATTCATAATTTTTCTATAATATAATTTCATATATTCTAAAACGGCTCCAATATAACAGAAAGTATGATGCAAATATGCTTAGAATACTTTTGCGATATAAATATCTTTTGATTTACATTATTCGGACTATTGTCCTCATCTTTGTCGCCATATTTATTACAACGTTTCGGCCGTTGTACGCTCCGGTCTTCTTCAGGTGGTTGGAATGTCGAACTGAAGCCTTTATTTCGCTCACTGGGGTAGACTGTTCTAGTTCCACGTGCCATGTTTTAATGGATGTCAGTTATCAGTTATCTCCTGTTAATTTTCCCTCTGAAAGTTCTCCACTGCCTTAACCGGGTATTGAACTCACACTCTTTTGATCCTGTCACTGGATCTAACCAACGCCTTTATCCACTGTGCCATGTGTCCTTGAGTACACCAACCACCTGAAGAAGGTCGGAGCGTACAACGGCCGAAACGTTGTAATAAATATGGCGACAAAGATGAGGACAATAGTCCGAATAATGCAAATAATGTACATAATACCTCATCTCAGAAATATAGACAAATAATAAATAAATTCTAAATTAAATTACATTGTGTAACACGATTTTTATCCTAAGTTAGCAACTTTTATTTCCTATTTGCTTACGCATAGAAAGTATGAAAAATGTCTAATAGGTCCTTCACGCTTTGCTTTTGTGGGCAGAATAATTATATTTCTAAAATTTGCCTATTTCCATTGGGAAAACTGGCGAATGTGAACAGTCTCGTTCACTCAAATTAGGAACAAAACGACATATAATCCAAAAGTGCCATTTTTTTTTTTTTTTAGTATTACACAAGAGAGACCACGAAAAATTTAGAAGTGGATAGTTTTTCGCGATTTACGTTTATACTTTTAATTACTTTCACGAATCGGCCCCCAAAAATAGTCTTCCGTCATTTTTCATTATACGATCCTTGATAGAAGCAAAAACATAGAAAAATCCCTCTTATATGTTTTCTGTCATGTAGAAATGCAGTGATTTTGTTAACTGCTAAACTTTTTAAGCTGCACAGTGTAGGGTAATGGTTAACGAGCTTGAATAGTTGACAAGTACTCGAAACTTAATTGTGTTTTTCGATATTCCTATTTGCTAACTCCACAATGTGAAAGAGGATTTTTGTTCTTGGATAGCAACTATTATTTCCTATTTGTTAACTCCTAGAAAGTTTGAAAAATTACTAATACTTCCTTTACACTTTTGTGACCAGGATAATGATATCTCCGAAACTTACCGATTTTCATTCCTTCTTTCCTGGTTTGCAGACAAATGTTCTTTCTGATTTGCAGTGTATTACTAGAGTAAAATCATTTATAATACATGTATAACGTACAATGATTATCAATATGTTTTCGTTATGTAAGCTCTATCACGCTGAAACACCAGTTCTTGAAGTTAAGCAGCGTCGCGCCTGATCATTAACTTGGCTGTGTGAGTAGTGTAATGGATAACAAATTTGTAATTTGGAAATTGAATAACAGATTTTCAGTTCCAATCGGGTTCGTTAAATTCACTATTATGAATTACGTTAAGTTAGGAATGACGAAAAGACTTACTGACTGATTAGTTCAGTGTTTTTACGTCTTATTAACCCTCCCCAGGGTATTGGAAGCCAGGATAGCTTCGATTGTAAGAATCTCTAGACACAATAACGATTTACTGAGACAAGTTCTACTAATTAACCCATAGCTGGGTGGGAGAACAGGTGGTTTCATACGTTTCCCAAGTGAATATAACGAACCCAACGGGAATTGGCACACAACTCTCGTATTACAATCCCAAACTATTACATCACATCCAAGCATGAAGCACCTGGCATTCCCAATCCGTCACCCATCTAGGTATTGAGTAAATTTGGCGATAGTATGAAAACGGATGTTTCAATTTAACATGGCCGTAAGCCAGAAGAAGAACAACAACAACTAAGATGACAAATACAATGGACAAATAATCTCTCCGAAGAAGAAGCGAATATTTCGCAAGCTTAGCTTAATTTTGTAAAAAGTCACATATTTAGGCACTACGGTTTATCTATCCGTTGCAGGTAATTTATATTGTAAGATGTTTTGTTGTTGAGATGATAATGGTTTAGGAAAAAAAAAAGTCTCACTAGTTAACCCATAGATGGGGGTGGAGAACAGATGATTTTATACGTTTCCCAAGATTAATTGCGCGTAAGGGAATATAACGAACCCAACGGGAATTGGAACTCAGCTCTCCTATTAACAATTTCAAACTATTACACTATCATCACATCCAAACTTGTAGCAGCTGGTTTTCCTAATCCGTCACTCATCTTGGTATTGAGTAAATTTGGTGAATGTAATAAAATCAATTAAGTGAATGTAATGAAATCGACTGGAATTCGAACTCGGCTCTCCAATTCCTCAATCTTAGCCACAACTCATTACTCTACTGTGCGTCTTGTTTGCTTTAACTACGTAATATATTTACTTCTTTACATTTGGGTTGGTTGCACTCCTGGATAGAGAACACTTGCGAATCAAACGTTTAAAAGAGTCATCCCATATGCTAGGGCAATGACGACTTCCTCGGTTATCTTAGCATAGGTATAAGTGCTATATGGAAGCCATTAATAAGAAAAAAGAAACAGAAGAAATTGTGGAGAGTTAGCTAAGAGAGATGGCAGCGAAGGGGCAAGTTTGACAACAAGGAAACAACAAAAGAACAGGGAATACGAACATTAGTTTTAAGTTGCAGCTTCAAGATTCGGAAAAATAGAATTCATGAATTTGGTCATATATTAATTGTCGGGGCCGAGCAGTAAAGAATCAGACACGTTGGAAACAAGATCAGCCATAACTGAACATTACTAAAACAAAAAAACAAGACGATATACTCCTAGGCATGGACACTGCAAAGAGAACAATCTGCTCTTGTAAATTAAATAAAGGGCTCATTTCGAAATTCTCTTATGTTTACTCGCATCGGCGCAAGAAGAAAGCCGTACCACGCCACTATCTCACAGACGCGCCGTCGCCTCTCTCTGTCTCTTCTACAAATACTTTCATGGTAATTGCTCCGATGAGCTTCTTTCACTGGTTCCCAGTCTCCATGAATTCAAGCGCCCTACGAGGCTGGCATCCCGCTCTCACCCTTACACTGTAGAAACTTTTAAATGTAGCCGTCTCTTCTACTCCAATAGCTTCATACCTCGCACCTCTCGCCTGTGGAACACCCTTCTCAATTACTGTTTCCCTGATAGCTATGATCCCCAACTATTCAAATGTAATGTCAATCGACATCTCCAGTTACCTTGATCTACACACTATCCTTCCCTTCATCCTTTCTTCTATCACTCCTATCTGCTCTTGCTCCAAATCTTCTGCAACCCCCCCCCCCAGCATCCTAATGGCTTCATGCCTTACTCGGGGCGCAATGCTTAAAAAAAAAAAAAAATTAAGATGAAATCTAAAGATGAGGATATTAGTCCGACTGTAAATAACGTAAATAAACTTTCAGTTGGAATGACTGTAAAAATGTCTATGCTAGTCTTGACATTGTAAATGTAATATTAAAAATCAAGCCAATTATTTCTTTCCTTGCTTGCAATTTCTGTCGAATTTATTTTGTTGAATTCGTTTCTTTAACCATTGAGCTTTTTCTACCATGTGTTAATATATCAAGCGTATATTTCATATTTTTCTTTAAATTGTACTTTATTTAAAAAAAAAAAAATTAAGAGGTGATAGGAAGCACAAATCATATAATTTTATTTTCCAAGAATATTTTTTTTTTTTTTACGTCTCTTTTTATATTCTCACACCTCTTTACCTCTATTCTGTTGAGCAAAAGGGCTTTCAAAAATCAGGACAATGGCCGTGTTATGTCGATTTTAATATTTCAGCTGCGCAGTGCTCGCCTCGAGAATATCTTTATCTGCAACCAACACCCGTGAATCTGATATTTTTCCAATGACTTTTATGAAGAAACCTTGGAAAGTATAACACGTAAAAATCATTTGGCTTTTTTTAGGAGTGTTGATTACGGTGAACGGACGCGTTGGCGAATGGTTAGAGGAATGACTTTCTGACCATCAATGATGTATTTCAATCTCACCCTCGGCCAACAAAGAATCTGTAAAACATACTACAGGTCCGCTCAGTGTATATATATATATATATATATATATATATATATATATATATATATCAAGGAAAAACGCATCATCGAAAACACGATTATAAATTATGATTTATTTCAACAGGTAAGTTTTTAATTCCCCTCTGCTCTAATATATATATATATATATATATATATATATATATATATATATATATATATATAAAGAGAGATATTGAATTTACTCTCTTTTACGTAGTGCATCAGATCAACTAGTACTTATATAAGGCCTGTTTAATGACCAATGATACTTTATTGTTATTATTAGGTTGGTGCAAAAATAATGTCGTTTTTTGACGATTTTTTTTTTTATTATCGTTCACCCATTTATCCAACTTTTTTTTACTTCCCTATTTGCTTTAAATGGCGAACGACTGTTGAGTGGTCGACCTCGAGTTCAACAGCAATTTCTCGTGTGGTTTTTCCGAGGATCGGTTTCAATTAAGGCTTTCAAATGTTCGTTATCAACTGCAGTCGGCCGGCCGCGACCGTCTTCATCTTCGAGGCTCTCGCCACCATTGCGAAATTTCTTGAACCACCGTTGTGCCACACGTTCGTTAGTGGTTCCTGGGCCAAACGCATCATTGATATCACGAGCTGTCTCGGCAGCTTTTCGGCCTAGTTTGAACTGGAACAAGAAAATCGTGCGGATTTGAATTTTGTCCATGCTGTCGAAAAGCCTGCAAAAAATGAATGAAGAGATTGAGAACGGTAACGAATAACACGATTCGATAGAGCGAAAAACGCGCTTCAAAATGATATATAACATGGCTATATATATCAATGAATTAATTCAGAAAACATATATAAATGTAACATATGTGAGAAAACGACATTCTGTGTTCAAAATGTCGTCTTGGTGAGACTAACAGATTTATTGCATGTCGGGAAATTTTGAAAGTATTTTTAGCCTTCAGTACAGACATAATAAGCACAAAAAGGAAGTGGTGTGCGTCGGCGTTGATGGCAATGCTATTATTAAAGAGCCGGCGTAGGAAAGAGTCGATCTTCAATTAGTTTTGACTTATACGATACTTGCAGTCTAAGAGAAAGCAAATGATTGAAAATTAAAACAGAGCTCCGAGATCAAAATCGAACTTTTCACGTTCTATTTTCTCCAGACTTGTCGCCTCCAGAGTTATATTCTGGACAAAGAAATCGATCTGTTATTTTTGCCTCATTACACTCGAATCCGTATTGCAATTACAATGAAGAAAACCAATCATGATGTTGGGAGATGTTCAATCACATGTGGTATACCCTCCTTGCTTCTAACATTTGCACTATCACATGTGGGATATTCCTCTAAATTACTCTAAAGAATGCTTTCATGATCTATACACCCTTCAGGTCAATTTATCTATCCTACATATCCTCATCGTCTGCACTTACTTCCACGCAGCAACTTCCCTCAGTAACTTACTTTGAGTGGCTCTTGGGCCTTGTATTGGGCAACCTTTTCGTAACAATAAAAAGTAGATGGAAAATGGATTACATCCAACATAATGGATTGACAAGGATAAATCTTCATAACCGACTCCCAAAGTCCCAGCTCCATAGTGGGAACGTCGGACCGAGCTTTTATATATATTAATTTAGAGTGCTTAAAAAGCAATGAAATCCTAAATGCACAATTATAGGCCCAGCAGCTGCAACGTGTCCATAAAACTTCAACTGGAAAAATATTGTTCCCCTTCATGACAATGTGAGCTTGCATACAGTAAGTATAACACAAGAAAAGAATTTAGGACTTGGTTGCTCAGTTCTATCAGACTCCCTACCTGAACTTGCATCAACTGATTATTACTTTTTCGATCGCTGCAAAACATATTAATCGATATATAAAATTGTGATGTAAGCGGATACAAAGTACCATGTGCTTTACTTGGGTGTGTAGCGTAGTAAAATATTTTTTTTTAGAAAAATTAAAGTTTTATTATTTAACATACAAAATACACCCAGTATTTTAAAAACAGTGTAATGATTAAAATAACAAATATTTATGCAAAAAACAATATTGCATTTTTATTAAATAACAAGTACTTATTTAATTAAAAAAAAAAGCAATATTGTTTTCTGAATATATCATTAAGTTTTTATAGACAAGAATCCAGTTTCCAGTCCACCCTGTGTCTGCGATATCTATAAACAAATCACAAGGTCACACGCTTAAAAAAGTTGGAATTTAGTCCCAGAAAGAAATATTTACGCATGGCCAGTTCTATGTTGCATGCTCAAGAGTAAGAAATCCTAAGAATTTATTCTTCGCTGTTAAAAAGGAAAAAGAAAGTTTCTTAAAATATTGTTTATCATTAAGTCATATAAAATTAAATTAAATTAAAGACATTATTAAATCGTGAATTTAGGTTTGTGTAAAAGTATTTTTTCCAATCCAATTATCTTATTCAAATTTCATCGAATGGTTTGCTAATTTGAACGAAACGTAGGGTTTGTAAATCTCGACAAAAATGTTAGCGATAACTTCAAAAATACTGAGGAGTTCAACACGCTGACTCGTGTTGCAAAAAAAAATTCTAGTAGGAAGAAAATTCTCTAATAAAGACCATATCCTAGAGTTCTTCGAAAAACTTGTTCACGCATTTTACTCAAAAGATATCGAAATAAGTAGCAACAACTGATAAGTAGCAACAAGTTATTTCAAATAATGTTGAATACAGAACTGAATGACATTTAATTACACTTTATTTTCTTTAAGAAAAATTTGCCGAACAAAAATGAAAATTATGAATCAACCTCATATACACCTATCTATTTGTAGTAATCTACCAAGAAAGCTTATATATAACACAAGGCCGAAAGTAAGGAGCTTAGTGCGGATCGAACTCACTAGCAATGGACCTAGCGAGACAAATTTGCTAATCATTACATTATGTCGAACTAACCCACACATGAAACATAATAATCAATTGATACAAATTCTGATAGATCTATGTCCTTATATATCTATATATCTGCCTATCTATATTTAGGATGTTTCAAAAAGATTGATACCATTTGCGATGTAAATGTCCGAGTGACTACAGAGTTTGAAAGCAAACAGGCTTATTGTTGAGAAAAATAAGATTTATTCATTAAAATTTGAATGGGAAATTCAAAGGTATCTGGAGTTATGCACGATTTCACAAGTTTCAATATTCGCACCGCCTATGACCAACCTCAAGTCGGTAGTCTAGCTCCTGCACAACACGTTGTAGCATGCTTTGCGTAAGAGTCTCCAGTGCGGCATTCAGTGACTTTATGCTTGAGTTCTTGTAGGAAGAACGGCGGAGGGTGGCACATAGACCAGATATTAATTTTTCTGAAACACCTTTTATTAATATACCTACCTACTTATACGTATATATATATATATATATATATATATATATATATATATATATATATATATATATATATATATGTATGTGTGTGTGTGTGTGTGTGTGTGTGTGTGTGTGTGTATACAATATATAATATTCGTATATATAGGTACTTCCACTAATTCGGTATACGCAAGGTTTAAAATGAATTTTTAAAAATGAAAAAGTTTTCTTGAAGTTTTCATTTTAGCTTTAATTGAAGGCTAAAGGATTTAAAACTTACTATTTCCAGTAAGCAAATACTCTGTGGTGTATTTCAAACAGAAATTATATTGATCCGAATCGATAAAATTGACCATTTTGACACATTTGTAAACCAAATTTAATTCTCGGTTTTAAAAATCTTGCAGAAATAAAATATATATATATATCTGAAATGTTATTTGTGTAAAATTAGCAAATTTAAAGTTAAATTAATCTGATTTGTAACAAATATTATTTACTTATAGCATAAAATGTTGTATACAATAATTTCTTAACTCTGGGGTCTTATTTTTCTGATGTTCTAATTGATTTATTGACAGCCGAATGCCCCTCGAACGTGTTTATAGTTGAGTAAGGTGAAGCAGACAATAAGGTTTACATGAAAGTTTTTTTCCCTCGTAAGTGGGGACAAACTTTAAAACACGTGATCTTTTAATGATAATATTAAGGTCTGTACATCCATACTTAAAAATCTGCACGTATTTACACATTAAAACGAATCGAAATTCTTTTTAAAATATTCGGGGTCGTCAGATTATAAGCTTTACAATACATTATTAGTAAATATAGTTTTACTTAATAACAATATTTCCTAAGAGTTGCTACATGAAACAGAATTTTTGAAGATTTAAAAACTCTATAAATTATTCAATTTCAAATTGTAAAAAACTGAAAACAAATCTTTTTCATTGAAATATTTCCTTCAGACAATACTGTCTTTAATATATATTAGGTTGGTGCAAAAATAATGACGTAATAATGTCGTTTTTTGACGTATTTAACGTCAAAAAACAACATTATTACGTCATTATTTTTGCACCAACCTAATATTATTTATAAAAACAATTAAAAACTTTTTTAATTGAATAATGTCTTAGTTTTATTGCGTTTTTTTTTTATTATTTTTTTTTTTTTTTTTTTTTTTTTTTGATCCAGAACATATTTCGGTAAAACGGGATCCGATTTTTCAAAATATTTCGGTGATTTAAATTCTTCAAAGAATTCTGCTTTTAACTAATATAGTCACTAAGAATTATCACATTGAATTTCTCAAGTTTTCATAAAATTAAGTAAGGAGGTAAAAGACATAGAAAATATTTTTTACCAAGATTTTCTAATGAAAAAAAAAATTTAAATAATTTCATTTATTTGTGAATAAGTCCTGAAAAATTTCTTAAAATCCGACAATCATATGACTTTTGTAAAAATTTCCAAATTAATGTGTCCGTCACCGCAAAAAAAAAAGGCTAAATTTACTATGCTAAAAGTTAGTACAACCGCTCACGGAAGAAAAAAGGTTATTTCATTTAAATTTTTAATATTCTAAAAAGGAGTAAAAAATTCATTAAATATGCAAAACTTACTTTGATCCTTCCTTTTAAGAATAACATAGAGATTTTGATAATAAACTTGTTTTCATTAAGCTTGGAACATCTTTTCATCACGATGTGTTGATATTTTAGCGATTTCGATTTATAGACACGGTGGAGTAATGGATAGCAGGTCGGAGAGCCGAGATCAAATTCCAGCTGAATCCATTACATTCACGTACGTGCTTATACCTTTGGGGAAGGTATGAATTCTCTTCTTCTCCCGCCAGGTATGGCTAAGTAGCAGGACAGACCGGGTTCTATAGCCTTGGATGTCAACTGGTCTACCGCAGATAGAAATTGCAACCTAAATGGAAACATCTGCCTCGTCAGTCATCAATCGATACATGTTTACTTATTTTAGAGATAGATTTTCTTTTTCATACATACATAATTAAATGTCACAAAAATGTATATATATATATATATATATATATATATATATATATAAGTGAGCGTTGAAGTCAATACTCAGATGAGACAGGCTGTTTCAATAGTCAGGCCTGATGATTGCGTCTAGCATGAAACAGTCTGTCGCCTCTAAGTGTTGACTTCAATGTTCACTTTTATATTTACATACGCTCTATCTTTGATATTGACCTTTTTATCCCATAAATATAGCAAACCTTAAAGCTATATTTCTTTATATATATATATATATATATATATATATATATATATATATATATATAGCATATCTTCAAACATATTTCATTGAATAATATAGACATATGACTATTTATTTTTATAGTGATCTTTTCTTTTCCAGTTCTCTGATCAGTTTCTTGATGTTAAGATGAAATTCATCAAGGAAGGTGTCATAATTTTTTCCTACCCAAGTACTTTCGATCTCCTTCCAAATCATCCTCAAGCCCTCTTTCATTTTCGAGGTCCTCTATATCAAAAGCAACCAACGAACACCCAACAAAATTTATTACGAGTGTAGCAGCAACGTGTTGAAGTTCATATAACAAACATTTATGTCATTTAGCAATTATACTCATTTTCGATCAGCTGCCTTATACTGGAACGCTTGTTTTGCAAAAAGTCCCATAGCTACAACGGATAAATTTAAAATTTGAAAATACTTATAAGAGAGCGCGTTCAGGCGTGTTTTTTAAAAAAATCATCATCACAACGAAATGCAGATTTTATCACTGTTATAATAACTTTGTCTTTGTAATTCACTCTTGAAGATGATCTTGGAGAAGATCGAAAGTATTTAGGTAGGAAAAATCTACGGGGCATTTCTTGTTGAATTTCATCCTAACATCAAGAAACTGATTAGAGAACTGGAAAGGATTATTATAAAAGTAAATAGACATAATATGTCTATATTATTCAATGAAATATATATATATATATATATATATATATATATATATATATATATATATATATATATATATATATATATATATATTTCATTGAATAATACGTTTGTGTGTGAGCGCGTTTGTGTGTGTGTGCATGTGCTTACATATATTCTTGCTGGCTTCTACAGAGAGGAGTATATATTTATTGAAGACTGGCATTATATCTGTGCAGTTGTGTGATTCTGTGCATCGCTGTAATATTTATAAAGCTGCACACATCTATATCTCCGTGTGTAAATGTGTGCGCCTGCCTGTGCGTGTTTAGGGGAGGGTGCGTATGTGGCACGCGCATGCGCCCTTCTCTTTGTTTATGTACTTGAAGAAGCCAATGCCTGACACTTTACAAAACGCCTCGGTTATTCATTTGAGTCTTTTGTTGCGGGCGCATTTTGTTTCAACTTCTGCTCGGTAAATAAAAAAGCAAATACGAGCGGCTTTTTGTTCGGCGTTTATAGGCAGGGCTCTCCATGACCGCGACAACAGATACATTTGAACAATAATGGGGCACGGAACAATTGCAGAAGTGGAAGAGAAACAACAACAACAATAATAATAATAAGAAGAAGAAGAACAACAACAACAACAACTAAGCTATTCGCCACGTGTTTATTGAGCATATTCGTAAGTTGCGTTTGTCAAACATATGTATAATAAAATATATCAACACATCAAGTAATTTGTAAACATTAAAAAGATAAATGTAATATGAATAAAGCGTGGTTGTAGTCAATGAAAGTTCGATCAGCATCTCTCTCCCTCTCTTTCTTTCTTATATCCTCCATATATATATATATATATATATATATATATATATATATAAAGCTTAAACACTAATATTTCATGGTTATAATTTATTACATTGGAATCGTAATTACGATCCAATTCTCAGACCAACAAATTCGATTTCCGATTTCTTTTTTAATTTGTAAGTCTGATGTGTGTGTGTGTGTATTAATAAAAAGAAAGAACAGTAAGATATATAATCCGGTGTTCTTATAGATATTTTTTTATTTTTTACAAAATAGTACTCAATGTAAATTTACAGAGCATTAATATTATAAATTAATTGACTTAAAATATGTTT
>OZ010588.1:39359634-39567134 GCA_963932145.1 Acanthosepion lycidas
TTGAATATCTATTGAGACTTGGGACTCACTCCAGACCTCAAGTGGGACATATATATGCGATCTAATGCTGAACCTACTGAAAACATGATCGGTTCATTGTACCGCTCCAGTAAGTATCTGACTCCCTCTACAATACTCTGTCTTTACAAAAGCCAGATCAGATCAAAAATGAAGAATTACTATAATAATTAATTGGAGCTGCTCAGTCCTCACTTACCTTTTTGATAAACTCCAGAAGCGTCTACGAAGCCTTGTGGGTGATGAATTATTTTCCACCCAACAACCCGTTTCCCACAGACGAAACGTCTCAAGTCTCTCACTGCTCTATCGCTATTTCCATGGCAAGTGTTCTGATGAGCTACATTCCTTGGTTCCACCAGCCCTGGCCTTTACAACTGGGACCCCACCATACCACGTACCCAAGGATGAATCATACACCATCGCCTTCGTATTCCATTAATAATAAGTAAGTCCCACTCGGGCAGCTTATTCACAGGGACTGCTGCTTTGTGGAACCGACTCCTGACAGGATGTGATCCCGAACATTACAATTTTTCCTCATGAACTTCTTACGCTCATACAACACCAAACCGTAATCCTCTACCTTGAGTGGCTCTTGGGCCTTGCATGAGGTGAACATTAGTGAAAAATAGATTTGTTGCTGTTTTCATTGTTGATTTCTTGCCTTTAGTGTGTCCTGTGAGTGTTAAATTCTCTGAGCCTTCTGTTTTCATAATGTCCCCAAAAATGTATATCTTTCTGATTATTTCTTTATCGTTCCTATTCGTCTTAAAAATTTCTCGTTTATTTCTTGGCGTTCTCATCATTCGTTGGTAGAACCCCCATCTCGGTTGGCTAAATTGTTTTATTTATTTGTGAAAAGAAATTGTCCAGCATTAAATACTCTGTCGAAGATGACATATTACATAGCAGTCCATCAGTCTTTGCTACGTTTTCAAATGTTATTTTCAATTCCTTAAACTAAGCAAAGTATTAAGCGACAGGAAGTTAGAAGTAAAGAAAAGAATGCTGAACTGCTATGAAATAGCTAACCTCTTCCATGGCAGTGAATGCTGGAAAGTCAAAACGATAACTTAGCAATGTCTATTTTGGAACGATGGTATTGCCCTCAATTTGAAAGTTGGTGTTTAACAGGATAAATAACGACACAAAATATTTTTCCATATCGTTACCGTTTTTTGAGGAGACAAGTTTAAAAATTAAGTTTAAGCCCAAATCGTTGATTTCTTGCCTTTAGTGTGTCCTTAGTGTACTAATTCCAGTGATCCGTGAAAGTCTTATAGCATGGCCTTGTAATATTTATAATTTACTGAAGCTTTACAAATTATATATGGACAGGATACAAGACATAGGCACATTATTATGAAATCATTGTACCATCAAATAAGACCTTCATCTATTTCAAAGGGAAATTATCCTGAAGAATTTACCCATATTATGATTATGTAATATATTATTCAGTGCAGTAGTTTTAACGTCATTTTCAATAAACAATGCAAATTTTAAATATTTTGTCTTATAACATGTGCCCAGCAATATTATGGTGTGATTTTTTTAAAGCGTTTCCCTCCAAGCAAGGCCGGAAGCCACTAGCACGCAATGGGTTACAGAGAGTTGGAGCGAGAGCAAAGAGGAGTGATAGAGGAAAAGATGAAGGGAAGGATAGGGGATAGATCAAGGCATCTGAAGCCGTCGATTGACATTACATTTCAATAGTTGGAGATTATAGCTATCAGGGAAAGAAGAAAAGTGGAGGGAGTTCCACAGGCGAGCTATGAAACTGTTGGAGTTTAACAATTTCGACAGTGAAAGGGTGTGATCGAGATGCCAGCCTATACACTTTTAGCTTTTTTTTTCTTTTTTTTTTTTTATTAATTGTTATTTAACAAATAATCAAACAAATCTTATTCATTGAGTAGACTTTTTTGTAATGTTTTACAATTTTTTTACACAGTTTTTACATATCGAATAAAAAAATTGCATATTTTACTTGTGGTGATTCATAATTAAAATTCTGGTTTTAATATATTTTCCATTCAATGTATCTAATAGAAAAATATCAACTTTATTTGGATTTATTCTTGAAATAAAATGTTAATGCCAGATTCTAAGCAAATACCTGCGGAAATTAGATATATCTGTAAATTTTTTCCAGACGATATTTAATCTAAATGGTGACCGCTTTGGAATACCAAGTGCTGTAAACGTGGGTGTGCAAGTAGTATAATGGATAATGGATCAGAATTTTTAATCAGGGAGCCGTGTCCCCAATTTCCGTTGAGTTCGTTATATTTACTTACGCATAAATACCCTTGGCAAAGGTATGAATCTGCCTCTTCTTCCCCCAGCTATGGGTTAATTAGTAAAACTTGTATCACTAAACCATTAACAACTCCGCACTCCCCCTAAAAAACTCTTACAATCTAAAAATATTTCCTGGCTTTAAATAACCTGCAAATAAGCCATAAATCGACTCAAACAATCAAGCAAACAGGCAATGAAAACGATGGCGTGTCAATTTGTATAAATTGTCCTGTGAAGATCAACAGCTTAAAAAACGGCCACTCAAAGCTGACCACTTTGAAGAAAGTTATCTGATGTTAGTGCGCGCGCAATCTTCCGAAGTACAACGCCATTGCAAATTTACTTAAATATATCGCCATTAAAATTAATAATGCTCCATCTAAGAATTTCGAATACGACGTGGATTGTCCTAATACCTGTCAGATCATAAACCCTTCATTAACAAAACAGGACATAAAAAATAGTATGCATGTGTGGATAGCGTATAAATTTCCTTCTTGGGGGAGTTTCTAACGCAGGCTTATCATCTCTTAGTTGCGTCTCTGTCTTTGGGCAGAGTGCGATCAGAGCAACTGAGAAAATTAAAATGAGAGGTGCCCAGCCCTGAGGAACAGCTGCCCGAGGCCGCGCCTTCCCATTGCACCAAAGCAAGGGATCAGTGCTCGCACCGAGGCCAGCGCAACCGACGTTTGCGGGGGCTGAGGGGAATTTCTGTCCCTTGCCCGGGTACACGTCCGTACTTTAAAAAGACCTTGTGTCACATCTCGGTTTGGTTTGGTTTATTTTGTTTTACGGCATATCAACCTCAATGGGTTATTTAATGCAGACAACATTTTTAGGATAGATTCGTATGAATAGCATATGTATTCTTTGGTTTAGATTGGTTTAATTTATTTTGTTTTACGGCATATCAACCTCAATGGGTTATTTAATGCCGACAACATTTTTAGGATAGATTCGTATGAATAGAATATGTATTCTTTGGTTTAGATTGGTTTAGTTTATTTTGTTTTGCGGCATATCAACCTCAATGGTTTATTTAATGCCGACAACATTTTTAGGATAGATTCGTATGAATAGAATATGTATTCTTTGGTTTAGATTGGTTTAGTTTATTTTGTTTTATGGCATATCAACCACAATGGGTTATTTAATGCCGACAACATTTTTAGGATAGATTCGTATGAATAGAATATGTATTATTTGGTTTAGATTGGTTTGGTTTATTTTGTTTTACGGCATATCAACCTCAATGGGTTATTTAACGCCGATAACATTTTTAGGATAGATTCTTATGAATAGAATATGTATTCTTTGGTTTAGATTGGTTTAGTTTATTTTGTTTTACGGCATATCAACCTCAATGTTGTCAAAATGTGTTTCTGGTAATATTTTTCCTTCAAAATTGTATTGCTGGTAATACTTCTTTTTCAAAAAATTATTGCTAGTAATAGTTAACTATTTGCACATAGCTGGGACCCTAGCAGGTGCTACCACCCTGGATCAGGGTGCACCTGGGAACACCAGCAATTAAGAGGTGGTTTCACGCTCCTCAAAACCTCCTGATCAGAGGCCTTGCTGCTGGACGTAATTTATCGTCTTACCCAGGACGCGGATGTAGTTTAACGTCTTACCCAGGACGAGTCACATCTCGTCCTAGTTGGGGAACGAGTGAAAACCGTATGCATGTGTAGAATAATTCTTTCCTTACAACATTCAAAATATGTCTCCACCTGTGGCGATATAGTTTCGTTACATTTGATTCCATTTGTCAATCCCATTTTGGAAAACCTCTTTCAGATACTCCGTGGTTTGGCAATGGTCTTCCACTCTGCAGTTTTTCTTTAATCTTTCACCTCTTTTTGAGCTTTTCTACCCCTCTTCGCGCATGCATGTACTGTCGCCCCACCCTGTGGCTTTTGTAGATGTCGGTAGCGGTACAATACTTCTTGGGGCCAAGAAATCGATTATTGCTATTTTTTTTCTGCTTTATATCCAACGCCATGCAACATCTGGATAAAAAAGTAAAAACTATATCAGTCATCAAATAAGAATTACTCTTTCTGATGCTATATCGATTATCAGTTTCCGTGAAAATGACAAGTAGCCATCTTTTTCAGTTCATTCTATGTATTAGGTTGGTGCAAAAATAATGACGTAATAATGTCGTTTTTTGACGTATTTTTTAACGTCAAAAAAACGACATTATTACGTCATTATTTTTGCACCAACCTAATATTACATTTAGTAATATTTCAGTACTAGATTGGCAACTAGGTCTCATTCTTTTGCAGTTAAAATGGCTTGACGTAACCGCAAGTTCTATGCTGACAGTTTCTTCTCATATACTTATCGCTTGTTGAACTCTCTTCTGGCTTCTTGCTTCCCAGCCAAATTTGAACTTGAAACTTGCCACAAAGAGAGAGAGAGAGAGAGAGAGAGAGAGGATACTTTAACAGAGGAAAGCAAATATATCGAATGGTCTTAATAAATTGCATATACAGTAATTCCCCGGTTAGGGACCAGAACCGGCCACGAAAAGTTAGAATCCGTGAATACTTGTACCTCATCCTAAAAATGCATATAAGTACCTATTTTGATTGCTAAAACCCCGTATGTCTTAATCTTTCACCCTAAACACTTTAGAAACATTTCAGACCCTTTTAAAAAATTTTTTCGAAAAATAGTATTGGTGACCATACACTTAGCGTAAATTTTCTTTCATACGTACAATAACCGTTTTTAATGACGCATAGATCGATACAACCAATGAAAATACTGTATAAAATGTGTAGCAAGACATAAAATATAAAGTTTAAAACATCTTCTAAAAACAGAACTGTGATGATGCCTCCAGAATTAGCATAAGTTACTTTTAAGACCCCAGCCAAAGCACCTAACAAAGAATAAAGCCAAGCACTGTGCATGTCATTGCGTTTGTATTTTACAATGAATATGTACAATTCTGCCAATTTTTACCAGAAAAATAGACTGTTATATGCTTCCAGTCACTTAAATAACAGGAACATAATACAAGAATATTTTAAATATGTTCTATCGAAGGAAATACAAGAATCGAGGGAGCGAATAATTTGTACATATGTTCTTCAGAAAAACACGCGAATATTCGAGGTTTCCGCAAATAACAAGTACATAGGTTCTAAAGAAAAATCCGCGAATCTGTGAAACCGCGGATGCTGAAACGCGAATAGTTGGGGGCAGGTCACTCTATAGGGTGACTTTGTAAATGCCAGTTATGTAAAGATCGTCATGATTGTCGTTCGGGTCCGATAAATACCTTTAAAAGAAATAGGTTAATACTCTTCTATACGAAATCATGTACCGGTTCGATTAATTTGTTTCCTTCAATTTCGCAAACCACGACCATCTTCGGTATTTATCTGGTACGGCACGCTGGTTATTATTCAAATAATTTTCTCCGCGGAACAAATATTTTGTTACCATTTCTGTAACTTATATAAAAATTTTCCAATGGAACGTTGATTTGAACCGTCAAGCATGTTTTATAAGTTGAATTTTTATTTCAAATGGCACAAAATAATATCCATAAAAATAGCAATTATCACTTATTGTATACTTGCTTGTTCATATGTTGTTGATTTTACGACACCTTAACACTTGGGTTATTTAATTTTTGCATGAGTACCCGCATCTAAATCAGTAGTAATTACCAACCAGTCCAGCATTACCCCAAGCAGAGTCTCACCCAACGTCGTCGTCGTCGTCGTCTTCTTCTTCTTCGTGTAACAAGACACAAAATATAAAGTTTAAAATATTTTCTAAAAAAAGAACTATGATTATGCCCTCGGACATAGCATAAACCACTTTTAAGACCCCAGCCGCAGCCCTTAACAAAGAACAAAGACCAAGCACTACGCATGTCGTTTATTTTTTATAATGAAGATGTACAATTCTGCCAATAAAAATGGACTGCTATATGCTTTAAATAACTTAAATAATAGGAGAATATTTATTCTTTTATTGAATTATTATTCAATATATATATTGATGAATATTATTTTATTATTCACTATATATATATATATATATATATATATATATATATATATATATATATATATAGTGATAAAGAGCTTCGAGATTGATTGGATTATTGGCAAATCAAAAATTCGAAAGTTTTTCGAAACGAGTATAGTTACCTATATTTATATATAGTGATATATATTATATTATTATTGAATATTTAGTAGTAGTAGTAGTAGTAGTAGTAGTAGTAGTAGTAGTATATGATTATTTATTATACCGTCCATCTTGCTGTAAGTTGTTCTAGTGAATAAACAAATTTTACGGAAGAGAGGAGTGTCCGATAATTTCTCAAGATTGGTTCTCAGCCACAAAAAAGTCACCCACAAAACAAAGAATGAAAGTATGAAAAGACAAGCAACTCTATTTTTTGAAAAAAAAATAAAATGTAAAATTATTTTTCGAAAATAGAATGACAAGTACAAGAATTGAAAGAATTTATGACTACAATCTTGACTATGAAAATTTAGACACAGGTTTATTTTAATATTTGGGCGCCCGTGCAATGTTTTTATCAGCAAAAAGATAGATAGATAGATAGATAGATAGATAGATAGATAGATCGTGTGGAGTTACCCCACTTACTTTCCTAAAACAATAACCGTCGGTAGGGGACGCTCTCTAAGCCTGTAAATAGGCAGTGACATTTTGTGTCTGTCTCTCTGTCTATCTATCTATCTCTCGCTCTCTTTCTCTCATTCTGTCTCTCTTTCTGTTTTTTTTTCTTGTTTTTTTTTCTCTAGATTTCAGACATAGTCACAAAAACAATGAGCGTGAAAGAAGAAAACACTCGGCCTGCATACACCCGCATCAGTCTGCTTAAGAAACACGGATGTCTATTCAATTACGTGTATACAGGAAATATAATCTTTTGTAATAAGAAATGTATACGACTGCTATAGATGTTTCCAGTATTTTTTACTAAAATCTTCTATTCATTTAAATCTATTCCGTTATTATTCAGTTTTCAAATGATTTCCCGAACTTTCTATTTTCCTAAGCTATCTATCGTGTATTTTATATCATATCATTAAAGGAACGACTCCAGTTTTACTGATTCAGAGTATTTTTCGTCATCATCAAAATGTTGTAAGATTCCATCACCACCAATCAGACTCCGAACTACCGCCAGTCACGATTAACAAATGTCCCTACGCGGAGATCTGTTCATGTAGTACTATTGCCATATTTGGGCAGGAGCTGCCCAGATCTTACCTTCTATTTCAAAAGCATCTTGTTGGAGAAGAATTATATTCCACACACCAACCTTTCTCTCACAGGCGGGATGTAACGAGTCTATCACTTCTCTATCGCTACTAACATAGAAAGTGCTTAGACGAACTGTATCTCCTGGTTCCACCAGGTCTAGCCTTCACGCCTAGGATCCGTCATGCCACTTACATAGTAGCAAACCACCCACATTACCCCCGTATTCCATCAGAAGTAAGTACCACTCAAACAGTTTCTTCCTGCGAACAATTCAACAACTTTACAAATCGACGCTTCTTCTATTAAAATTTTGGGCGCCAACATCATCCACGCATATCAAAACAAAAGAGGCCTTCCAAACAAAATCAATTCACGTGGAACATTGGAAAACAAAATTTTAATACCAACCGCTGAACGCTTCTTTTCTAATCTGTCTTCCAGGGTGTGCTACGACTGTAATCCGCTAGAGAATTATACAGCACGCTGATGACACAGTACTTCAGACAAGTACATTTGCGTCGACGTGTTTAAACACATATCGCAATCACACTCTTTTTCTTTTCAGCCTACGAGGGACAAAACAAACATACACAAACTTCATTGACATATGGGAAAAATAATTTTTTTCCCATCTAGCGGGAGTATTGTGCCCACTTACTTACCCCACTTACTTTCCTAACAAAAACGGCGCTAAGGGATGCTCTGTAAGCCTATAAATAGGCACTGACATTCTGTATCTTTCTCTTTTTCATATTTCACACAGGGACGGTAAATGTAGGTCGGATTTCGAGACTGCGTCACTCATCGGGAAGCACATACGCACGCACGTGCGCAACATTCACTTCATTCTCTCTAGCACTTTCTTCTACACCAAATTACACACACACACACAAACAATTCACTAGTTTAAATATATTCTTGTCTTCATTATTTTGTAACACGCAACAATATTCTATTGGCTATGTATACTCTCGTTTAGTTAATACATACTTATAGTTTGTTTCTATATATATATATATATATATATATATATATATATATATATATACACAAACTGCGTGCCAAATTATTATCGAGATAACTTTTTTCTAATACTTCAAAAACCGTCCAATCAATTCACACAAAATTTTCACACAATGTTGGCAATACTGCTCTGTGTAATCACTGAAATTTTTGTACTGATTTTCACAAAGGAAACAAACTGGCGCCATATTTGTTATCTCGATAATAATTTGGCACGCAGCGTATATATAGTCATCCACAGACACACTGTTTCGCTGTATCTCATCAGTGTGGCTAGAAATCCGACGATTGCCTCAAGCCGGGATCGAAACCTGACTGATTTGACATCAGTCTGAGATTTTATCCATGAGCTATCACCGGTAGAGAGGAAGGCTGATTTTTATGTACATATTCTTCAAATAAAAACTCCAATGAATGTGAGCGCACAATTCATGGAAGTGTTTTGCAGTGTTAGCAGTAGTAGTCATTGTTTACATGTTCGGGCTTTCTCTCCAGAGTGCTCGACCTGAATTTAATTTTCCGATGGATTATATATTGTCGTCCACAAACAGACTATATATAGTTTTGTCGTCACTTTGATATTTTTATTACCTGGACTCATATTCCGAGCCCACCATTTTAGTTGTGGGATAAAGATACCAGAAGGCAGGTGTTTTATAACCTAAAGATAACTAGCATACTCTCGCAACAATAGATAGATAGATAGATAAATAGATAGATAATTAACAGAACTAGATAGATAGATAGATAGATAGATAGATAGATAGATAGATAGATAGATAGATAGATCGTATAACATTCATGCATACATATTTAATACTTTCAACTCCTTCATTTTGTTTTTCTGGATTCTGTAGCCCCGGCATGAAATGTTGGTGAACATCTGGCAAGACACAAATCTCACCTTCCCAACACTCTGCCAATTCAGGGAACCAGATCCTGATCCAATCAAATTAAATGCAACTCTATGAAATAAAGAGAGAAACGGAAAAGAAAGAAAGAAAAAAAAACAGACGAAAAGTTGATGGAAAAATAGATGGTCGTTAATCTCTGTGTCTGATGACTTAATCGTGCGGAAATCAGCTAATTCGGATTAAAACACACTTCCTGACTTTTTATAAACATGCATCCTTCCTTTTTTTACACTCCGCCTCTTGCCACCGTCATCCACTTAATTTTGCTATTTTTGACCTGATTATGTTCAATCTCCATTAGAGTTCCTCCGCCATTTCATTTCTCCGGTTACCATTTTGAAAAATGGCGTGCAGGAGGATAAAAGAAAACTACAGTTCATAAAATAAATGAGTGATAAGAAGACTTCAGGATTTGATGGATTCCTTATTGAAATTGTAATTGACTTCACTGGTGTCGCTGTTGTGGCTAAGTCGAATGGGAAAGCAAGCCAGCTGGAGGCCGAGTAATTGAGTCAGCAGGCCCCAGATGCTAAATAAGATCAATCCAATTGCAGTACAAACAAATAACAAACACGATAAGCGAATAAAAGAACTGACGAATAAGCGAATGCGAGAATTGACGATTTAGTGAATAAGAGAATTGAGAAATAAGTGAATCAAAGAATTGTTATTTGTTTGCATCTTGCAATGACCAACTCGATTACGAAGCATTTTACCAACAGGGATAAGAAGTGTAAACGGACGAGTTATATTTATGAGTGTTCATCCAAAAGCAAAAAGAAATAACCCTATTAGCCAGCACACACAGACACATATACACACACATACACACACACACATACACACACGCCAGCGCACACACACACAAACATATATATATAGATATAAGAAATATCAAAAGAAAAATTGAACAACCTTAACAGCCACAAACAGGACATTTACGATAAACTACAGGATATAACTACCCCGGACCAAATGGAGGAAATTACAGATAGGGTCATGTGTGACGTCATGAGATGCGGTGCGATTTTCGCTTCTAGCGTCTTATATGCGCGTGTTTATCGTTGCTTAGAAATCATCTATGTAAACATTGACAGACTATCCTCACTGTCGTGTCCGTATATTGCTTAATATGTTGTAACTGACATCTTTGATAATGGCTTAAGTAAGCCGAAAGCTTAGATTGTATTAAAAAAAAAAATATGGATCACTATTGTGAATTTCTTTCTTCGTTCAACGATAATGTTATTAAACTTATCAGAAGTTACGAAAAAAATTTACATAAAATAAATAGACAACACTTGTCTATATTATTTAATGAAACGTGTATATATATATATATATATATATATATATATATATATATATATATATATATAGAGAGAGAGAGAGAGAGAGAGAGAGAGAAAGACAGAGGGAGAGAGTTTTTATATATATATATATATATATATATATGTGTGTGTGTGTGTGTGTGTGTGTGTGTGTGTGTGTGTGTGTGTGTGTGTGTATGTATTCGTCGTATCCGACGTATGAGGGTCAAGCAGCTCACTTCTTAGGAACCGACAGCCACACACCAGCACATGTGATTTGATTAAAGTTGTGAAGGCTTTGTGCAGACTCACCCACACTTTTTGAAGGGCCGAATACAGAGACCTGGTAGAATACGTGCCAAAAGGTCCCCAAACGACCCTCCGCAATTTTTGAATTCGGAGCTTTCCTTCTCTTAGACTAGTTGCTATCTAGACTATCTTGCTATAGAACCCAGTCTGTCCTGCTATTTACCCATAGCTGGAGGGAGAAGAGGATTCATACCAATATATATATATATATATATATATATATATATATATATATATATATATATATATATATATATATCTTTCATTGAAAACGGTCGACAAGGAAGATTTAATTAATCTTTTATTTTTCCAGTATTCTAACATTTTTCCCGTTTTTCAGGGGTTAAAGAATAAAGAAATTGTCCATATTTATAATTGTTCCGAGCGCTTGCGGCGAGTTCTGTAGCCATTATCAAAGTTGAAATAATGATCCCTCTCGCTGTTGTTGACCTCCTGATCAACTTTTCCTCTCTACTGCTCCCTCTCTTTAAACTTATTCACCGTTCTCTTGATGGTTTTTGAATGGATTTGAAGATAGAAGCCTGAGTATGAATTTTCGTACTATTACTGAAAGCCTGAATGATCTTTTTCCTCTTACTATTGCTCATTTGGGAAGACAGTGGGGCTGACACAAAACAAGTTTAACCTGTTCTCTTTCTCCCTGTGATTAACGCAAAGGGTTTTTCTTACAACAAATGGTTATACATCTTATCTGAAAAAAAAAAGAAACTCGATTAGTCTATCGTTTCTTGTTTTTTTTTAGACATTAAACATTTTGTGGGATGGACAACTATGCTGTTACACCCGATATATATATATATATATATATATATATATATATATATATATATATATAATTGTTTTTTCGAAAATATATTACCATCGCGACATCACAGTTCCCATGTTTCAAAACTGAAACTTCAATTCAAGTTTAATCATAAAAATTAAATTTAAAATACAACGTTCTGTTCCATTATCAAGCGATACTAATGGATCGGAACTTTGTATTTTAAGTTTAATTTTTATGATTAAATTTGAATTGAAGTTTCAGTTTTGAAACATGGGAATGTCGATGTCGCGGTGATATATATTTAAAAAAAAACAATTATAATATTAAGCTCTACTGTTGTAATGAGCACTGTTTTTTTAAAAATAAAAATAAACGCTAAGAACTCTAAATTATAAATCCCATTGTTCTTTACTATTATATATATATATATATATATATATATATATATATATATTGACAAGTTTTGGACAGTTTTTACACGCTTTGTATACAGAATAGAAAACATTTCTACGAATGCTAGATCATCCGTAGTATAATCCTTAGTCCAGATCCTTACAACATTTCACCATTCTTGAATGGGGAATATATAAGAACAAAAGTGATAGAGATATAAGCAAAAAGAAAAAGAATGTAAATGAAATCGTCTCGATTATATATCGAAACCACATATATTTTCAATTTAAAATCCCCACCATCTCTCTTTCGCTCTTGCGCATGCGTAGTGGCATCAACGTAAATGTAAACTTAGTCCGATAAAGTCCTAAAGGACGAAACGCGTCACACGAAATCTTTTTCCACTTTGTCATACTTTTTTCCACTAAAATTGTTCTGGATATATATATATGTGTGTGTGTGTGTTCTCATATATATAAATATAGGTCTCGAAAGCAGGCTTTCCAGACCTATATTTAGCTAACTAGCTAGCTAGCTAGACAGATAGATACGATGAAAAGTCAAAAATTATCCGCTCACAACACATATGTTATGGCAAAAGTGCCTTAACATCGTAGATTAAAAGTTGGTATATTTATGAGTTAAGTGCTCATTAGTGGAGATAGAGCGTTTGTAGATAAAGATAGTGTTGCTCAACTCTGCATGATGAGTATCAGTTTTCATGCCCCATGTAATCTTCAAAACGTGTGTGTCTGCGTGTATGTGCGTGATGTATTATGCTTTGAGGCAAGTCTCTAATTGTTACATTTTTCAGTAAGAACAGACAGAGTATTTTTTTAATTTTATTTTGTAGTTAATTTGTCTTTTTTACGTAAAAAAAGAGTGTGCTGGCATCGAAATAATCTCGATATTACTTGAATGTCTGTGATCGAGCGCTTTCAGCTCTACTTCTGGTCATCTTCAAGGGTCGGGGTTATGTTAACGTGTTGCCTTTTCCATAATTTCAAATACTTTCTTTTATTCAGCACGGCCTTTAATTTTTTCTTTTTCGGAAAATCGTTGGCGTGTGAGTGACAAGCGATTTTTTTATTAGTTAAATGTGTCGACAGTTGCTTAAGAAAGATTTTTTCGGTGTTGGAGTTGTTTTTTGTTGTTGTTGGGTTTTTTGTTTTTGTTTTTTTGTTTTTTTTTCATGAAGAGGTTCATTCGCACGCAAGATTTCTCACCTAAAATTATGAGGGAGCTGTTGGCAGCTATCGAGAAGACATCACTCAATATCACTCTATTAACTTCCGGCTATTTGTGGAATCGATAACATGTCAAATTGCTGGATTTCACCTGGCAACAGAAAGTCCTACACGCTACGAGGCACTTCTATTTGACTCGTGAGTGTATTAACTCTAACTCGACAAGGAATCTGCAAACACACAACGCAACCCTCGATCGGCCAATGATCCCCACCCCCAACGTTGCATTTTGATTCTTGGTCTACTTGGTGTGCACCACAAACTGGGAAAGGGCCTAGTGCATGCTCACACAGTAACAAGATGGAATACAACTGCCACGTTAAGATATATATATATATATATATATATATATATATATATATATATATATATATATATATATATATATATAACGATTTTCTAAGCGTAGCTTAGATGTGGCACAAGGACGAAAGTATGGGGCACCCAGTGAAGATCGAACTCACTACTCAATCGCAATTGTTTAAGCTTGCTAACCATTACACCACATCGATGTGCCATATATATATATATATATATATATATATATATATATATATATATATATATATATATATATATATATATATATATATATATATATATATATATATATATATATATATATATATAATATTACTGGTAAATATACACATACATATGCAAGATACACAGGTGCATATACACACATGTATATTTCTTGAATAAAAAATTCCGAGAGGATAGAATCCAGGTAGAACTCAATTGTCCAGGACAGATTAAGGATTAAATAAAAAGACTTAAACACTAATATTCCATGGTCATAATTTATTTCTTTCTAATCGTAAATATATATATATATATATATATATATATATATATATATATAAGGAAAACAGACCACTTTATGGTACCATTATAATAATTTATTTCACCAGAGCCCTTTTAAAGGACGCTGGATCATCAGATAGCACTTCCAAAAATGAAAATGGTATATATATATATATATATATATATATATATATATATATATATATATATATATATATATATATATATCCCATACTATATGTAAAGGATGTATTATTATAGGTAAATAAATTATTCAGTGCTTCGACTGCTCTTTCTGGGTGTTTAGGTAGGCAACATCTTTTGTGGTGTTGATCAAACAGCTAAGTTCTTCCATCTGCCAACTCTTCGCCCATCTACTCTTCCCGATGCGGTGGCTGGTAATATGAAATGGGCGTCAATGGTACAATTCGACGGACAAGTCCGTGTCTCGCCAAGAGCGGACCAGAACTCTTCCCCGATCCCAAGCATGACTGTTAATATAGACCAGCACCCGGATATATTCTATTTCCGTTTTTTGCCACTTGATCTCCAAAAGACCCTCATCCACTCATTTACTTTAATGTTAACCTTGGGTGCCACTTTAAAGACCGAACTTCAAAAGCAACCATCTGCTGGATATCAAGCAAAACACTTAAGATCGAAATAAAGCCACCTCTTCGCTTTTCTACGTGAGTGCCCATAGTATCACAAGTCGCTCTTTCTCCCAGCATTCTCTTGCTTCTTATATGCCCTGTGGATGTTATATTCGCCAAGCTTTCTTTCCTTATTATATGTCCAAAAAGCTTCAATTCTTTCTTCATTATTGTAATAGCGCTTTCTTTGTAGTTCTTGTTCTCCTTAAATCTCTTTTGTCGCACATTCTGTCCGTAGTAATCCCAACATTCGTCTGTCCGACCTTGCGACATGCGGTCCGCCCGCCTGTAGAATCAGAGGCCATGGTTAGCGCTCGACCGGCCGACCACGCACAAACGAAGAGCACTCGAGTTCGCTTAATTTGTTCAGCTTTGTGAAATTTCGCCGTCCTCTTCATACCTCTATGGGAAGATTGTCCCCTTGATGCCGTATAGGAAATTAGGCATCATATAGTCCACTATTTTTTTTTATTTGTTTCAAGGGATATTTTTTGATTCCTTACTCAGTATCACAAAGGCATCTTCTCTATTTCTAGGCGTCTTCGAACCATATCATATATTTTCCATCATTTGCTATAAGACTACCCAGATATTAAATTTTCACACTTGTCTTATTTTCTCATCCCCGACATGTAAATCATACCTTGAGTTGCCTCTTTTGCTGACAACTATGTATTGTCTTCTTATAAAGGGAGATTGGGGCACCTCGAGGTGGTGTAATGGTTAGCAAGCTTGTCTCGCTAGAACAATTACGACTGAGTAGTGAGTTCGATTCTCACTGGGTGCCCGTCAAATTTCGTCCTTGTGCCACATCTGAACTATGCTTGGAAAATCACTATACAGGGAGATTGAAAACTCATTATTATATTCATGGGTGGCCAGCCAGGATTGCTGACTTAACACCATGACACTTTTATCTTTGGGTTTGGTTAAAGGAACAAGTCTACTATGCCAAGCCAAGACTTTGGAATAACTTGAAGGGCGAATACAAGAAGTTATGTCTTTCATGCCAAAAGAGTTCCTGGTAAATTCGGTTGACGCGATTCATGGCCGGCTCGAGAAGCTGGTAACGAAATTTTATGCTTATATGGAATTTTAAATAAAATGCTCAACGGTTACCTTTCGTATCCATTTCTTGTAAAGAATTATAGGTAATAAATAAATGATAAGTATTTTAAAATGAGGACTTACTTTTCAATCCCTCTGTACTTAATAATTAAGTCTTTTTTCTTGATTACCGAGAACATATTATCTTATAGTTAACTAGCAGTAGAGCCCAGCGTTGCCCGGGGATGTAACAGTAAGAGATAGATCAAGTATCGACCATCATAAAGACTGAAAAATAAAATTGACAATGATTATTCTTTAAGGTTGACGGACACGCATGTCTTAATTAGTTTTTTTTGGGGTTTTGGTTTTTTTTTTTTTTGTTTTTTTTTTCATGAATTGGTCAAACCTAAACTCAAACAAAAACATTGTTTTCAATCGTTATGAGTCTACCGATTGAATAGAATTTTATTATAACCAATTGTCTTGTATATGGAATTTCTAAAGCATTCGGAATGTAAAAATAAAGAACAAAGTGTGCAAGACAATAAAAAACACTACCTGCCAAAAAAACGGAAGTTTTGTTGAAATCGGTTGAAAAATGTAGGAAATCCGATCCCATATATAAACGAACACACACAAACAACCTGGGTTTTATAATAAGTATAACTCGATATGAGTTGTCCCCCTTTTATTCTGGCGATAGAATTGTTTTATCGTGTTTTCGAATTGATTTAGTGCAAAAAATAATTGTTTTCCCCATTTTTAGTGCTGTTAGAACCACCACAAGGTAATTTTACGCAGTCCTGTGAAGTTTTGTTGAAATCGGTTGAAAAATGTAGGAAATCCGATCCAATATATAAACGTACAGACACACACACACAAAATCTGCGTTTTATAATAAGTAAGATTCTGTTTTCTTTCTGAATCTGCTATCAATGCAGTGTCATCTGCGTAACTTGTTTTAAAACTACATTCGCTGATAATAAATCCTGGAAAGAGTTCTAAATTTATTTTAAAGATCGTCTTGATTTTTGTGTTTCATTGTATAAAGAATCGCTTGTCTTTGTTTCGCTACCTCAGGAGATAGCGACATGCTCGCGTCTCTTCACGCGTGGTTCTGTATTTTAAAGACGTTTCTGGGCCTTCTCTGGCTGCATTGGCAAGCAGCTCCGCGACTAAACTCCCAATTCGCTTTTGATATTTCCCTACACGATAGATTAACAAATGACTTTCCATTTTTTTTCTTTTTTTGGCGTACCCGGAAGATATAAATTTTGTGCAAACTGGAAAACATGTTTGTTCCAGTTAAGTTCAAAACTAAGTTCTCGTGGATGTGCGGGCGGTGTAATGGAATGAGAAATCGGAGAGCTTAGTATGAATTCCAGTCGGCTCCATTACATTCACTTACGCGCAGGTATCCCTTGGGAAACTATGAATCCATCGCCTCTCCCTATCTATGGGTTAAATATTAAAATCTGGTGAAATCATGGTTATTCTCAAAAAAATTTTCATTCCCGCGCAATAAAATGAATTATCCTTAAAATCAATAAAAAAATAAATCAATCTTTTCAGTTCTGGCCTTGTTACTTCAAAATAAGCAATACTAGTGAAATTTAAATGCTAAAAATTCATAATACAAAAAAGTTAATCATCATTAAACCATATTAGATATAATCTCCAAACCATTTGTATGTCCTATATGTAATATTTAATTAAACATTGCTTTGAATATTGCTGCCATATCTGGTCTTGTGCTCCTGATATTTTATTTAGAGATTCCTAATAAAATCCAAAGATGAATCTGTAATGTTATTGGTCTTGATCTGGCATCTCGTCTTCAGTTACTTTCCCACCGCCGTAATGTAGATTCCCTGTTACTTTTCTATAAATACTTTCATAGTAATTGTTCTGATGAACTTTTCCTGGATTTTATGAAGTAAAGTGAAATACTAGATTAGCGACAAGGTCTCGTCATTTTATAAATTGAAATGGCTAAATGTATCCGTAAGTTCATCTATCGCAATTCTCGCTTGTGGAACTTTCTTGCTTCCCAGTCAATTTTGATCTCGAAAAATTTAAATGCAATGTCAATTGTTATCTTCTGTTTTCTTAATTCTTGTTCTTTTATTGTTCTCTCTTCACAATGTTTTTCTTTTATTATCTAACACAGAGTAACCCCTTGCCTTTTAGCGCCCGTTTTAGTTTGTTTGTGATGAAATGATTAACAAAATACAATCAGATTTATTATCATTGCAAGTAGAAACAATTGAACACAATTCTGAGAATTGCAACCATTTTATATTTAACTAGCAGCATGGCCCGGCGTTGCCCGTGCTTGATTCAAAAGTCGTACAACTCATACAGCAATCGCTATCACTTGACTTAAAATATTTTTGCCCTTCCTTGCCTTTAAAGGAGTGCCCTTTGCCGTGCTGATGTTGCTACATGCCTTACTTCTTGCCTATCTCACACTACGGATTTTTTCGAAGCTCTATACTAAACATTAAATCTGTTATGAAAAAAGAACTAAACAAAATGAACACAAAACGATCAGCTTTAAAAAAGGACTCGTAACTGGAAAAACCAAATGAAAAAGAATGTTAACAACAAATACTTTTTCACACCCAACCCAGTTCTGCGGAATCAGAATCAACGTTGAGTTTAAGCAAGCGAATGAACCAATTGGAGTAAAGTGCCATGCAGATTTAAATTTTTCCCACTTGTGACGAATGCAGCTATCGATATTTTTGCATGCTAGCATGCTAGTTAACATTCGTGTCAGTCAGCTGTTGACTCTCACGCTAGCCAACAGAATCTTTCTGCTTATTCGTGGCATCCAGCTATTGGCTCTCACTCCTGCCAGTAGAAAATGGCCGCAAACTACTTGAAAACTGCCGTAGAAGCATGAAAAAATCGATTATTTCCACTATCGATGGGAGTTAGGAAATGCAACGTCGGTCTTGGCCTACCCACTAACTTGGAGCATATGCATGTAAATTTTGGTGCAAATCCGTCGAAAATTGCGGCCGTGCATTCGTTACACACACACACATCCTGCCTTTTATAGATAGAGATACAATCACGTGTTTCTGTAAGGTAACAAAACGTGCATCGTTCCGGTAAATTTAACTAGAAATATTTTATTAACATGCATCATTTTGGTAATGTAACATTCACCGGAGTATATAAATTATTTTTATTTGAACTCCGTTTTATTTGACACCACCATTTGTTATCATCAGACATCGTTATAATTACTTCATATCGACTGGGATATTTTTTCTTTTTCTTTAGTATTAAGTCATTTGTTATATTTCCATACGCTTACATAACATAATTATTTTTTGTATATATACTGATTGTCTTGATGACTAATTGTATAAAGCAACACGCAAAAGTGTATCGTATGACTTCTAAAAATTTAATCATATCATATCTCTTGCTTTTCTTAACATTCTGTCATTCTTCACGCCTTCATTAGTTTTCATTTAATTACACCTTTCGTTCGTGTAATTATACGAAGCGAGAAACCATATCTGTTGCTACTCGGCACGAAAAACAACTGTTTTTCCTCCCCCTCTCCCTCTCTCTCTCTCTCTCTCCCTCTCTCGTCTATTGTCTCCACCTCCGTTTTCAGCTGAAGATATTTCCGCTGAATATGGCGCTTCGGTGTGAAGTAATAGTTACTAAAGTTATCGAGTTCATTATTACGATTGGGTTCGATCCTAAGTGGATGCCTGATACCCGTGGTCTTGTGTTAAAATTAAACTAGGCTTAGTATTTAGTGAAACTTCTGCTGACCTAAAGCTTCGAGAACGACAGAAATGTGCTTACTCAGGACGGGTGCTTAAAACTGTAATTTCCTTAAAGTGGTTACTTTGTGTGTTATTTTGATTGTTCATTGTTTCCATTTGTAAATGTATTTAACAAATATCAGAATCATTTGTATAAAAAAGAGCAGGTAACTGTGATTGTTATGGCAATGATAACCATGAATTCGTCAGATACATATTTAAATAATATTGTTTTTAATTCAGTGAATATTTAAGAAAATTTGCTTATTGCACGCACATAGGTCCAAAACATGTATGTGACAATAGGAGTTATTATATTAGTCTCGTAAACCTAATATTACTACGGTAAATTATATTTGTGACCCTGTGTCTAATTAAGATACACTTAATAACTATTTGCATAAGCATAAAAACAGTCATAATTGTCTTCGCTCTGTTTTTTAAGTTTTTCACCTGGAATGAGAGCAAGAGTAAGGAGGCGTGAAAAAGGAAAGGATGAAGAGAAGGACTGGGAATAGATCAAGGCATCTGGAGATGTCGATTGACATTGCATTTGAATAGTTGAAGATTATAGCTATCAGTGAAGCAAGAGGAAGGGAGTTCCACAGACTGGAAGTGTGAGACATGAAACTATTGAAGTAGAAGAGACGGCTACATTTAACCGTTTTGACAGTGGAAGGGTGGGATTGAAATCCAGCCCTAGAGAGACGTCTAAATTCATGCAGTTTGGGAACTAGCGAAAGTAGCTCGTCGGGGCAGTTACCGTGAAAGTATTTGTAGAAGAGAGAGAGAGAGAGAGAGAAAGCGACTGCAAACGAGATAACAGATCAAGGCCAGCCACATTGCATATCCGTTTCTGGATTTTGTTGAGGACCCTAAGACGAACAACGGACCAGATATGACAGCATTATTCCATGCAAGGGCGAATGGTTGATTTATAGAATTGAAATATGAACTCGGTAGAGAAAAAAACTTTCTGGCGCGATTTAGAAAACCAAACCAAAATTCCTTGTGGTAGATGAAGCTATTGATTCAATATACTTGTTCCATCTCAGGTCAGCTGACAGTGTGAGACCAAGCACTCGCAAAGAGATGCTCTCATGGAGTTGAACATCAGACATTCTAATGGCGGGCAGGGAGGGTTCTCTATGTTGGATAATTGAGAGCAGTTTTGTTTTTGAGGCATTAAGGTTTACCAGCCATTTCCTGCTCCAGTCAACAACCGATTGGAGGTCATTTTCGAGACCAACGCCCAGGTTAGTTTTGTCAGCGATACCAGATTTTCTGTTTAGGCAGGAGTAAATAATAGTGTCATCTGCATAGATGCTTACTTGTCAGATGATGACATCGGTAAGATCGTTAATAAAGTGTACAGTGTAGGACCCAGGATAGAGCCTTGGGGAACAACTGAGTTCGTGAGAAAGGAACTGGAGGAGAATCCGTTAAAGACGACCTTCATTAAACGGTTTGACAGGAATTATTGTATTAAGTCAAATAATCGTCCTGAAATATCGTATTTAAAATAGTGAAATTATTACTAATCTTTGTCGTCAGAATGTACAATGACTTAGAGAGAAAAAATTTACACGTCCGTTAACTTCTTGGATATATTTAGAGAATATTCCTTTTTTTAAAAGTATGCAGATTTGAACCTCGCGCCGCCTAAAGGTGATAACACAGTAATTTCATTTTGTTCTCTAAATTTGTGTATGGTTAAATATTGTCTGCATGTTCCCCCACAAGTTCGATTTTACTTAGAAAGACCATACACATCGGCATGTATTTCGACAAAGACAAAAGTCACCCAATCCCTGCAGCCACTATCACATCGACCCCACCTCGTTTAGTGCAGAAGGCGCTGATGCAGGTTTAGTATACCCGGAAACGGGTGCCTTCTCTCATGTAAGATGAGAACAGTTTCCTCAAATTTCTATCAAGCTTTTATATATATATATATATATATATATATATATATATTGAAAGCATCGCCCATTTGACGACAACGTGACCATGCTTAAACGGAAAGCTGATCATTTAAAATTTTCAGTTATCTGTTTTGGATGTCTTGTTTTTATGTCCATCGTCTTTGTCATGTTGAACTGATTATGTTAATTGTATTTTAATGAATATTGTCCTGAAGAAGGTTTATTAAACCGAAACGTCAGACGTTGACATTTCATTCATATTAAAACAACATAATTGCATTTAAGGATTTTTGTTTGTTTTTTTCAAATATTTTTCTTCATATATATATATATATATATATATATATATATATATATATATATATATATATATATATATATATATATATATATATATATATATACTAACTAACATAATGATGTTTACAACAGAAGCAGGAATGTCTAATTTACATTAAAAATTTTAAAAACCTATAAAAATAAACATTTCACCTGTCTTATTTACTTTTAATTCAAATTTGAAAATTGATTTATATAAGCATTACTTCTGACAATATTCACCATTATTGTACAGAAAGAATATATTAGGTTGGTGCAAAAATAATGACGTAATAATGTCGTTTTTTGACGTTAAAAAATACGCTTAAAAACGACATTATTACGTCATTATTTTTGCACCAACCTAATAGATTTGCCTCTTCAAAATTCAGTCGTTAGTTAGAAAATATACAGCATTTGAAATAATAAGCATTGTTGTTGTCTATTTCACATTACATCAAATAAGACGAACAGAGTCGAAAAAAATCTTATGGAATTATCTAAATAAGTCAAAATAATCTGTTTAATTAGATTTCCTTAAAACTGCACTGAATTATTTCAAGTGAAAAAATTTAAGTTTGCTGAATTTTTTTTATTATTATTATTATTATTATTATTATTATTATTATTATTATATTTCGACTTCTGCTATGATCACACTAGCTACCAAATCTACCGGAAGACCTAAGGCAGATAATGGTGTGTTGTTATGGCTACATTTCATGATTTGTTTTTCCCACTTCCATAACATCACTAGCGTTGCATGGACAAAGTACTTCTTACTGTATAGTTTGTAATTATCAAGACATTTTTTTGTATTTCTCTTAAGCTGGGATTTCCAGGGATTATTTCAATGCGTTGTTATGTTCCTTTTTTTATCATTCCAAGCGCACCGGCTATGACTGATACTATTTGTTATGGTCCAGGTTCCAACCAAGGAAGAACAGAACGAACAATAAGAGCAGAAATAACGAAGGTATATTACACAAAATGATAATACAAGATGTGGAAGGTGTTAGTATGACTGTCAGTCTGGTTTGGAGTGAACGACTATCGGCTCGACTCGATTCGACCCTCTCTCTTGAGAGGCGTAGTATACACTGTGTTAGGAAGAGTTCACTCTGTAGTTATAGGTAAGGACCCATGACACTATTCTTGTTTTCAAATTCCATATTTTTTTCTATTTTGAGTTCCATGTCTTTATACTTCGATAATCTTTTTTTTTTATTCTTTTGTTGCTTTGAAGAATATTCCTTTTTAAAAAGTATGCAAAAGTATAAAAGTATTACCGCTAGGTAAGCTATATCAATTCGTAGGCAAGTTTTTCTTTTCAGTTTTTGACAATTATGTCCGGACTATTTGCTTCAATCTTTCTGCCTGTAAAAATGGTGTACTCCAATAGAATCCTGATGTCTTCTGTTTCTGTAACCGGTGCTGGGTCATGTTCATACCAGTGTTTCTTAACATCTTTTCCAAATTGCTTGCACATTGTAAATATCTATCGTGCCGATTTTGATATCATTTGGCACAGCGTCCTGCGTATGACGATAAGCTACATCCGCGTCCAGAGTAAGACAATAAACTACATCCGCGTCCCGGGTATGACGATAAACTACGTCCAACAGCAAGGCCTCTAATAATGTTTTTGAAAAAATGTTGTTGGCAGCCATACGTTTTTGAAAAAATAATGTTGTCAGCTATATATTTTTGGAAAAATAGAATTACCAGCGATACGTTTTTGGCTATACGTTTTTGGCTATACGTTTTTGGCAAAATAATATTACCAGCTATATGTTTTTGAAAAATAATATTACCAGCTATACATTTTTGAGAAATAATATTAACAGAAATAGATTTTTGACAAAGCAATAATATTACCAAGGAAAAAAAAGTTGTCGGCATTAAATAACCCATTGAGGTTGATATGCCATAATACAAAACAAACCAAACCAATCATTTGGCACAAGTACAGAATTAGACTGAGATTAGATGGTCTATGGTTTCCTGATATTATGTATGATATTTGCCTGAAAGTTCTTAGTGAAAAGACTCTGGTCTTGCACTGCATGAAGAAAGCTTTCTATTTCAGCTTTTAATGCAGTTGCTCGTAACGATCGATGAGTGTTAACTTTATCACCACCGGCTTTATTAGCCTCGTTCTGGACATTGGCCGTGCAGAAGTTTGTCTTGCCAGCGTTGGGAAATTCTGATTATGAAAGAAAGGATACTCAAATGTTCCACACACCATCTGAGTTAAGACATTAGGTTTGAGGTTCCCAAATTACACTTTCAAATTGTCCAAGCCATGGCATACATGGCCTCGGGGAGTATGGCGTTGGTTTCTTGCCCCTTGAGTGTCCTCTGGGTCGAATAGGGCGGAAATGTTATAAACTTTTGTTCCGTAGAAGAAAGAGACGAGCAACACTAACATGAATAAAACCGGTAAGTATTAACTGGTGTGACCTAGGTATGGAATTTAGGATGGGGTCAAACGGTTGAATAAATGATTAGGGTCAAAATAACGTGAACCTTATCGAATCTGATGACAAACACCTGAAAAGGGGCCAGTGTATGATAGCGGAAAGGGTTAAGGTTATAACGCCCATGAAAATGGTTTATAATAATCGTTTACTTTTGTTTAAATTTCTGTTTCATGTTCGAAGGTTATTTAGAATTTAAGTACCTTAACATAGTCATATAAATGAATCTTCGTTATGCTTGTCATAGAACCGCTACATAGCGATGCTACGGCCATTACAAGCTTAACCTCTTCAAGTGTCGGGACATCTTATCTACTTTCAACGACTTCATTCAGTAGACCTCTGCCTTGAATGGCTCTTGGGCTTTCGGCTGGTGAACAACGGCAAAATTAAATAAATAAAATATTACTATTTCCACCCATTTCGATTTGCTATTTGCTATTTGCTACAATCCTGTCACCAGATCTTTTTCATGTGACCTGCAATTTTTTACCAGATATTTTATTTGGGGCATACAGTCCGTTACCAGATCTTTTGCCTGAGGTCTACAGTCCTTTACCAGATCTTTTACACGTGACCTATAATCCTTTACCAGATCTTTTACTTATGACATATAATCTGTTACCAGATCTTTTAGTTGTGACATACAATCCGTTACAGGATCTTTTGCCTGCGATATAAAATCATACACCAGATCTTTTACACGTGACCTATAATCCTTTACCAGATCTTTTACTCGTGATATATTAGGTTGTTGCAAAAATAATGTCGTTTTCTCACATATGTTACTATGTGAGAAAACGACATATTTTTGCACCAACCTAATATAATCCGTTACCAGACATTTTGCCTGCGACCTACCATCCCTTACCAGATCTTTTACACGTGACCCATAATTATTTACCAAATCTCTTTTCTGTGATCTTTAGCAGATCTTTACTTGTGACCTACAATCTTTTACCAGCTATTTTACTTTTACCTCCGCCCTACAATCCTTTACCAGATCTTTTACCTGCGGTCTACATTCCTTTAACAGATCTTTTACCTGTGATTTACAATCCGCTGCCTTTTACATATTACTTAGGAGTGATACTTTCTGTTATATTTGTTTTTGTTGGTGTTTTTTGGTTGTTGTTTTAATATCAATTTGTATTTCGAGTTGACATTTTGGTTTGAATTTCTATTTTGGATTTGTTACTTCCAACGTTTCGTACACATTTGTGCGCTTCTGTAAAGGCCGTTATCTCTCTCCTTTTCTGGAAATACCAATTTCAGTTAAATCATTTCCGTCCGCGAGTCTAATTCAACTTTTAATCTAAAGCCAACTTGCAGTGTCTCATCCAATCAATAATCATTTCCTGCCTCGCAGTAAAAAAAAAAAAAAAACAAGTTTAGATTCAGCGCCTCCATTCAAAGTCACTCGATACAAACACATTTTGCCTTCTTCACTTGAAATTACACAGTCGGCTACCTGTTCATTTAAATTCCTTTTTTCTTCTATTTTTTTCCACTGTGGTGTGGCTATTATCATCATCTCGTATTTCGCGTCACTTGTTGTAGACTTATTCAGATATCAGTTTAATACGAGTTACTATATGCACTTCATCCTTCCCGAATTACCATTCGTTTAAAATTACTGTTTGTTTTACTGATTGGTTATTTTGAACCAATCAAAATCCAATCAAAAAATTTTACCCTATCAAAGATTCGTACTGATATAGGATTCAGGATATAGGCGACCATGGTTAAAAAGGAGGGTAAACTGTTCCTTACAATTCCTTACGCTTCTCAAAACCTCCCGATCAGAGGTCTTCATGCTGGACGTAGTTTATTGTCATACCTAGGATATATTTTCGATTGGAATACAAGATATGAATTTTTAACGCCCCACCTTAGGTCTCAGTATTTACAATATAACATGATTATAGACACATGGGTTAGGGTTAGTGTTGCGAAGACTATGCTTTTGTGAGTCTTGTAGATAATAAAATGATTTTATACAATAATTCAGTTCTTAATTAAAACTCAAATGCTACTAATATATACTATTCATCGATCCAAAGATGCTGGGAAAATAGCTGCTTCCTTGTATTGTTCCAGAAAGTATCTGTCTTCCCCTTTGTAACTGCCAGACCAAAAATGGAACATTTCTACCATATCTGCTCAGTCCTCACTTTCGAGCCTTCCAGAGTCCAGAAGTGCTTACGTGGCTACTACAGCTTCTATCACAGACGAAACGTTGCAAGTCTGTCCCTGCTCTATCGCTATTTCTATGGCAAATGTTCAGACTGGCGGCGTTCCTTAGTTCAACCAGTTCAGATCTTTGCAGCTAATACCTGCCATGTCACGTACAAGGGATAGAACCATCCTCATTCCCCTTGTATCCCAGTGGTAAGGGAAAAGTTTCATTCGGAGAGCTTCTTTCGAAAAACCACTACATTGTGAAAGTGTCTCCTGAGACGATGCTCTCTCGATCATTACAATCTTAACATCTTCAAGTCTAAGATCAGCTATTATCTAGACTCTACATCTGTCAACAACCTCATTTAGTAAACCTATACAATGAATGGCTCTTGGGCCTTATACTGAGTGAACAACGGTAAAAATAATATAAGTTTCCAGTTTTCCTGACCTGTCCTTTACTACAATCCTTTACCATATCTTTAACCTGTGATCTACAATACTTTTTCAGAACTTCTACCTGAGACCTAAAATTCGGTACAAGATCTTTTACCTGAGACCTAAAATTCGTTACAAGATCTTTTACCGGAGACCTAAAATTCGTTACCAGATCTTTTACCGGAGACCTAAAATTCGTTACAAGATATTTTACCTGAAACCTAAAATTCGTTACAAGATTTTTTTACCTGAGACCTAAAATTCGTTACAAGATTTTTTACCTGGGACCTAAAATTCGTTACAAGATTTTTTACCTGGGACCTAAAATTCGTTACAAGATCTTTTACCGGAGACCTAAAATTCGTTACAAGATTTTTTACCTGAGACCTAAAATTCGTTACAAGATATTTTACCTGAAACCTAAAATTCGTTACAAGATTTTTTTACCTGAGACCTAAAATTCGTTACAAGATCTTTTACCTGAGACCTAAAATTCGTTACAAGATTTTTTACCTGGGACCTAAAATTCGTTACAAGATCTTTTACCTGAGACCTAAAATTCGTTACAAGATCTTTTACCTGAGACCTAAAATTCGTTACAAGATCTTTTACCTGAGACCTAAAATTCGTTACTAGATTTTTTATCTGGGACCTAAAATTTGTTACAAGATCTTTTACCTGAGACCTAAAATTCGTTACAAGATCTTTTACCGGAGACCTAAAATCCGTTACAAGATCTTTTACCTGAGACCTACAATAATTTACCAGATCTTTTACTGGAGACCTACAGTCCGTTACTATATCGTTTACCTGTGATCTGCAATACTTTTCCAGATTGCTTACCATTGATATTCAATACTCACCTAAATCTTTCGCATGTGAACCTACAATCCATTGACTTTTACCTGTTAGGAATTATGTACCCTAAAATAATCAGTCATACAAGGAATGATTCGTTATGTTATATTATTTTGTTTTTTTTTTATTTTTTATTTTGTTTTCTGCTTAAGTTTCAATTTGTATTTCATGTTGAAATTTCGATTCGTAGATTTTTATGTGGTTCAACCTGTAACCTGAAATAGTGAATCGTTTCTTTAGAAAGTTATTGAACATATTATATTGAGAAAGTTTCCCAGAGTATGTCAGTGGTGCTCCAGAGCACAATCTTCTATATCTCAAATAGGTGTTTCCTAGAATTTGCTTATATATATATATATATATATATATATATATATATATATATATATATATATATATATATATATGAGTCTCTGACTAATGTCAAATCGATCGATCCCGGCTTGAAACAATCGGATACCTACCTACACTGATGAGCTTTGATACAGTGAAACAGACTGTCTGTGGATGATGACTCACACACACACACACACCACACATATATATATATATATATATATATATATATATATATATATATATATATATATATATATGTATAACGAGCGTAACACCAAAATTGTCCAATTGTTAGATTAAGCTTTGAACCGTTTATCTTAGAAATGATTAAAGATATCTTACTGGAATTCTCCGGGGTTTTATAACAGTATTAGACTCTACTTTGAAGAATGAGAATATATAATTATTCTCCAAGATTGCCAGAAGAATCGTGATGATAGCTATCATAAACGGAAATGACATATTCATCAGTAATTAATCTAGCTAAGGATTAGAAACTCGTGAATGGAAGCTTAGATACCGGAATTTATTTCTAATTGATAAGAACAATTCTGGCACAAGTCCAAAACTCTTAGGCTTCAAGAATTGCTTTGCTTTTGGCAATGACATCCTCAACTCTCTTCCTGAATGCACCACGAGCTTTTTTAATGAATTCTTCATCAATGTTCTCCACCCAGGCCTTATTGATGGATTTTTAGGGCTTACAGATTACTCCGTGGCATATTACAAGCTTTTCTGGTGAGTTCATTCCAGTTGTTGAAGTCTAAGGGATTCAAATCAGGTGATGTAGAAAGTTTTGTTATCTCAAAACCTGTTCGCGAACTCATCCCTGAGAAAATTTTGACCTACTGCGCTCGTGTGACAAAGAGCTCCATCCTGCTGGAATGTAAATTTGAAGGTCTTATTGATCTTCTTAGGGTTTCGATTGTCTCTAGCCTCAGAATGCTCAAAAGGGATCCAGGTTTTTACTTTTATCAAACTTTTAACATAGCAAACTCCTGTCAGTCTCTCATCCTTCTCAAACATGATCAAATATCGCGTTTTCACGTGACAGTTTGTGTTGTCATTGATATGTTTAGAATGTTTGATCCTAAATTTCATTGGTACTGGGTTGTTTGTCTTTTACGCTTAATGCTGTTATCCTTTTTCACAGTTTCACAGTGATATTCATATCCTATCTTCGTTTTTCTACTAAAATGTATCATTGGAAGATTTTGATAGTTATCATGCAAGGATAATTATTCTGCCTAACAAACCTTAGATCATTGTAACTATTTTCGTTAAGAAAATCAAGAAAAATATAAATAAACTATTCAGGTTCCCAAGATGTTAATTGATTGTCTGTGTTCGTCATAGTATCAGGATGGTTTTGATAAGAAAATTGCAGTACAACTTGAACTATAAATCAGAAATATTACTTTGGGTTAAATAAAGTGTCAGAAACCGAACGATTAATCATTTTGGTGCTATCAAGATAGATTTAAATCGCTGTGTATCTCATTATATCATTTACAATTGTAAATCCGTCTATTCTGTTTTTGCCTTAACTTGTGTCACATAAGATGTCGGGTTCATTAATGATTCATGGTTTAATGTTATTTGAACGCATAACAGGAGACCGGACGACTCGAGATTGTATATCACCGGCTCACTAATTTGCATCCCATCGTGTCTTCGTTGTTTTGACCTAAAGAGGCCAATGCTTGTTGTCGTTGTTCGATACGGCAACGCATCGGTCTGTGTTCCCAAAACAAAAACATGAAGAAGCACGGGGAAAACAGAAGAGAAGTAACAGTGAAAACCTATTTTCAATTCATGATTTTTTTTTTAACATTTTTCAAGCTTCAAATATTCGTGGAAGATCTGTGATCAGTTATTTATTTCTCACGCCTAGTGTCTTGAGATGGAAAATTTAATGAAGATCTTTCTTGTCAGGTACTCGTAAAGATCTCTGCTCGGACAGAAAATACACTGGACTACTGGGTCCCAGTCGTCCTACAGATTATTACCTGTTTGTACCCAGTGAATCCTTCTGAATATGTTCTGCTAGTGGATACCTTTAATTTTCATCTCTTTGCACCATTTTGATGTTTCAAAATTTCATCTCTTTATATCTCTTGAATCCTTCAAAATTTCATCTTCTTGTACCATTTCGATGTTTCAAAATTTCATTTCTTTGTATCTCTTGAATCCTTCTAAATTTCAACTCTTTGTATCATTTCGATGTTTCAAAATTTCATCTCATTGTATCCCTTGAATCCTTCAAAATTCCATCTCTTTCTTCCAGTTGTATGCTTCAAAGTCTCATCTCTTTGCATCAAAATTTCATCTCTTTCTATATGTGTGTTTGTGAGAGAGAGAGAGTATGTGTGTGTTTTCTACGAACTCTTGAGTCTGGTTTTCATTAGAGAATGTTTTCCCCATCGAAGTGTTTTGTAGCGATCAAAAAAGGCAATAATCAGTTGGTGCAAGGTCAGGTGAATATGACATTTTGTAGAATAGAACATCCGTGTTCCAAACATTTTTCTGTGTTATTCTTACTGTGCGCGGTTTTTCATTTTCCCTTTAATCCACTGCATATGCTGTCACTATCGAGCAAAATCAATGGTCATGTTAGTCTACCCTAAATTTATTCCAAAGTGACACATATATGATTAGTACTTATGATATATCTGTCATTACAATTGACTCCATCAATGGAACTTAGTTCTAACTCAACAAAATATTTTAAAAATTCCACTCACATCGCCATAATAAGATAAAATCAGTTGCAAGACTACAATATTGATCCTTTGTGATAGAAGTACATATGTAACTTCTTTGGCCAAAAAAATATAACCTGTAACTCGAGAAGTGAACATCCTTAAACTCAATCAAATTCAATATGGTTTGTCATTTTACTGAAAAAAAAACGTCAGAAATAAAATCGATCAATAAGCGACAAATACATAAAGAAAGTATTGCAAAAAGCGATTCAATATTTTTCATACTCGTCCATAAATCAATCAATGAAAGGAGAATTTATTTTGCACTCAGATAACTGGTAACTGGTGACGCTAAGGTCGAAAAAACTGCGGTAAGCGCTCAAGGGGAACATCAATGAATGCATGCTAGTCTCTGCTTACATTTCAGTATCAGCATTTTTTACGCTTATGAACAATTTTAGTATGATTTCAGAAAGGGAAAAATCGAATATGCGATTGATCGATAACGCGATCAAATAAATAGTGGCATTTAATCATAAATAAATTAATACATACATACATACACACACACACACACACACACACACACACACACATATATATATATATATATATATATATATATATATATATATATATATATGATCATGTGGACGCAGATTGTCTTTAAACAAAGATCGGATCAAGTTGCCGCTAAGAAGAGCAGACTGGATCAGCAAGACAAGATACTCTGACATCTCCACTGAGTACAGCTTGAAAAAATATATGTACTCATTGCCATAAAATGAATTAAATACCACTGCATTCATATATATGTAGAGAGTGAGAGAAAGATTTGTTTTTAAACAGACCTGTTTTGTTAATTCAAACGTTATTATAATAACGTTTGAATTAATAAGAAAAATATCGGATTAAAAATAAATGCATTAATTCTTTAGAAATTGCTTTGTGTACGTGTTTCGGATGCGAAACTCAACGGATATGGGCTTTCAAGAAAAATATCTTGGAGTAAAAGTATAATTCTTTAAAATGGAAAACAGAGCCTTTCTTTTTATAGTCAAGCAATAAAGCAATCCGGATCAAATGATGGTTTCACCAAAAAAGAGAGAACAGGTTTGCTTCACGCTGCGTGTCTCAATAAGGATTATTTGATCTATATATACATAATCCTTATTGAGATACGCAGGCCGACAGACACTTTTTATATATATATATATATATATATATATATATATATATATATATATATATATATATATATATATATATAACTTCAAACATTATTATAGTCGATATTTGTATTTTAAATAGATTTTCTATTTTTAATTTTAATTCAAACAGTGTGCATTGAGTCTGTTGGCCTGCGTATCTCAATAAGGATTATTTGAACTATATATATATATATATATATATATATATATATATATATATATATATATATATATATATATTCAGTATTTAAGCAGCAATCCCTCTTTTATACATGTTTCGTTAAACAACTGACAAGGTACTGCGATTAAGCTTTTTTAAGTTTTTTTTTGTGCTCGTACAAGTGTTTTCTTTACTGCACACAAAAGCGTGTAAAAGCTGTCCAAATATTCTGCATATCCGTGCGCTTTCGTCTATTCTTTTAACCATTATCAAAGATGATTTTAATTTTACTTTTAACTGAATATACGGGTTATTTTATATACGTATCAAAAGTCATAGGAATGTTTTATTTTCTAAATACAATCAGTACATTGGGGTCGTGTTCATATCTAATTTTATTGAATGTTGGCTATTTCGTTTTTATTATTAGAGGTTCCATTATTTTTAATCATTTTTTACAGGTGGATGAAGCACTTTATGCTTGTATTTTCTACTAGTATGTTTCGGGTGGAGTATGTCATATTTATACAAAATGGATTAAATGCGATAAATATTTTATGAATAAAATAAAAAGGTATAAACTGAAAATATACACACCTTGTGTAAATGAATTGAAACAAACGCTTTAGTTTCCTTTCTTTCACCATATGATCAGTTTTAAACCCACTGAAGTGACAGAGTGTAATCGATTTTTATTTTTTCCTCAGATTAGGTCATGTGCAGTAATATGAATCTTTTTTCGTGGTGTATGATGAAATTTGTTTGTCCTTGAATAATATTGCATCATTCATGATTGCCTCAGATTGTCATCACGTCTAAACACTATTGTCTCAACTGTCGATTAGTTGTCCTATTGTATCTGAAGAGACGTCCGCAGACACCGCATGGTAAGGTAGAAATGTTCAGGATATGGAGAGTCAGCGATGGACGTTGCTCAAAGGAAGCGTACGAAAATTGTAACGCTGCACGGACGCAGTTGTAAGCCTTAACAGTGAGCAAATCAATTTACTAGAGATTGGCCCGGAAACTCTCCTGATTTAAATCCAATCGAGAAGCTGTGGTCAGTCTGAAAGAAAAGAGTTCGTGTAATGGACATGTTCCCTGGTTATGTTTGATTGGAAAACTACGAAAAAAGTAAATTATAACGGAATTATTCGTTTTGTTTCAATTAATTTGCACAATGGTGTAGATATATATATATATATATATATATATATATATATATATATATATATATATATATATATATATACACGCACACACAAATAGACAAACACACATATATATATATATATATATATACACGCACACACACACACACACATACACACACACACACACACACACACATATATATATATATATATATATATATATAGAGAGAGAGAGAGAAGCACAAAAAAATTAACGGTTTTTTAAGTATATAAAACATTAGGTAAACAAAAACATTAGAACGCAAGACAAATTAGGAAATAGTACATCAATAAAAAACACTCAAGTATCGAATATTCTTTTTTACCTTCTAAAAAAACAGTCGTAATGTATATATATATATATATATATATATATATATATATATATATATATATATATATATATATAGTGCGTCGTAGTGTAGAAGCTTGCGCGTCACGAGCAACCTGAATGCAATATCATCGGGTGCTCCGTCTCCTGATAGGGTCACACATGACGGTAAGTATTCAAAAAAGGGACACGATTTGACACCCAGCGGGTAAGCGGTCAAGGGGTCGTTCTACCTACGACAACAATCCGGCAGTACGATTCTAGCTGTCATCATGAACCTGTCTGTCATGCTCTAGTTTGCCGCAGCGGATGGTGTCTGCTGAAGTGTGTGTACCATAGAGTCACACGCCATAGACCACCCCAAACAATTAACAGACAAGGCTTTCATGCTTAAAGACCTTTCTTCTTGTCATATCTAAAGAACCAATTGGAGAAAAGCAGTCCACGAAGAATAACAACACCCAGAAGACAAATAGAAGAAACGACTAGAGCCCAAAGAAAAACCAGAGCTCTCCATCCCCTAAACCTATCCTGCCCTACTATGCGGTGTCTGCGGACGTCTCTTCCGATTCAATAGAGGACTCATTTCATAATGCAGGAAATGACCATGAGCACACCAAAGTCTGCCAAAGAAAAAAAGCATGAAAAATAAGGTAAAAGAGAGAAGAAAAAGGAGATGACTACATAAAGAAAAGACATAGTGTTCAACGTCTGCAGAAATCAAACTAAGAAACGTCAGAAAAATCACAAAAGCGCTCATTGGCTCCGATCTAAAATCGTTTATCCGAATTTCACGCTTAGGTGATCTTCAGAAGAAAAAGAGTTTTTTTTTTTTTGTTTTTTTTTTCTGCTACATTTTCAATTCAGCGTTTATTTCTGGGTTTGTAGCGTAGACTTAATCCATTAAGAATCCCCACAAGAAAAGTTTACACGAGTGACGCCCGGTTAACGAGGAGGATATTCTGCAGAACCTCGCCTTCGGGTCCATCTTTTTTGGAAATATTTCATTCAGGAACTATCATTTCTCACGAGTGGAGAGTGTTGCTGCTCCATCTTGGTGAAAATAAAATTTCTCATTTGCAAAACTTCCCTTAATTCTGAATTATGTGTGTGTGGGTATGTGTGTGTGTGTGCTTGCGCGCACGAGCGCAGCATCCATTAGTTTTTGAAACAAAGGCTTTGGTCCTTAAAAGTTTTTTTTTTTTTTTTTTAAATACAGCAGGTGGTAGAGGAACTGCATGTTTCACTAACGGAACGCAGGCGACACGACGCTGAATGTTTCTCTCATGAGAGCAATCTTTCCCAGAATTGTGTATCGCCGCAAAGCAACAGTACCTTTTCGAGGATTGTGTAGGGTTCCAAGGCAACAATATCTTTCCCAGATATGTGTATGGCCGTAAAGCAACAGTATCTTTCCCAGAATTGTGCATGGCAGCAAAGCAACAGTACCTTTCCTAGATTTGTGTATGACCGCAAAGCATAACTACCATTCCCAGAATTGTGTATGTCCGCAAAGAAACAGTAACTTTTCCAGGATTGTGTAGGGTCGCAAAACAACAAAGATGTTTATATATATATATATATATATATATATATATATATATATATATATATAAAGAAATATGCTCTTAAGATGTGCTATATTTATGGAATAAAGTGTTCCATATCAAAGATAGAGCGTGTGTAAATATAAAATTGAACATTGAAGTCAACACTTAGAGGCGACAGGCTGTTTCATGCTAGACGCAATCGTCAGGCCTGACGATTGCGTCTAGCATGAAACACCCGTTGCCTCTAAGTGTTGACTTCAATATTCAATTTTATATTTACATATATATATATGTGTGTGTGTGTGTGTGTGTGTGTGTGTGTGTGTGTGTTCGTTACCGTCAGCAATATATTACAGATGTACGTTCGATGCTAATACTTTTTACTGCACTTCTCTCTTTTGGCACTCTCTTCCGGCTTCTTGCTTTCCAGTTAAGTTTGATCTTCAAAAATTTGAATACAATCTCAATCATTATCTTCTTAAATTTCTCTCTTTAATAATGTTTTTTTCTTATATTCTTTCACACTCAGTAAACCTTTGTTGTAGTGGCTCTGTTCGCGTTTTGAGACGAAATGATTTTTAAAATATTCATGACATTCATAAAACATTAAAGAATATAGATCTTCTTTTTTTTTAAGTTAATATTTTGGTTTTGTAGCAATCCTAAAGCTGTGTATTCTACGTTCAATTTCCTTATCTTCTCTACTAAATTTGTCATAACTGATCCATACCCCGATGTATTAGGTTAGTGCAAAAATAATGACGTAATAATGTCGTTTTTTGACGTATTTTTTAACGTCAAAAAGGACATTATTACGTCATTATTTTTGCACCAACCTAATATATTTGATCTATTACTTTTTTATTTTTGACATACCATATATATATATATATATATATATATATATATATATATATATATATATTGTGAAATAGGAATGCTGGAAAAGACAATCGATGGAATTACAAATAAGATTGGAAAATATTAGGTTGGTGCAAAAATAATGACGTAATAATTTCGTTTTTTGACGTTAAAAATACGTCAAAAAACGACATTATTACGTCATTATTTTTGCACCAACCTAATATATTTGATCTATTATTTTTTTATTTTTGACATACCATATATATATATATATATATATATATATATATATATATATATATTGTGAAATAGGAATGCTGGAAAAGACAATCGATGGAATTACACATAAGATTGGAAAATATTAGGTTGGTGCAAAAATAATGACGTAATAATTTCGTTTTTTGACGTTAAAAATACGTTAAAAAAACGACATTATTACGTCATTATTTTTGCACCAACCTAATATTTGAAAAGTTTAATATTTACTAATTCAACATCCTGAGTTTTTATTATGTTGTTCCCACCACTCAGTATTTTAATCGTTGTGTACGCGTTTTTTTTTTTGTTTTGTTTTGTTTTTCAAGAGAGAGGAACGATAAGCAGTTTGATTTTTTTTTTTATTTACCTCTTTATATTAATTTTTGTTAATTTTTGTTAAATTTCGTTTCCTGTTAGTTTGTTTTCAATATGTCCATTTTTAATTCAAGAGAAAATATTGCCGTCCCAGAAAAAAAATCATCTTTTCATAAGGTTTGCAAAATCCGTTCCAATTGTCCAACTACTACATAGTGTCCTATATGTTGATCTCGTTGTTTTTTTATTCTACAACGGTCATCAGGTGTCCATTTGTCCTTGTGCCACACCAATTAACGCTTACTCACGATAAACGTCTTCCTACTACGACAAACCAGCAAATCGATAATAGAAGCTAAATTCCTTATCTTTATTTTCTTATCACAGTGTTTCGGTCGCTATATCATCCATCTTCGTCAGGTGTTTGTCGATCAGAGAACTCCGAAGAGCCCTTTATTTAATAGATTGTTCTCGTTTCACTGTTTGTTTGATATATCGTTGTTGTTTTTTTATCTATTTTTTCTTTTCTTTTCTTTTCATTTATTTATTTATTTGTAGTACTGTTCACTTACTGCTCGTCCCGTTTCCATTTGGTATGTTTCTGTACTTCTAGTCTCAGGAATTGGACGCACAATTACGAAACCAACAAATTCAGAAACCAAAGCGAGGCTGTTGTTACGTAGGACAATCCCGAATCTATAACTTTGAGTATTAAACGTTATGTCCTTATTGCCAGCCAGCTAGTGCTGCTGCTTCGTTACTGTGAAACTTGAACGCCTCTGCCACCGCTTCTCTTTCTTGCCGTTCCTCCTGCTGTTGAAAATATAAATAAATCCATCTCTGATATCTAAACCAATTATATGGAATCTCTCTATTTGTAAATATATGTTTCTACTTTCCTTCCTGTCGACTTTTGGGAACGTTAATATTAAATTGATCTGTTAAATATATTCGCATCTGTCGCTCTGTTGAAACAATGCGTGTTTGGAATCAACATATGCCGCCATCCACAGTCTAATATTAAACGTAGTATTAGAAACCGTCGTATTCTGATACTGATATTAATAATGTGAATAATCTACGAGCCACTGTCCATGCCTATCTCGTCTAGTTCTTATTCTATGAAGATGAGGACAATAGTCCGAATCTAAAGAATGTATACAATGATAACATCTCATCCCAGAAATTAAGACAGAAGACGATTGGGTGATAATAACATAATGATGAGGACAATAGTCCGAATATAAGTAATTTCAAGAATGATAACGTCTGATCCCAGAAATTAAGACAGAAGTCAATAAATAATGTAATTAATGATAAACAAACTTCACACTGGAAGCTACTTATTATAATCTTACTTATAAAACGCAGATTCTGTGTGTGTGTCTGTACGTTTATATATTGAATCGGATTTCCTACATTTTTCAACTGATTTCAACACAACTTCACAGGACTACGTAAAATTACCTTGCGGTGGTTCTGACACCGCCAAAAATTGGAAAAATGCAATTGTTTTTGTACGAAATCAAAATACGATTAAGAGGCATTAATGAAAGGGGGACAACTCATATCGAGTTATACTCATTAATATCGAGTTATCGAGTTATACTTATTATAAAACCCAGGTTGGTTCTGTGTGTGTGTGTGTGGTGTGTGTGTGTGTGTGTGTGTGTGTGTGTGTGTGTGTGTGTTCGTTTATATATCGGATCGGATTTCCTACATTTTTCAACCGATTTCAACAAAACTTCACTTTTTTTTGGCAGGTAGTGTTTCTTATTGTCTTGCACACTTTTTTCTTTATTTTTATATTCAGAATGCTTTAAAAATTCCATTTACAAGACAATTGTTGATAATAAAATTCTATTCAATCGATAGACTCATAACGATTGAAAACAATGTTTTTGTTTGAGTTTGGGTTTGACCAATTCGTAAAAAAAAACAAAAACAAAACTGATTAAGACATGCGTGTCCGTCAACCTTAAACAATAATCTTTGTCAATTTTATTTTTCAGTCTTTATGATGGTCGATACTTGATCTATCTCTTACTGTTACATCCCCGGGCAACGCCGGGCTCTACTGCTAGTCACTGATAATGTTATCGGATGAAATTCACTTTGTCATTTTATAAGGCGGGTTTTAATTGGTCAAATAAATAATCATTTCTAGTCAACAAATTGCATATTCTTTTTTTATAGACTGCAAAGTCGTTTATAGCAATGACTTTAATGACAACGAATCACAATAAATGTTTGACTGTTTCTATCCTTTGCTTAATGTAATCAGCTTGTAATTGTTATCGAAAAGACTGTCCGAAAATGATCACAGTAAGTGGCTGCCTCTGTATTTGTTATCAGAATGATGTTACGAAAGAAAGAAAATATTTTGATTCAAGTCAGGCGAAACAATTGATGCACTCAGCGTTGTAAGCAGACACTGTTACAAAGCTGGAAAATAATCGATGTTTTCTCTCCACCCCCGTTTTTCAATCGTTCGGATTTTTGTATCAGCTCTCTGGTTTTCAGAACAAATTCTTCTCTCCTTCAAACATGAGCCATTCTCTCACGCGTTTCATTGATCCAGTCAATAACTAATTTTCTTCATTTCTCTTTATCTTCTATTCTCTTATTATTTTTTTTTAAAGATACATACAGGCAAATATGATTTTCGAAAAACAAGAGCAGTCAAGCGATTTCAATAAGCAGTGGCAAATACTACGTATTTATTTCTGCATTTAATTGTTCGTGGGGGAGGGGAGCTATAAATATACGTCTAGTGCAATGGTTATCGGCGGTGAAAATGAAATCAACGGCCCGAGTTCAAATTCTGGCCTCGTCTGCTCCGTTCACTTTCGTGGTAATGCCCTTGCTAACCACTGTTCAATAGCGAGGTACCTAAATACTTGGATGAGAAATTAATTAATATCTTTCGAAAGCATTATATATATATATATATATATAGAAGTTCATGAGAACATTTGGCTAATTTCGTGTAAATATATATATATATATTAGTAGTAGTATTAATAATTAAAGAATATCAAACACTTAAAATCCTATAGGTAATAATTTTTATGGATTTGTTTGCAGGTCCTGTAGATTGAGAGCTGCTGTTTTTTGAGGTCTCACAAAATAAAAATTATGATCTATAGGATTTTAAGTGTTTGATATTCTATCATTTATAATAATTTTGCTCTTACATAGAGCTCTCCCTGGATTTATATCATACTGAAAATTCCATCCGGATTACCATACTGTATAATTACTATATATATATATATATATATATATATATATATATATATATATATATATATATATATATATATATATATATATATATATATATATTAAAAAGAAGAGAGAAACCGCAAATGTTTTTGTTTGTAATGTGTATTTTTGAAAAAAATAAAGCATAATATATATTTATTTTTTTTTAAATACACATTAAAAACAAAAACATTTGCGGTTTCTCTCTTCTTTTTAATATACACACTATTCTCTCGTTGGAACTACTTTAACCTCTTACTTTTATATATATATATATATATATATATATATATATATATATATATATATATATATATATATATATATATATATATATATACCCAAGTATATGATTGGTGTATACGAAATGAATTCTAATAACCAACAATTACTATTCTTAAAAGAGTGCTCAATACAGAGTAAAGCAGATATAATTATTTATTTAAAAATTATAACATAAGGATGTCATAAAATCACTACAAAAATAGCCATTTTGTTTCGACACCACCGATGTCTTATCAAGTGATGATGTTGAATGTAAATATATATATATATATATATGTGTGTGTGTGTGTGTGCGTGTGTGTAAAACCTATATATATATATATATAAATGTAAAATGTAAAAAAGATTTAATGAATGTAAGCCTATATATATATATATATGTATACGAAATTTTCCAAAAATAGTCCTTTCCTTATATATATATATATATATATATATATATATATATATATATAGAGAGAGAGAGAGAGAGAGAGAGAGAGACACACTCTCTCTCTATATATATATATATACACACACAAGGTGAAAAGAAATCTATTGAACATACATTTAAGCTCCTTGAATATCAAGATTATGTCATGTAATGCAAAAAGAAAATTTATAGAATTCACAAAATTAAAAAAGAAATAACATTAATAATCTTCACAAAACTGTTTGTCTAATATTATCTAACAATTCAATAACAGCTCCAACTAAAAATAATTTATCTAAACTTCATTTAATTTTTTTTACAATTGCATCAAATATATGAGATTTATCAGATCGACACCAGTTGGCATCATTGTGTTATTGGGGAATGCATGATCATTTCATTAGCTGCGTAGTATGTGCTTTGCAAGCGCAACATACAGTTTTTGAATTCAGACTTGTTCCTTCAAGGTAGAATTTGACTCATAGATTAGGGTTGAAACATAGATGCCTTTGCGCATAAGTGCATGCAAGGAACTCGTCTGAATTTCGAAATAAATTCGAAAAGCGATTTAATTAACAGAAAATAAAATAATATATATGTGAGGGCGTATAGTCCTTCTTCCGTGTACCATGTTCCTTCAGAAGGTAGGCGTTCATGGCTGTCCACAATTTATAATAACCCCTTTTGGCCCTTAGTAGCGTTTCTCCATTTACTGATCCCGTTTTTGCCATCAATTCATACAATCTCGTCAAGTTAGTGGCCAGCTGCCTTCTGCTACCTTTCTTGCCCTCGACAATAAATTTCAACTGTCTCTTTCTGATCCTGAATGATCTTTTTGTTGCTATTTTCTTTGATACTTCCTGGTTGCTTATTCACTCCATCCATGGGATTCTTAGTATCCTTCTGTAGAACCATATTTTTATTGCCTCTTTTTTCTTCTTCATTTAAGGGGGGGGAGATTATGAAACATTCACCGCTATGCAAGAGGATTAATAACGCGTAACAATTCTTCTTTTTTTCTTTCTTTTTTTCTTTTTTTCTTTTTTCTTGTTGTTTCTGATGAAATTTTCCTGTTTCTTAATACTTTCTTTAGCTTCTGGGAGGCATATTTCGAGCCTCCAGATTTCGGTGTCGCATTTTCCATCCTCTGTTAAAATACTTTCCAGATATTTAAACTTCTAGACTTGTTGATGTTGATGTCTACAATTCGTAGTTTGGGCTTCTCAGCTTGCTATCAACCATAAATTCTGTCTTCTTACAATTGACGGCTTGTCCCTTTATTTTTCTCGTTTTCTTTTCCTACCTTATCTAGGAGATCTTGTAGTTTTCGTTCTGCGTCTGCCATCAACACAGTGTCATCTGCGTATCTGATATTGTTAAGATTGCGCACAGTACTAAATCCTGCTAGTGTCACCAAATCTCCTAGGATAGCCTCGCTGTAAATGGTGAACAGATCTAGAGAGACGACACATACTTTTCTGATGCGCCTTTCTATTTTTCTGTACATACAGAATTAATTTTCTGGGTTTGCACCCAGAATAAGTTCTGGATTATTCTAGCATCCCTTCGAAATATATCTCTGTACCGTACCTTGACAAATATTTTTGCCTGATCTATGAAACATAGAATCTATGAAACACACGCATATATATATATATATATATATATATATATATATATATATATATATATATATATATATATGTATGTATGTATGTATGTGTGTGTGTGTCTGTCAGTCTGTCTATCTGTGTGAATTACAAGTAACGAGATCCAAAGAATTTACCTAAATGTATAAATGTATTTGCATTGATAAGTCCAGGTAAAAACTATTTTTCCATTGACAAAATGATCACCTCTATGAGTTAAATTGTTTGGATTTCATTAATTGTAATTTACACACACACACACACACACACACACACACACACATATATATATATATATATATATATATATATATATATATATATATATATATATGGGGGGATAATTACAATTAATGAGGTTCAAACAATTTACCTCATACAGATGATTATTTCGTCCATGGGAAAGTAGTTTTTCCCTGGACTTATCAATGCAAATACATTTACTAAGCTTTTAGTTAAATGTATTTGCATTGATAAGTCCATGGAAAAACTACTTTTCTATTGACAAAATGATCACCTGTATGAGATAAATTGTTTGAATCTCATTAATTGTAATTCATTTATATGCTGTATAATAAAAATTATATTGAGCTCTCTTTTGTGGATCAGTTTTAATATTTTATATTAATAGGATCTACTTGGATTACTTACCCACGGGCTTTTTTACCTATATATATATATATATATATATATATATATATATATATATATATATATATATATATATATATATATATATAAGAAGTAAGTTCCAGTCGGACAGCTTCTTCCCAAGAAGTGTTGCTTTGTTGAAAAGACTCCGAGCAGGATGTTAGTGCAATCACCTCTTCAAGACCCTGGTTAACCGTTATCTTTTCAGCACAGCCCCCAAGAACTTCATTTCTTGCCCTTTTTAGCGCTCATACAACACCACACAATACTTCTCTACCTTGACTGACTCTTGGATTTTTATTGTATGAACATTAGTATAAAAAACATATTTCAGAAAAAGAGAACATATTTGTGATTGGCTGTTCTGTGTGTGCGTGGGTGAGAGAGAGTCAGAGAGGGGGTACCATGCGGCATAGTTTCCTCGGAGGGGGAAACTAAACGTCTGTCGCTATCGCATCTTGTGATTGATAGAGAGAGCAAGATCAGAAAGATCGTTTTTATCTTTTCCTTTTCTATAACGGCACATAGAGGTCTTTAAGAGAAGTCTCCTAGCGGACAAGTTAAAGTAATCCCACAGGCTCTCCTTTCTACGAGAGTAGTCGACGCCCTATGCAGATCTTTACTAAGTACAACCGAGCCTTTTTCACTGCCAAATAACGAAGCATTTATTAATAGCCATTAGAAGAACGGCCGACGAGACTGGCTGATAAACACTCGCGCTGAGTATGCCATTTTAAATCAGATTTTCATATTGGTCGGTTATTTCAAGTAATATGTTCGCATTAGCCTTTTTTTTAGATTTGCAGTATATGGTAATTGCTCTTTGAATTAGCATCAACATTGAGAACAAAATAAATAAATACCCCACCCCACACCGTAGATTTCGATTGCGGTCCGCAAGGAGAAGGTGAATTGTCTTTCATCAGCCTTTTTATTTATTTATTTGGTTTGATTTGCTAATACAATTATTTCGGAAATTAACATTGATTTAATCGATTTGTCTTATTATTATTATTATTATTATTATTATTTGGCACGTGAAGTAGATCAAACGGAAACAGACTTTATATGAAACGCTAATGTTTATCTTAATTACAGTATAAATTTAGACATGAATGTAATTTAAAGGCCTCCCTTTCAGAAAAAAAAATTCACATAAGTTCACAATTAGGCGTAGAAGGTGACAACAAGGCGGAGACGCCATCAAAATGGCTGAGTGACCATTACAAAGCTACCAGAGCAATTCTAAGCAAATTATCAGTGCTAGACTTTTGTCAAGGTTGACAATGCATGTGCCAACATTTTACAGTTATAATTACTTTGGTAGTAGCTGCTGGAGAGTGGTTTTTCTCAAGTGTGTGCTCATTCAAATTCTTCTCCTTCAACTGTTTGAGAATACGGGAGACACGATTAACTTTCTAGCATGACAATTGCGTCTAAACATCATAGAAACCGTTCACACTCAGTTTATATATACAGTATGTATCAAATACTTTGTTTTTGAGTTATTAAATTTAAAGATAGTTTACGGTAAATTGCTCTGTGTTGTCATGTAGACTAGGTTATATTTGTTATTCGTGTACATTTTTAACTAGTCTGTCTTCAACGTCTAACGTATGTAATAGTGAGTTAACTGAGAAGTGTTCCGTTTAACAATGGCAGGATACAAAGGATCGTTCGGTTGGTAAGTAAATAAGTAAATAAATTTATAAGCAGTAAATTCGACCTTGCCAACCGAACGATCCTTTTTGTTTAGGCACGTCAAGCTAAATGACGGTTCCGTATAGGATGCAGGTTCGAATCCTGTCAAAGGACGAATATTTTCTATGAAAATTTCTCGGACATTCAGGCCGGTAAATGTTATTTAATACGGTTTATTATAAACAGAGCATTTACTTAAATACTTGTATCTATAAAAAAAAATGTTAAACATAAAAATGTCTTTAATATATATATATATATATATATATATATATATATATATATATATATATAAAGAGAGAGAGAAATTCATTGAGCCCAGAATAATCTTCAACAGAATGCAGAAAGCACTATTTTAGTACTCATCATGAGTGCGCATCCAATACCGAGAATCAAACCCAGACCATTTCGATACAACACAAACGCCATACCAAGTCTAGCACGAACCTCGGTGACAAAGAAGACAAGCTGAACTCGATATAGCGCCGCTAATCACTCAGTTTCGCAGGGATACTCATTCAACTATACGGATAACCTCGGAACAGTGCCCCAAGAGCCACGTTTCTTTTTAACCCTTAGCCGCGCCTCACGGGCATTAGCTGGGCCAAGCAAGGATATACAAGTGAAGATTGGGGATTCAGAGTATTCATATATAATAATTCATCGATCCCAGAATAATCTTCAACAGAATGCAGAAAGCTGAGATATCTGGAGGATGTTGCAGAAATCGTTTTGACGATTATTGTCGTGACAAAGATGCTAAGCTGAGTGAACCTGTTATAACAACTTTGACAATGTAGGTCAGCTGAGGGGAGTGGACTTGATTAATTACTTTTTAGACGAAAGACGAGAGATAAAGCAAACTTGTTCTCTATAAGCCTGGTCTCTAACAGAGGTCTCTAAAGCAGAGGGCCTTTCGTGCGTGACGCGAAAAGGAAGACATACGCCTGTTAGACCTTTCGCTCCCTCACCACGCTTCACTCTGCTTCGCCCATTTCCCGCCGATCCTTAAGAAAAGTTGCAACAAAATAAAATTTGCCGACTGCTACAATCTCGTCTCATTGTTTTAATTCACGGGTAACGATTCGGTCAAATAATTATTTTTCTTTCATTAAGCAAGAAGCGTTCGACTGGAAGAAGCCGCACCCTGTGAACTAACCTGATGTTTGGTCTGAACTGCAACGCTACATTTTGCCTCAAGTCTCTTTTTCACCTGTGATGAGACTATTTATAAATGTTAAATCAGTTTAACGCGGACCCCAAAGCCAGTAGAGAAGCCAGTAGTGGAAACCGAATTCACTAGCAATGACTAACCTGACTAATATCTATGACGCAATGAATACACCCTATTATCGTCGTCTTGTCAAGCAAGACCCTAACTGTCGGCTGAAACTATTATTCAAATATTATTGGTCTTGACCTGCCATTACCGTAATTTAGTTTCCCTTTCTATAAATACTTTCATGATAATTGTTCTGATGAAAGTCCGCTATGGTACCTAGACTTTATGAATTTTAGCGCAGTACTAGACTGGCAGCAAGATCTTAGCATTTTACAGTTGAAATATCTAGATGTTACCGCAAGTTTGAAGCTAACAGTTATTGCACTTCCTGCTGTGGAACTCTCTTCCGGCTTCTTGCTTTCAAGTTAAGTTTGATCTTCAAAAATTTTAATCTAATATCAATCGTTATCATCTGTCTTCTTAATTATTTTCTTTTATCATTCTCTCTCCTCAATATTTATCTTTTTCTGATATATTTTTCACATTCAATAACCCCCTGCGTCTTAGTAACTTTGTTACCTTTCTTTGGGTGAAAGAATTAAAAAAAATAACTAAATTACTATCAATAAAATTGACAGTATCCAACGCCACATAGTGCAGTTTGTTTCATGTTAGTGCACATAATATCTTCAGATTTTGCACAGTTTTGCAGCACTGAAATATTAAAAGTGTACTTTTGATCTGCTTGACGGCTTATCTAATGATGTACATACTACCCGCACCACTGATCAGGGTTCGAACCCAGATAAAAAAAAATCTGATCATTGGTTTTCAAAACTTAGTTTCCCTCAAAATAATCATGACGATTCTAATGAATTCAATCTTCATTAAGTGCTCAGCCCTTGTAGCCGTGTACCAGTCTAATCTGAATTTAGTAACTACTCGTACACAATGTGGTACCCAAACGGTTTGAAAATATGAATAGAGCTCGCGAACTGAATGTAGTACGGACGTCTGCAACAATGATTGTGAGATCGTTGTATACCACACGAACTTAGATAGATAGATAGATAGATAGATAGATAGATAGATAGATAGATAGATAGATAGATAGATATGAACAGACTGAGATAGATAGATAGATAGATAGATAGATAGATAGATAGATAGATAGATAGATAGATATGAACAGGCTGGGATAGATAGATATGAACAGGCTGGGATAGATAGATATGAACAGACTGAGATAGATAGATAGATAGATAGATAGATAGATAGATAGATAGATAGATAGATAGATAGATAGATAGATAGATAGATAGATGTGAACAGACTGAGATAGATAGATAGATGTGAACAGACTGAGATAGATAGATAGATAGATAGATAGATAGATGTGAACAGACTGAGATAGATAGATAGATATATATGAACAGACTGAGATAGATAGATAGATAGATAGATAGATAGATAGATAGATAGATAGATAGATAGATAGATAGATAATTGCTGGGTTAGACATGAGAAAATAAGAGATATAAACAAAGTTAAAGAGAGAAAGAGCGTGATGAACAAACTGGGGTGGACAGAAGGACAGACAGACATAAAAAGGATGAACTTTAGATATAATGAAATAAACAAAGAAACGAGTCAAGATAGGCATTCAAGATCGAAAAGGACAGGCAGACAGACATTCTTAATATTTTTGCTAAGTACGGCACATATTTTAAAATTACCATTCGAGCACGAAACACCTGTGGAAAATCACCCAATCAATTCAACCCGGAGGCAGGTACTCGAAATAGCACTCACGAAGAGAATTAGAGAAAGGCAAGATATTAATACACCAAATCAGAAAAACATTGAACCAATTTTCATTTAAGGTTCCAATTGGAATTCTGAAATCAGTCTATTTGGAGAATAATTCTTATTTTTTTTTTAATTTTACTTGTTCCGAATTTTTGTTTTTTTTTGTTTTGCAGTCGGTGATTTTTATTTCCGTTGGTAAGAGATGTCGACGTCTCTTCTTCCTCAATTCTGATTCCCAGAAGATACTGCTAATTATCGAAAGTTTCAAAGACGGTAATTAGCTCATTAAGTCCGCCGAAAAACTCTGATCAGTTAATTAATTCATTTGGTCGTCAAATGCGCTTCGTATAATTACTGCTTTTCTACTTCCACTTAGAAAAGTAAAGAAAAATTTTCACCTTAGACCTTGACTTGTGTGAACGAGGTGCAACCATGAAAAACAAATTACTTAACTTGATATCTAGTTTCTATCGTCTCCTTCGAAGTAGACGCTCTTATGCCTGCTTGCAAAGGGTACTGACCGAAATCCGTACTGCATTCAGTTTGTGTGATGTTCAAATTCCCTGAACGCTTAAGAAGTACTTTAAATATGGATAACTACTAAAATTAGCTTAGTCTGACATAATGAGGTGGTAGCACCTGTTAGTGTCCCAACTGTGGGTAAATAGTTAATCTACAAACTAGGGTCAAGACACTAGGAAAATATAAAAATAGATTTTTATAGTAAAATTACGAACAATACATTTTTGAAAAAAAATAGAATATTTCCAACAATATATTTGACTCTTGACAAAAAACTCTTCATGAAAATAGGTCAATGAAACCTGTTCTACAAACTGATTTTTACAAAGAATACATATTCTATTCAGACGAATCTATTCGAAAAAACTCGTTGGCATTAAATAACCCATTGAGTTTGATATACCGTAAAACAAAATAAACCCAAACCCAAGGCTAGATATGTGGGCACCTAGTGAGAGACGAATTTTCTTAACGCTGTGTAAGGAAAGGTAAACTGTGTAAACTAGTTTATTATTTAGATAGATAGAAAGAAAGAAAGAATAGATAGAGAGATAGAAAGAATGAGTAGACATAGATAGATAGATAGATAGACAGATAGATAGATAGAAAGAATGAGTAGACATAGATAGATAGAAAGAAAGAAAGAAAGAATGAGTAGACATAGATAGATAGAAAGAAAGAAAGAAAGAAAGAATGAGTAGACATAGAAAGAATGAAAGAAAGAATGAGGTGACATAGATAGATAGACAGATAGATAGATAGATAATCAACAGATTGTGATAGATAGAAAGAAAGAAAGAATGAGGAGACATAGATCGATAGATAGATAGAAAGAATGAGCAGACATAGATAGATAGATAGATAGATAGATAGATAGATAGATAGAAAGAATGAGTAGACATAGATAGATAGAAAGAAAGAAAGAAAGAATGAGTAGACATAGAGAGATAGAAAGAAAGAAAGAATGAGTAGACATAGATAGATAGAAAGAAAGAAAGAAAGAAAGAAAGAAAGAATGAGTAGACATAGATAGATAGAAAGAAAGAATGAGGTGACATAGATAGATAGATAGATAGATAGATAGATAGATAGATAGATAGATAGATAGATAGATAGATAATCAACAGATTGTGATAGATAGAAAGAAAGAAAGAATGAGGAGACATAGATAGATAGATAGATAGATAGATAGATAGATAGATAGATAGATAGATAGATAGATAGAAAGAAAGAATGAGTAGACATAGATAGATAGATAGAAAGAAAGAAAGAATGAGTAGACATAGATAGATAGAAAGAAAGAAAGAAAGAATGAGGAGACATAGATAGATAGAAAGAAAGAAAGAAAGAATGAGGAGACATAGATAGATAGAAAGAAAGAAAGTAAGAAAGAATGAGTAGACATAGATAGAAAGAAAGAATGAGGTGACATAGATAGATAGACAGATAGATAGATAGATAGATAGATAATCAACAGATTGTGATAGATAGAAAGAAAGAAAGAATGAGGAGACATAGATAGATAGATAGATAGATAGATAGATAGATAGAATGAGCAGACATAGATAGATAGATAGATAGATAGATAGATAGATAGATAGAAAGAAAGAAAGAAAGAAGGAAGGAAGAAAAGAAAGAAAGAATGAAGATAGATAGCTAGATATCAACAGACTGGGATAGATAGATAGATAGATAGATAGATAGATAGATAGATAGATAGATAGATAGAAAGAAAGAAGGAAGGAAGAAAAGAAAGAAAGAAAGAGCATAGATAGATAGAAAGAAAGAAAGAAAGAAAGAAAGAAAGAGCATAGATAGATAGATAGAAAGAAAGAAAAAAAGAAAGAAAGAAAGAAAGAAAGAGCATAGATAGATAGAAAGAAAGAAAGAAAGAAAGAGCATAGATAGATAGATAGATAGAAAGAAAGAAAGAAAGAAAGAGCATAGATAGATAGATAGATAGATAGATAGATAGATAGATAGATAGATAGATAGATAGATAGATAGATAAATAGATAGAAGAAAGAAAGAAAGAGCATAGATAGATAGATAGATAGATAGATAGATAGATAGATAGAAAGAATGAGTAGACATAGATAGATAGATAGATAGATAGATAGATAGATAGATAGATAGATAGATCGTCTTGTATCGGACTCTACCAGTCTGGAATAGAAGAGAAAAACAAATAAGACCGTTCAAAATGTAAGCCCAATAAATTCGCTAGTATTATTGATCTTGAATATGACAGTGAAATTATTACTGCGTAAAGAACAATGAAGTTTGTCTGGAATTTGTTAGAGCTCAACTGCTTTTATCCTGATTCTTCACACGTATTACACAAATATGAGAGAAAAGATTTTGGTACAAGGCCACAGGCATGGGAGCGCCCAGCATTATTAAGCTGCGAGAATAGCTCGACTTTAGGCAGGGAAATCATTTATTTGAGAGAGAGACCTTTTCACTTAATCATTTCTTTTCTCGGTCTATCATTTTAAGATATCTGATAATCGGAAATAGCACGGGGAAAAATAGATTCATGCCTTTTCCTACAGCTGAACATCAAAGGATGTACCTTTTCCATTACATAATAGTTACAATGCCTGGAACCGCATGTGTGAGAGTCCGCCATGTGTAGGTCGGTATTTGTACAGTCCGACCGACCTCTTTAATCCGACACTCAGTCGTCTGGCAACACCTATGGTCCAACACGTTTCGACTACGATGAATTATTAGAAACTTTGACATATGTCCACGTGAGTCAAAAAAGGTAAACACTTGTCCTTTTTATACCCGAATCTTTAAGTATCCACCCGGAATGATACCGCTTTTATGCGTATGACTTTTAACTTTCTAGGGGATGTAGTCGGTATATCGTAAGCCCCAGCGGCAAGAATAAAAAAATGTTCGGCATGGATTACATATATATATATATATATATATATATATATATATATATATATATATATATATATATATATATATTAAGAAATGGACAAAGAAAAATAAAAAGAACGTTAAACATAAAAATGTCTTTAATATATATATATATATATATATATATATATATATATTGAACAATAAAAAAAATATTAAAAAATTAAAATCTTCAGACACACTGGGTTGTAGATTAATATTCTTTCGTGTTTTTTGTTTTTGTTTTTTTTGTTTTTTTCCAGCAAGCAGAAATATTTCTCCTCCCGATGATCGCCATTTTGGGGCCGAAACTAGTCGAGGAATCTAAATGAAATAATGTCGAATTTTGGACAGCCATACTCTTAAATCCCAAAGACTCTAGCCGTGATTCATTTTTGTTTTTAATATTGTTTATTATTTTTATGGGAGGGCGTAGATTGCTGATGAACGGGAACTTATCCTGATTGGACTATAAATAGCCAAGTGGAGTCGCAGGGTGTATATATAGTTCCCGTTCTAATAAAATAAAAAGAAATGCGTCTCATTAAATGTTAAATTATAATAAGCGGAAAATAATTTTTTTAATAATTTTAGTTTTTTATGACAAATTATAATTTATGTTTTGTTTGTCTAATTAAAGAAATCATAAAAATGTATATTCTTTTGTTTTAATCTTTTTTATCAACATACTTTAAGTGTGCGTTCAAGAGTCGTTTCCCCTTGTTTTCTTACTCTCCTCTTTGAAAGAGCTATTTCTGTTTACTGGGACTATAAAAGGACATTATATGCGAACCTTGTATTCTCAGTTAAATAAAACTTTCTTAAATCCTACACCTACGTATATTTATCATTACAGTGTGCCGCAGGAGTTTAACTAAAGGTTTAAGTGTGCCATGAGATAAAAAAGGTTGAAAAACATTAATCTAAAGAATACATTCAAAGTGATTAACCGAGTACTTCTCTATAGATCACTCTTTTAACCCAATACATCTCTATGGATCATTCTTTTAACCCAAAACTTCTCTGTTAAACATTCTTTTAACCCAATACTTCTGACTCTCTACTTCGATTAACTTTAGTGAGTAGGAAATCAATCGGTGATCTCGTGTATTGTACTTAATCCTTTGAGATCTGACCTCCGCTTTACCGATGGTAGAGTTAAATGTCGTAATGTCCAGCCACCGGTTGAACAATGATAAAGAAAAATGACTTAATGCTCAACTATTGGTTGAATGATAGTTAAACACTTGTAACTACTTTTATATTATAGTAGGTTAGCATTGTACTGGTTAAAATACAAATGAAACTGACCCTCTACTATTTTTACTAAATCCAATGTTACAAAAACAATAATGACAAATGAAATGATCAAGTAGAAGCATTTGTTCAAGAATAAATATTTTTATAAAACACATTTACAAAATATATGCTAAAGTTGTTAAAACACTTTAGAGTTCTTGATTGTGTGAATAAAGTCATATTGAAAAACTTGAAGTTGTTGATCTGTATGTATGAATATGAGAAAGTGTGCTATTGTTATTGTAGGAAAATTAAACAGTACTGTTTTTGTATTAAAATAAAAAAAAGTACTGTTCTTGACTTACTGTGATTTCTACAGAGTTGTTGCTCTTTGACTGGAGACGTTTCTAGTGAAAAAAAAAATTGATGGAGTGAGCATTCTTTCGCAAGCTGGGTTTATGTTAATTTAAGTAATTAACGTTATATCTGAAATTGGTTTCATAGATTTCGTGTGACGAGTTGAATATTTTAAGGACCCACAGACGCGTCGAACTTTTGTATTTATAAGTTCTCTTGGTCACGTGAGGGCTCGAGAACATGTTTACATTTTGTGGCGTCAACTCGAGGTCAAAATATGGGTCGGTACCTTCGGACGTAGTTGACGACACCTAATTGATATTTTTCAACCAATCAAAATGCATCAGTTGTTATAAACTTGGTTGGGAGCCTCTATGTGTTTAACTTGCACATATTTGAGATTTAAAACAAATGTAGAATTCTACAATATCTACCGTGAAATATTGCATACGATTATTTGCGAATTTTGACTCGGGAACTCAGGCAGAAGGATTATTAAAATTGTTCAGAATTGCAAGGCTCAAAGGGTTAATATTGCTGTTCTGGTCCAGGTTAGGACCAAGGAAGAACAACACGAACACAAGAGTAGAAATAACGAAGGTATATTACATGAAATAATAATACATGATGTGGAAGGTGTTAGTATGACTGTCAGTCTGGTTTAGAGTGAACTACTATCGGCTCGACTCGATTCGTCCCTCTCTCTTGAGAGGCGTAGTATGCATTGTGTTAGGAAGAGTTCATTCTGTAGTTATAGGTAAGGACCCATGACAATTGCCTTATGGACTTTTTAAGGTTATATTTCTTTAGGGCGTTAGCAATCATGATTCCATATTTCCTTTGTCTTTATCTGTGAATTGTAATGCTTTCTTGTAAAAGATATTACAAGAAGATTCTTAAACGGTTTTGAATTCAAATGGTTCTTCTACACTAGCTGCTATCCAAGGCTAAAGAACTTTTTCTTCGCTGCTATTTAATCCATAAGTGAGAAGAGAATTTGTTTATGCCTTTCTCTAGGGTATTGTGAGATAGAACGCAACGAACTCGGCTGGAATCTGAACAGTTCGCCGATAACTGTTACGCTCCACGCACTTAGGGATTAAATTGTAGGAAAGACCATTTTAAACAAAGAAAATATTTTTGTTATAAATTTTCCTTGTCGGTCCTTTTAACCCAACACTTCTCTATAGATCACTCGTTTAACCCAACACTTCTCTATAGATCACATTTTTAACCCAATATCTCTCTATTGATCGCTCTTTTAACCCAATACTTCTCTGTAGATTTTAATCCAATACTTCTCCATAGATAACACTTTTAACCCAATACTTCTGTATTGATCACTCTTGTAACCAAATACTTCTCTATTGATAATTCTTTTAACCCAATACCTCTCTGTTGATCGCTCTTTTAACCCAATACTTCTCAGTAGACCACTCTTTTAACCAATTGTTTGTTTGTTTGTTTGGGTTTTATGGCATATCAACCACTGTGGGTTATTTAATGCCAAATCCAGTTTATATGAATTTTAAATGCCTATTTTGTATGGAATAAAAAACGTATAGCTGGCAACATTGTTTCAAAAACGTACAGCTGGAATAATTTTTTTTCAAAAAAACGTATAGCTGGCAACATTATGGTTTCAAAAACGTACAGCTGGCAACATTATTGTTTCAAAAACGTATAGCTGGCAACATTATTTTTAACAAAAAACGTATAGCTGGCAACATTATTTTTAACAAAAACCGTATAGCTGACATTTTTTACAATAAACGTATATCTGACATTATTTTTTTTACAAAAAACGTATAGCTGGCAACATTATTGTTTCAAAAACATATAGCTGGCAACATTATTTTTCCGAAAACATTATCTGAGGCCTTGCTGTTGGATGTAGTTTATCGCCGTACCCAGGACACGGATGTAGTTTACCGTCATACCCAGGACGTCTCTTTTAACCAAATACTTCTCTATATATCACTCATTTGATCCAATAATTCTCTATAAATCACATTTTTAAACCCAATACTTCTCTATAGATTTTAACCGAGTACTTCTCTATAGATCACTCTTTTAACCCAATACATCTCTATGGATCATTCTTTTAACCCAAAACTTCTCTGTTAAACATTCTTTTAACCCAATACTTCTTTAAAGATTACCCCTTTAACCCAATACTTGTCTAGTGATTATTCTTTTAACGCAATACTTCTCTATAGATCCCATTTTAACGCAATACTTCTCTATAGATCCCATTTTAACTCAATACTTCTTTATAGATCCCATTTTAACCCAATACTTCTCTATAGATCCCATTTTAAAGCAATACTTCTCTATAGATCCTATTTTAACCCAATACTTCTCTACAGATCCCATTTTAACACAATACTTCTCTATAGATCCCATTTTAACACAATACTTCTCTACAGATCCCATTTTAACGCAATATTTCTCTATAGATCCCATTTTAACCCAATACTTCACTATGGATTTTAACCCAATACTTATTTATTGACCAATACTTCTCTATAGAAAAACTTCTTTTATTAAAGTAGAGTGTTAGTAAGTCGCAAGTGAAATTTTCAGGATTACTCTTATGGTGAAGCACTAAAAACTTTGACCTTGTGTCACCTTTCGGTTGCGACGTGGGCGTACTGAGAAATTTCTTAATGGCGGGTAGGGACGTTCTTTATTTTTTTTTTCTGTACCCAACTCCCGAACATATTTATACCACTCCAATTTTGCAGTTTTTAACCCTTTAAATGAGGCTTCTGTTTATTGCATATAAAGAAGAATGCCGACACCCCCATTATTAAATCCCCTTGTATTAGACCCCTAAGAGTAGTCAAGTAGCTAATAATTGTTCTAAAAACGCTTGCAAAGATCAGAATACCTTTTTGTTCATTGCTTTCAATGTGAAAATAAAAAATAAATTTGAAGAGTCAAATTTATCATAAATTGTTTTTAAATGATCATGTTGAAAATAAAATGAAACCTATTTTTAAATATTAATTTTTTAAATTTACATTTTCTTAAAATCATTTCAACCCCAAGCAAGGTGGTTACATGGAGTGAAAGCGAAAATACTGGGTATAGGGAGGATTGAGGAAAGGACAAAAGGTGAACGGGATTCAACGATACAGAAGATGACGACTGATGTTGAGTTTCAGTTTTGAAGATTGTTGTTATCAGGGAACCAAGGAAACGGAAGGAGGTTCCACAGGTGGGAAGTACGAGAAAAGAAACCACATTTGTCTCTAGTTTTCTTTTTACACGGGTGGCATTCACTGTCATATAGGAGGAATGATATTATATAGCAGTTCAGCGCTCTTTTCACTTTTTTTTTTCTAATGAAATTTTCCTTGTTGCTAAGTACTTTGCTTAGCTTTTGGAAGGCACCTTTTTACTATTCCAAAGCGCCTTCGGATTTCTGTGTCCCATAAGCAACGGTTAATATTAAAAATCGGTTATTTTCTCGAAGATTCCATTGACATTCTTGAGTTTTATTCTTCATATTACTTTTAGCTTCGTCTCAAAGAGATCTAACTGATTTCGTATGCGACTCCCCTCTTAAGCCGATCGGTGTTAGGCCGACATTTTAGAAGCGGTATTCATTCTCTAAATTACATTACTATTGTTCTTAATGTGGGAGGAAGACTGATAAGAGGATTCGATTCAGGCTGGTCTACTGTCTTACTTTGAGCCAGTTCGCTTTACAAGCCACCTACATAATACTGCTCGATTTCTCCACCCCTTATCAAAAGAAAAATCTTCATCTGTCAGTCTTTATTTACTAAGCTTTCTTCGAGGCGGCCACAAGTTGCCTGCAAAACTTGGTCTTCCAAAATGGCCACCTATTTAAGCATTGGTCTGGTTCGATGTTACTCAACTTCAATAACCAAGGAAGAATAGATGCTTTTATTGTGATTAAACTCCGGTTGGTCAGTCTGTCCGGTTCCGGCTTTATTTTCACCTTTACATTTCTGCCAACACATAAATAAAGGGCAGAAAGTAATTCTCTCTTGTAGACTGGGTTTCGAAAATTTCCAGGCGAACGGAGTCTTTTGTCCTAAAGATCGGTGAAATTGTTTTTTCTTTCATAATATTCAGGACAGCTGGGTTAGTAAATGCGACTAAGTGAATAATGAAATAGTGAAGATCAGCATCTTTCTTTTTTTTTTAAATCAGTTCACCACAGGCAAGGTGATAGTGCCACTAAGATTGAAAGGTCTACTGGGAGTGAAAAAGAACTAAAAGACTTTAGAAGGAACTGGAAACCAAATCATAAACCGGAAACGCAATCCTAAACTGGAAACCTAATCCTAAACCGGAAATAAACGATAAACAACTACCCCTATTCAAAAGACGAGGAAGAAATATGAATCAGGCGATCCTATCTAATCCTATTAAGGAAAAAAATAAATAAATGGTAAATAAAATTTCAGAGTTTAGGCAGAGACCTTAAAAGTATAGAGTATGCCTTAGTAGGAACCGGAAACCTCATCCAAAAATGTCAAATGACTATGGAGGACTGTAAACCGGAAGATAGATGATCCTATCTACTTCATTAAAGTAGATAAGTTCAACTAGCGTCCGCTTTACAGTCGAATCCCCTTAATTTCTCCCTTATTACAAATTAAGGTTCTACTCAAACAGTTTCTCCCCACCACCACCAAAGAGCTGCCACTTTGTGGAACAGATTCTTGTGCGGATGCTTCCCTGAACACAACAATCTTAAACCTCTTCAAATAAAATGTCAAAGGTTATCTGACTTCATTTGCTACCTTTCACTCGTATCACTCCTCCTTATGGTGGAGTGAATGTAACAAAACTTAGCGAATAATAAAGCCTCACGTAGTTTTTAAATTTTGACAGGCGATGGAAAATGGGACACAGAAATTCAAAGGCGAATTGTAATAGCGAAAGATGCCTTTATTCAAATTATTCCAATTATTGTTCTCATCTTGATGTTTTTTCGACAGTTTTGATTGAATGCTTTCTTTTAATGCCCGGCTCTGAGTAAAAGGAACAGCCCAACAGGCAAATTCCAAATTGGAAATGCTAAAATCAAACAATTCAAATATCTGCGAAGTCTTTTAACATGAGACGGAAAGTGCAACACTGAAATCCAAAGGTGCATTGGGATGGTAAAAGATGCCTTCCAAAAGCTACGCAATGTAATAAGAAACAGGAAATTCTTTTAGAAACAATGAAATGGGTACTGAACTGTTACGTAATGTCAGTCCTTCTATCTGGCAGTAAATTCTGGAGAATCTCTTCACAGATAGAGAGGAGATTTGAAGCAGCCGAAGGTTACTGAGAATACCATGGACTGAATATATGAACAATGACAAAGTTTTAGAGAAAATAAAAACAGAAAGGATACCTATCAGAAAGAGTTCAAATTTTTAGGGAACATAATGATTAAAGAGGGCTTGGTTTGGTTTGGTTTGGTATGGTATGGTTTGGTTTGTTTTACGGCATATCAACCTCAATGGGTTATTTAATGCCGACAAATTTTTTTATTGTTTGTACTTGTAATATTTTTTTTTTCAAAAATCTATTGCTGTCAATACTTTTTTCAAAAAATGTATAACTGGTAATATTTTTTCTTAAAAAATTTATTAGGTTGGTGCAAAAATAATGGCGTAATAATGTCGTTTTATGACGTATTTTTAACGTCAAAAAACGACATTATTACGTCATTATTTTTGCACCAACCTAATATTACTAATACTGTATTTATGATTATAATTTTTTTTACAAAAATCTATTTCTGGTAATAAAACCTATTTTTACACTTTCATAGTATTTTAACCCCAGTTTAAGTTTTAACTATTTGTCCATAGCTGGAACCCTAACAGGTGCTACCACCCTGGGTCAGGGTGGACCTGGAAACACCAGCAATTAAGAGGTGGTTCCACGCTCCTCAAAACTTCCTGATCAGAGGTTTTGCTGTTGGATGTAGTTTACCATCTTACCCAGGAAAGATGGCTTGGAAAACTTTATGCTCATAAGACATATTGAAGGCACAGGAGACAGTTCAAATCAATGCATAACTTATCTAGTGAGCTTGAATATCTTATCTAGTGAGATGACAGACCAGGCTTTAGGAGCGATGACAAAAACACAAAATTTATTAAAAGGCATGAGATTATGGAGAGCCCTGATTGCCAACGTCCTGAAGGGACACGGTATATACGAGAATGAAAACTCTACTTTAATTTTTTTTTTTTAATTTCATTTCTTTTAGAGCTACTTTCACCTTTTGATTTCAGGATTTAAAAATTATACGCCCTTTTTCAAGGAATACATATATATATATATTAAGAAATGGACAAAGTCCGACAATTTATTTATTAAAGACATTTTTATGTTTAACGTTCTTTTTATAGATACAAGTATTTAAGTAAATGCTCTGTTTATAATAAACAGTACTAAATAACATTTACCGGCCTGAATGTCCGAGAAATTTTCATAGAAAATATTCGTTCTTTGACAGGATTCGAACTTGCATCCTATACGGAACCGTCATTTACGCTGACGTGCCTTACCGTTAGGCTACAAAGAAGCGTTCGGCAGACAAGGTCGAATTTACTGCTTATAAACTTCAATCTTCCATGAATCTCGAATATTCATAACTGCTCATGGCGTATCAAATGTAAACAAATGACGTCATATATTACGAAATGGACAAAGTCCGACAATTTATTTATTAAAGACCTGACGATTGCATCTAGCATGAAACAGACTGTCACCTCTAAGTGTTGACTTCTATGTTCACTTTTATATTTACACACGCTCTATCTTTGATATTGAGCACTTTATCCCATAAATATAGTACATCTTAAGACTATATTTCTTCATATATATATATATATATATATTGATAACACGACCACTATCTATGTTGATATCCCAACCATCTAGTTCTGCTTCGAGAGTAAATCTGATCAGTTTGATAAGTTAAAAATGGCAGCTGATATCCAAAACGACCTTGTGTTGTTAACTGGGGCAAAGCATGACTTGTTACTTTTAACGCATCCAAAACTAAACACTGCTCTTTGTTTATCATATGAAAGACTCCTCTCTGCCTTGCATCAGTATGGCTGATGTTGACTTCCAATGAACTGACTCGTTCTTGGACTTGCGTTCTCATCTGACATAAAGTGGTAAGACTATATTGAATCCAATGCTAGGTCAGCTGCTAGAAAGTTTGGTTCACTGTGTCGCGCTAGACAATTTTTCTCTCGAGAATCTATCTTACATATCTTTAAGTCTACCATTCGTCCATGCTTACAATATTGCTGTTCTATATGGTCCGTTACTCCTGCTATTTATCCAGAAGAACCATAAATATTATAGGCCTTGATCTGGCGTCTCGGCTTCAGTCACTTTCCCACCGCCGTAAGGTTGTCTGCCTTTGCCTTTTCAATAAATACTGTCATTGTAATTGTTCGGATGAGCTAATTTATAGTTAAGACAGAAGAAGGTCGACCTTTCACCAATCCCCCCTTTTCGGCCATGTGCCACATTTCTGTATAAAACAGAATAAATATCGCTCTTCGCAAAAGTCTTTAGACTCATTGAATTTAAGTGCAGTACTAGACTGATGACGCGGTTTCATCAATTTAAACTTAAGCTGGCTGGGATGTAGCCGTAAGTTCTATGCTAGCAGTTTCTTCACTCGGACTTCTCGCTTGTAGAAATCTTTTCTGTCTCTTTTCAGCCATATATATATGTGTGTGTGTGTGTCTGTGTGCGTGTGTATGTGTGTATATTATATATCTACATATATATGTATGTAAGTATACACACACAAATACACACACACACACACACACACACACACACACACATATATATATATATATATATATATATATATATATAAAGTTTGATTTTAAAAAATAACGATAAACTCTGTTACATTTTTTATCATATTTTGCAATTTTTGGATGTGTTGAGTATTGCTTTCGAACTTGTGGATAATCAGTGCGAAGTTGATATCATAGTAACCCACACACACAAATATGTATATGTGTGTGTTTGTTTGTTTGTGTATAATATATATATATATATATTTATATATATATATATATATATATATATATATATATATGAAGAAAAATATACGGAAAAAACAAACAAAAATCCTTATATGCAATTCTGCTGTTTTAATGTTAATATAATGTCAACGTCAGACGTTTCGGTCTAATAAACCATCTTCAGGACATATTCATAAAATATAATTAACATTATCAACTCAACATGACAACATGATTGATAATGTTAATTATATCTTATGAATATGTCCTGAAGATGGTTTATTAGACCGAAACGTCCGACGTTGACATCATATTAACATTAAAACAGCATAATTGCATATAAGGATTTTTGTTTGTTTTTTCCGTATATTTTTCTTCATACTGTCGGATCTATACCCATATATTTGCTTACATATATATATATATATATATATATATATATATATATATATATATATATATAGTAGTATTAGTAGATTGTTCAGTTTTATTACTGGATTCATTATTCCCTTCCACCCCTTCATTTTCTTCGTGTTCTTCATCTTCAGATTCTTCGGCCATTTCTACACCTTCGAGTTCCATTCTGGTTCTGAATTTAACCGCAACAACCAGTACATTTTGTCCATTTTTCGTTAGTGTTGCTGTGTTGTTTCCTTTGCGTCCAGCAAAATTCGCCTTCCCTGGATTAGGTTCTTTGTCTTTTTTTTATAAAATACACTTTCACTTGTTGAAAATGACATTGTTATGGAAGCTCTAATCTGTCTACCCATTAATGCGGAGAGACTTTGTAGTCTGCCGGCATGTGCAGTTGTTCTATAATTTAACAGTAATCTTGATAAGTAACTTTCTATATTATCATTAGATGGGGAAAATGCTTTTAGTTCCATTTTCACAGTCGGCACCATTCTTTCTGCGATTCCATTCGATTGTGGGTAGTAAGGTGGTGTTTATACGGGACGGATCCAATGCGCTTTAGCCACGAGCACAAACTTTCCTCGCAAAATTCTAGCGCGTTATCTGAGACCAAAGTTTTAGGCACCCTATTTCTTAAAATATATTGTTCTTAACATTTGTTTTACAGTGGTGTCTATTCTGTCAGCAACTTTAATTACTTCGTGCCATCATGAAAATGAGTCCACTAAAATTAAAAATATCCCCATGCTTTTAATATGGACATGAGCCATGTGTATCCGAGCACATGGTTCTTTTTCTTTAGGCCGTTTTGTTTTGCCGAAAGTTATTTATTTCAGCATATTTTGAGCATTTTTATTTTTTTACATAGTCTTCTATATCTGGAGAATATCCTGGCCACCAAGTTTGTAATTTTAATCTCATTTGTGTTGCAGTTATATCGCAATGCACATCATCGTGTATACCTTTTTGTACTGCTATTCTTAAACTTTGTGGGTGTATAATATATCCAATGCATATTATGCCTTTCTATACAGTTAACTCATTCCTTGATTCTTACTGGAAGTCTTTCTACCATTAAACAATTGTTCCATGTGTAGTATTTTACTCAGTGCAGTATTATATCTTTTGAATTTTCAGACATCTCTAATTTTTACTGTCGAAATTTAGTCTGGATAGGTATATGATGTCGATATCAAAGGCCATAAGTTTTATAGCCCATCTTAAAATTCTAGATGTGACTTTTGGTAATTGCTTTCTGGGGTTAAATATAAACTCTAAAGTCTTGTGATTTGACATTAACAAAGATTTTCGTCCTAACAAACAATTTCGAGTCCTTTTTGTGTTCCATACTATTGCTAACGCTTCTTTCTCAATATATGAATGGTTAGCTTCAGCTGACGCTAATTTTCTCGACAGGTACGTTATTGGATGACCTTCTTGAGATAAAATTGCGGCTACAGCATGTTCACTTGCATCCGTAGTTAATGTCACTTCCTTTTTTTGGATTAATGATATCTGCAGTCACTTTTCTTATTAGTGCCTTTTTTTTAAGTTTTCAAAAGTTATATTTTGTCTTTGAGCCCATTTTTATCATGTATTCTTTTTCCGTAATTCTGCAAATAGTTCTATTAGGTTTCTGTATCTAGATAGATATTTGCTTTAAAAATTGGTCAATCCCAAAAAGAATTCTAATTGGTTTATATTCATTTATTTATTTATTGGGTATAGATACTTCCGATATTTTATTTATCGGTTTATTGTTTGCTTAAATTCCTTCTTTAGATATTTGGTATCCCAAATAAGATATTTTGTAGCAATTTAACTCAAATTTATCGCTATCTTTTGTCGTTACCAATATTTTTTAATTTATTTAAAATTTCTTCAGAATTGTTTTTAATTCCTCTCCTTTTACTGTGAGCACCTATGCCCATAAAGTTTTGATATATGATTATATTTTACCCCCTCCGATAGGACTTTTTCAATTGTCTTTTGCAAAATATGATTGAAGTTTTAATTCCAAATGGAAGACGAGTCCATCTTAGTCAGTTTATCGGGGATTGTAGTGACTTGTTTAAATTTTCTATCAATTTCTATTTGGTTATATGTCCATTTCAGATCAATCTTGGCAAAGTATTTAATTTCTGCTAATTCAATACTTACCTTTTCTATGTTAGGTAAGGCGAACGAATCAGAGTTTAATCTGATGATTCATACCTACTTCGTAATCCCCGCATATCCTCAAATCGCCATTGGGCTTCCGTGTCGCAACAAATGATGAAGACCAGCTGCTACCACCTTGGGTAACTTTCTCCGATACATAATATGTATTATTCGAGATTTAAAACAGACCAGGTGATTATTTTCTTTTAAACGAATTAATAGTGTTTTTAATAGTCTTATGTCAGTTTATTCCTTATAAGTTATGCCATTCAATTTTACAGTCCCTCTAATTTTTGCAAGTGTTCTTATCGAATATACTTCTGTATTTTCAGTATGAGGGTTCATACTTTTTTACTTTTTCTATTCTCTTTTTGTATCGGCACATAGACTGGAAAATGGTCTTTTCTTTTACATTTTAAACATAATTTTTCTAGGGCTGGACATTTGTTTTTGTTTCTTTCGTGCTATTTGTCGAAATATCTGCACTTAATTAAGATTTTTTTTAATTTCATTTTACTGCAAGCACCTTTGCTTATATAGTCTTGATATATGATTATATTTTTTATCCCCTCTGATAGAACTTTTAAAAAATATGGCTTGAAGTCTTGACTCCAAATGAAAGTCCATCGGGATATTAATTGTAGTGGCTTCTTTAAATGTTTTGTCATTTTCTATTTGGCTTTATGCCGATTTCAGATCAATCTTGACAAAGTATTTAATTTCTGTTAATTCATCACTTGCCGTTTCTATGTTAGGTAAGGGGAACGAATCAGAGCATATCTAATGATTCTCACCTACTTCGTAATCCCCGCATATCCTCAAATCGCCATTGGGCTATCGTATCGCAACAACTGTGTGAAACCCAACTGCTACTAACTTTGGTAACTTTTTCCAATATGGCTTCTACTATTTCCTTTAGTTTTTCAACTACCATGGGTGAATGCGAATAGATAGTTTTCGGGATTCAGAATAACTCGGATGATTATTTTCTTTTAGACGAATACTCGCTTTATATTCTTTCAATCGTTCTCTATCAGATTCCTTTGATTTTATACACTTCATTAATTTCGTCGTATCCATTTTTATAACGTTTATTGCCAGTAGTCCATGATTTTTTGTGCATTCTACAACTAAACTTTTGATGATAGATCTATCACTTTGTTTTAAATTAAGATTACTTTTTCTTAATTTGGGCTTACCCATTTTTCCCAGAAATTCCTTGGGATCAAGGTAACATCTCTCCCCATGTGAAAAGTTATGCCATTCAATTTTACTGTCTCTCTAATTTATTCAGGTGTATTTCCTATATTTTCTGTATGACACTTTATATTTTCTACACTTTCTCTTTTCTTTTTGCATCTTCACACAGATTAGAAATGTTTTTTTCTTTTACAGTTTAAACATAATTTTACTAGGGCTAGATATTTGTTTTTGTTTCTTTTATGTTCATCGTCGCAATATTTGCAATTAATTAGGACTTTAGTTGTGTTGTATACTTCCACATTGTTTTTAGAATTATTAAATTTGTTAATTAATTCTAATTGCTGCAAGAATACTACACTTGCTTCTAAATCCATATCATTCGCTTGTAGCCGTTCTAGGAACTTACATATGAATGTAATGTCATACATGCTTTCAATTAATCGTAAAAGGATCAATTCGTCTTTTATAGTCATTTCTCTCGAACCCATTTCAAATTCGCAATATCTTGATGCTTCTTTCAAGTTGTGTAAATATTGTATTACGGTTTCATTTGGGTTGTCTATTTTCTAGAAATTCTGGTCGCTTTTTTTTTTTTTTTTTTTTTTTTTTTTTTGGTCGCATGTTTCTTTTTATAATGGTTGAAATTACCTCGTATGTTAAGTCTTCCAGTATTTTGGAATACACCATAATGGATATTTTTTTATGGCTTCACAACCTGCCGAAGCCAAAATTAAATCAGTAATTTCATTCTCCCCTCCGGGGGGCTTTCTCCTCTTTCAGTATCTTTACCCTAGTCAACGCCGCTGGACATCTAGTCCACGTTACAACGTGCTCAGGTTCATCCCACGCGCTTAGGGACCCGACTGGCGACGCCATATTGTTATAAAGTAAAATAATTTCTGGAATAGGCGTTGTCAGGTCAACAGATGGTAACTCGACTGGCATCCGCTGTGACTTACGGCTTTTTATAGCAGTACCTTATTTACATGCACTACCATAGGGATTATGTTGAAAATAAGTATTTTTCTACAACACAAATGTTTTTGTATCGTTTGGCTGTAGACTGACTGATGCACATCCGAGTTTATACATTAACCACAAATCCTGAGAAACTCATATTTTTTTCAACGTTAAATAGTTTCAAATACATGTTTTAACAATTTCGTTTGCGAAATTCATCTTTGGCTTTATGTAAAACGAAAATTGATAGGGTTCTCAGCACTAACTCACTCTCAATGGCTTGCGAGACAAGTACACTCAGGCGCTCCGGCTGCTCCAATTCTTCAGGTATTCAAAGTGACTTTAACCACAATCCGATATCGGCTGCCTTCAGTCTTCATTGTTCATACTGTCCGTTTCCTCCGTAGCAGAACCCCATTGTTGAGTAAAATCTATAAACTAACAAAAATCGTTTCGCAAACTAACGAAGACTTTTTCATTGAATGTTTTGGCTTGCAATCAAGATGTTATTCAAACTAGAAAAGAATAAAATAAACAAGATGGCTGTCTTTGAAAAAAAATGACCGCATGTCAACATTGGTACAACGCAAAAAACACTGATTAACCAGATTGTTTTCTTTGGGAATAGTGAACGTCTGAGAATTCGAAATACTTAGAATGTTAGAATGAAATTGGTTCTAATGTTGCAAAGTAAAAACTGCGATGTCTCTAACATTGTACTATAAAACATGCATACATACATAATATATATATATATTTATATATATATATATATATATATATATATATAAGTACATTAATAAGACTGTAGACTGATGTTGAAAATGCATTTATTTTCTACAATGATTTTCTACATTTATTTTCTACAATAAATATTTTGAGCATAATCTTCTTCCTTGATAATGCACTTAATATATATGTATGAGTGTGTGTTTGTACAACATATATATGTGTGTGTGTTTGTGTGTTTCGATATTATAATATAGTTACTCCCATAGAAGTGTTCACATCCTTTTAATCCCTCTGTATAACGCAATATATATCCGTTTACTCGGGCCAGCTATTAGACCGCTGACCCACAGCGAGATTTCTGAATCAGACGATGTTTTATCCTATGAGTGAAAGACAGTTTCGACCTATGACAGAGAGTACATCTTCATTATTAAAAAATGTCGAATGTGCAGGCCGGTAAACAATTCATACTGTTTTTTAAAAATATAACAAGTTTCAAGCATGGATATTACAAAACATAACGTTGGAATTTACTAGGAAACAACGTCGAATAAAAAATGCAATAATACATTATATATATATATATATATATATATATATATATATATATATATATATATATATATATATATGTGTGTGTGTGTGTGTGTGTGTGTGTGTGTGTGTGTGTGTAAAGGGAGATAAAACTAAAAATATATCTGTAAAAGAAAAGGAAAACTTATACTTGTTGCAAAATAAATCCTTACATGAGTCAAGTTTACTGGCCTGAATATTCGAGAAATATAAATACTGTTTACAAGGTATAAACAGAAAATATATTAAAAGAATTGTGGGACTTAGTCGATTTCATAATATATGTTATCATTTGTTTACTTTAAGATACGTTCAAGTAGATATGATTGTTCGAGAAAGAACGTGGGAAATTTGTTGTTTAAAAACAGTTATTTAGACTTTGTTAGCCGCTTCCTCTGTAGCTGAGTGGTATAGCACGTCAGTTCAAACGACGCTTCCGTGTAGAACGCAGGTTCGGTTCCTGTCGGATGATCCATATTTTCTACGAAATTTCTCGGACATTCAGGCCGGTAAATGTAATAAATACTGAAACAGAGTATTTACTTAAATAACTGTATCTATAAAAATAACGTATAAAAAGAAAATATACTAAAAGTTTTTGGTGGACTTATTTCATAATATATATATATATATATATATATATTAGGTTGGTGCAAAAATAATATCGTTTTTTGACGTTAAAAATACCTCAAAAAACGATATTATTTTTCACCAACCTAATATATATATATATATATATATATATATATATATATATATATATATATATATATATATATATATAAATTGTGCATTTGGTCAGAAATTCGTTTTATACAAGTTTCAAAGACAACTGACAAGGTATTGCAATTAAGTTTTTATTTAATTTTTCTTGTGTTCGTACAAGTGTTTGCTTTTCTGGACACAAAGTGTGTAAAAACTGCCCCAAAGTTATGCATATCTGAGGTCTTTCGACTATTCTTTTAGCTATTATCAAGAACGATTTTTTTTAACTGGATGTATGGGCTTTTTATGTTAGAGGAATATTTTATTTTCCGAACACGGTCAGCACATTATGGTCATGTTCATAGTTAATGTTATTGAGTGTTATTATTAGCTCTTCCATTATTTTTAATCTACAGTTATTACAGTATGGCCAGATATTATACACAAGGAAAAGAAAACACAAAAACACGCACACACATACAAACTCACACACATATATAAATATAAATATACATATGTAAGTGAACATTGAAGTCAACACTCAGAGGCGACAGGCTGTTTCATGCTGGACCCAATTCGCAGACTGACGATTGCGTCCAGCATGAAACAGCCTGTCGCCTCTGAGTGTTGACTCCAATGTTCACTTTCATATGTACATTTACATACGCTCTATCTCTGATATTGAGCACTTTATCCCATAGATATAGCACACCTTAAATCTATATTTCTTCATATATATATATATATATATATATATATAAGTAGCTATTTGTGAGCAAGCATAAGGTACTTGATACTTCCTGAAATTTATCTTGTCTACGTCTTTGGACAAGATAAATATATATATATATATATATATATATATATATATATATATATATATATGAAGTGTGAGAAAGATTGAGAGTGAGTGAGTGAGTATCACTCAAAATGTATAGAAGTACGCATCAAATCAGTTGAATTGTGCCGGACGTTACACGAGTAATATTATTTCCTGGGGGATGGATGGAGCACCTCCACTTTTCTATGTGAAATCATCTCTTAATTTATATCTATTAAAAAAATAAAAAATATATATATATATATACGTACATATATATATATATATATATATATATATATATATATATATATATATATATATATACATATATATGATTGTTGTAAAGAGCCAGGCAAACCTACCTAGGTTTCACCTAAACGAATCGTCAGGGCGCTGCTGGCTGAAAAGGAAAATTATGGAACAGAATTTATAGCTAAAAGCAAAAATAACCATGACTACGTGACAAAAAAAAGCCAAACAACTGGGAGGAGGATTTACTTTATTAAACAGTAAAAGACCCAAAAAAAACTACTCTTTTCATCCAGCATCGCCCTGACGATCCGTTTAGTTGAAACCTAGGTAGGTTTGCCTGGCTCCTTAGGATTATCTTAGGTTTTGCTCTACTTAGTGTCCTGAGCAATTTACGTAGTTGTCTTTTTACTCGTTTTGTGTTTTTTTTTTCTTTGGACTTGGAGCTTGAACACTGGACGTTTGTTTTCGCTTTGGTTTAATGGTCTTGGTTCTTTGTTTTTTATTCCCCATTTTTCCTCGGGTACCGATTTGTTCTACTGCAAGTCGAGTCCCACCATTTATTTATATATATATATATATATATATATATATATATATATATATATATATATATATATATATATATATATATATATAAGTTATAGTTATTTTTAAGCTCAATAAGCATCAATACGCGGGGCCCCGGCATTAAAAAGCCTTCTGACGCATTTGGAAAGAGTGGGTGTTCTGTCAAATATCTTAATTCATATCCAGCCAAATCGATTGACCGAAGAAGCACTGGTGAATATTCGCTAAATTTATCACGGCTTTTTGTTTTCGTTTTTTTTCTTTTCCTTTTTTTTTTACACGGCAATGACTTAAAGAAAAAATTATACCACCTGACTAAACATCGTCATACAATTAGGGACGACAGACGAAGGAAATAATTACATAATTATATGAATTACTTTAGTTGCAATTGTCTCCAGACATTGCAAGCTCTACGTTTCTACAGAAGGACGTTTTCGACACATTCATTGGATGACTAAAATGTGCCGATTATTAAGCGAAAATAAATGGCCATTTTTTTTTTTTTTTTTTTTTCAGGATTATCTTTATCGAACAGCATATTTTCCATTTTGTTCTATTATTTTCTGTCTTCTTTCAGAACAAATCATAAAACTCTCCATTATGGATTGGTTTGGTTTGGTCTGTTTTGTTTTACGGCATATCAGCCTCAATGTGTTATTTAATGCCGACAATTTTTTTTTTTTTTTTTTTTTTGTTATATTTTTGTTTTGACAAAAATCTATTTCTGTTAATATTTTGTCCTCAAAAACGTATAGCTGGTAATATTATTTTTTCAAAAAACCTATAGCTGGTAATATTATCTTTTTCAAAAACGTATAGCTGGTAATATTATTTTTTCAAAAAACGTATAGCTGGTAATATTATTTTTTCAGCTGGTAATTTTTCAAAAACATGTTGCTGGTAATATATTTTTTTTCCTCAAAAATTTATATTTGGTAATAATTATTTACATAATATTTCTGGTATTAAAACCTATTTTTACAATTTTATAATACCTTATACCTCAGTTTCTGGATTAACTATTTGCCCATAGCTGGGACCCTAAGAGGTGCTACCACCCCGATTCAGTGTGAACCTGGGAACACCAGGAATTAAGATGATGTTCCACGCTCCTCAAAGCCTCCTGATCAGAGGCCTTGCTGCTGGACATAGTTTATCGTCTTACCCAGGACGCTATCCATTATGAAGAGTTTTTTTTTCTCAGAAAAGAACCCTATTTGGTGACTTTTATATTCTTCTAAGGAACTAATTTAGAGAAATTTGTAAAGATCAGAATTAATGTTTATCCAAAAGTGTAATATCTCGTGAATACAACTGATAAGTGAAAGTTCACTAGTTAAGTTTTATTTTTATCGAGTTAGCATAAATTTCTTTATCATCTTCTTCTTACTATGACCGTTCTCCACAACTTCCTATCCGTTGTCGGTCTTAGCAATGTTCACACAAGCTCGTTAAATAGGTTATTCGCTGTTTCCCACTGTCCGTCTTGCTTTCAATATGCCATGCGTGTATCAAATTTTCCGTGACTTCTTTCCTCTTTACGTGTTTAGTCACCATAAGACCTGATGGAATATTATTGTTCCCTGTCTTTTTGTTGGTTTAACTGTCATACAGTACTAGTTCAAATCAATCGTTTTCTTCGAAATAATCTCATGATACAGGTCTCCTTTCCAATGCATTCAAATATACAACATCAGCTTCTTTGAATGGAGACCACCCTTCGGTAGATCATTTCAACTGCACCAAGATCTTTTACATTTGATATTGTTATAAAATAGCCACTTTTCATCGCTTATTTCATTATTTCGAAAACGTAATTTTTAAATCATAAATACGTACAAACAAATCAAATGTGAATAAAATAAAAATATATTCTGTTCTAGTTTCTCTTATACATCTATATCTATCTCAGTCTCTATTTATTTGTCAGTATACTGTAGGAAAAGGTCACATGACTATCGAGCGAGGAAAATGTGCGTATTTGCTTGATACGGTACTTGTCGGAAGTCAAATGTTATGGTAAGCTACCTATAAGATTCACTGTATATTCCAGATCTAAGTCTTCACAGTGCAATAGGTCCGTCTAACCAACCCTCGATAACGACAAATCAAATATATTTCTCCCCAGTCTTGTCCAAAGATGGAGACAAGATAAATTTGAGAAAGTATAAAGTAACTTCTGCTTGCTCACAAATATATATATATATATATATATATATATATGTGTGTGTGTGTGTGTGTGTGTGTGTGTGCGTGTGTGTGTGTGTGTTTGTGTGTGTGTGTGTAAAAGACAACATATATTTATATACATGCGCGCGGGCAGGCGCATGCATACGCTCACACTCACACGCACATACACGCACAGTTACGCGCACACACACACACACACACACATACAAAGAATAAAAAAAAATCACCCTTGCACCAATGAAAACTTGCATCAATTATTTTTAACTCAATACAAAAGTGACGGAAAACGAGAAATTAACAGTCAGTTAATGGTATCTCCTGACGAGCCGACGGAGCGATTGCTACTGCTTCCGTCAACAAAACTCTAGAGACAGTCTGAATACTGAAAATATCACTCAACTTAGTGACACATTTTATATTTGCATTAATCATATATATATATATATATATATATATATATATATATATATATATAATTACAGAGGGTGCGACGGATAAATTGTAGTCTAAATTAAGCAAAAATGAAAATAACACTGATATTTCCTTTTTAACAGATATATTTCCCAAAATTACACAAAAATATCTTGTAATACTAAAGATTAAATTTATTCAATATAATTGTCATTGGCTTTAACCACGGCCTCCAGAAAACTTCGGAATCTCCGACAACTTTTCTGGACGGTCTCCTTGTTTAATGCTGCCATAATCCTAGGCTTCAGTTCTATCTTTGATGTTACAAAGAGTTTTGTTGGTCTCTCGCTTAACTGTGCCCCACGCATAATAATCAAGGAGGTTGCAGTCTGGGGAGTTAGGTGGCCAGATATAAGGGGTGATATGGTCGCTGAAATTGTCTGACAGCCATGACTGGGTTCTCCTGCTTGTGTGTCATAGTGCAGACTCCTGTTGCCAGATATAAGGTCTTCCAGCAGCCACTCTCTTGACCCAGGGCAACACTACATCCTCAAGCCACTTGATGTAGGCCTCCGTGTTGAGTCTGAGGCCCTGTTAGTAGATGAAGGCTAGCATGACATCACCATCACTAGTAATCACTCCAAACACCTTCGGAATCACTATTAGATTCATCCAACTCTTTCAGAATCATCTGCAATGTTCTCGGATCGATAACCACTCTGAAATGTTCGTACTGGAACTTCCGGAGCGAATGCCAAGCAGTATAGAAACCGTTTCCAAATTTATGGCGGAGTGAATTGCATTATGGTGTTCTTTTTCTCACAGACGGTGCTACTATATTAATCAGTCGACAAAATCAAAAAGCAAACAACGCGCAGGCGCGAAATCAAAATATAAAATGACGACAACAACAGTATTGAAGAAATTGTAAGACGAAATGGAAAAAGTATATATTTGTGGCGCGTTTCATACGTTACGACTTCATCATACTGGATTTGTTGACGTTGTTGCGACTGCACCAGTGCATGAACGATCGATGCTGGTAGTTTCAAACTTTTTAAAAAGATGTTTTAAATAATTTTTGCAATCTAGCCAAATTCGTCAATATTCTTTCTTATTTATTTTTTATATGTGTTACTATGTTTATTAGGTTTTTTATTCCTTTATATTCTTCTATCTTCACTTTAATTTTTTGTTGACTACCCTTTATTATAATATTAAACTTCCATTTTTTATATTGAATTTAAATTTAATTCTTTATAGAAGATTTAAAATAATTAATACAAATATGACATAATTTAAATTATCAATTTAATATTTGGATATTATTAATATTGTATTGACATATTAAGATATTAAAATGAAATTAGTATATTATTAACTAATTTTCACTATATTTTTTACTATATAAATAAGATATAACATTGAAAGGATTAATATTAAAATCTTTTTATGAAGTATTTTTTTTTATTCTATAATTATATAATAGTATTAATTTTAAATTCTTATTTCCATTCTATAGTCTTTTAAACTCGTCTTTGGAATTTTTATGCTCAGTCTTTTATTAGGTTGGTGCAAAAATAATGACGTAATAATGTCGTTTTTTGACGTATTTTTTAACGTCAAAAAACGACATTATTACGTCATTATTTTTGCACCAACCTAATATGTTTCTTTTTGATGGTCTTTCTTCCTTTTTGTTGTACATGTGTTGATATGTTAAGTTTAGGCTAGCGTTCATTTTCAACCGTCATTTTAATCTAGACAGATTCCAACATAATCACGTTAGTCTCTTTACCTCTCTATATCTCTCTAACTCCCTTCTCCCTTATATGTCATTTATTCTTTACTCCTTCTTATTTTCTCCCTTTTTTGTCTTCTTTCCTTCCTTTACTTTTCATTTCCTTTGAAAAAACGTGGGAATTCATTTCTTTTAAGAAATGAATTTGCATTGAAAAGTTCAGGGAAATTGTTTCCCCGAAGACGAAATGGCCATCTGTATCGGGTAATTTGTTTGGGATTCATTCATTGTAATTCACTTATATGTTCTATAATAAAAAATTATATTGACCGCTCTTTTGTAGACCAGTTTTAATATTTTATATTAATAGGATCTACTTGGATTACTTACCCACGGACATTTTTTACACACACACACACACACATATATATATATATATATATATATATATATATATATTAAAATTTTATCATATAGTCAAAACCATTTTACCCACTACAAAGATGCAACTTGGTTTAAGTGCATTTCCACTGCACTTCGACGGGTGAGAATCGAAAATGGCTATAAACAATCCTGCTTGTAGGCAAACCGTATGCCTTGCCTAATGCTGCGAACATTGGAATTTATATATTGCTTTCGTTCTCATCGCATCGGATATATATATATATATATATATATATATATATATATATATATATATATATATATATATATATATGTGTGTGTGTGTGTGTGTGTGTGTGTGTGTGTGTGTGTTCATATATAATTATGTATTGGGAAGAACCCTTCTTTTATACCAGTTTCATTAAAGACGATCGAGAAAGTACTGAAATTAACCTTTTTATTTAATTTTTCTTGTATTCTTATAATTTTGGGGGGAGATATATACATATATATATATATATATATATATATATATATATATATATATATATATTATTTTTATTATTAATTTATTTTTATATGAAAAACGTTATGTTTAATGTATACACGGGTTTGAGTTGTATACCTCGTTTTTATTTTCTTAGTGAAATTACTAACAACCGGTCTAGATCGGGAAGTGCTACTAAAACAAATATGCCTCCCGACAGGGATTGAACCTGTATCTCTTTTTCCATCAGGAGGAAACCGCTACGATAGCCTAAATATACAGTTACCAATTTGGTCACAGGAGATGATCGAAATGGAACAAAGTTCAATTTACCTACTTGCCAACTAAGTAAAGCGTTTATAGTAATAAGAAATAACAAATAACGTCGGTTTAAAAATGTGTGTGTACGCATGCGCGTACATATAATTATATCTGCGTACAAATCCAACAACAACATCCGGAATATATAAGACAATTTTGAAAAAAAAATTACTGATGCTGATCTAGCACTAGCAATGTATATTTTGTTCTTATGCAATAAAATATTTTTTTATGACGCTGGAACACTCTCGAAGCATGTCAAGATAATGTTTCAAGAATGGTCTTATATATTTCAACTATATATATATATATAAACAAAAAATGTGTCCCACAGAATTTGAATATGGCTTTGAAAATGACAGAAGGCATTCTTTTAAAAGGGACCGTTATATATACGCATAAAATTATTAAATTTTATTGAATAAAAGTTCATTCGCTCTTTGTGTACGTGTTTATGTGTCGATTAAGCTTTTATTCAATATTGGAGATTCTCAGAAACGACTGCCCAGATCGAGAGTCCACGTTCATGTTCATTAAGTCTTTTATGTCACGTATTCTCAGATGCCTGGTGCAACATATATGGGCTATGTGCCAAGAATGTCAGTTACTGTCTCGTAACAACAATGCAGTTCAATGCTTTATCTTGATGGTACATTTAAAAAGAAAGATTTGAGTGACTTTGATAAAGGTCAAACTGTTAAAACCAAGAAAACTAGGCCTGAGCATCTATGTGTTGGCTCAACTGGAGAATGCACATATTCAGTTGTACCTTATCGACTCAGAAAGAAAACCTATTAGCTGCCGACAGAGCACTGAATGGCCAAGACTCTGCATTAGAAGCTGCGTAGCCACAAGCGAGGCAGATTTCCTATACTAACTAATGTCATCGAGGAAAGTGTTTTCAAATAGCACGCGAACGTTGGAATTGGACTTTTTATCCGTAGAAGAGGGTCACCTGGTCCGCTGAATTTCGCTTTCTCCTAAAGAAGTTTGGAAAGCAGGCTACGTCTGCGTTGTTACCTTAAGGTAATATTAATGCTTCCAATTTGACCCACGACGTCAATAATCCATATTTTATTTTCTCTGTTTACGAATAAGCTGCCGGACATCCAGATAAAATTTGTGAAGAAACCGTTCAATGCTCATGGTTTCGTTTGCGTACTCTCGACTATTTTTAGTCATTATCAAGAACGTTAATGTCGCCCGTGTCATAGAGAACAGTTTTTATTAGCCTCATCCTGGCATTTTAAATAATGCCATATTTCAAATTTATATATACAAGCGATGGCATGTGCAGAAATGTTTCACAGGGCTTAACAGCATAAGAAGGCGAAGATATCATTAAAGTTTTAGGCATTACTTAAATAGGCTGGTCGACTCTTAAAACCAGGGAAAATTTGGAATGGGGAATGAATTGATGTAAGTTAAAAATCTTCAAGCTTTCCTTAGGCCGCCACAATTATTAAAATCGAAAATTATTGATTCGATCTCGATATTAAAGGAAGGGGTTCTCTTTATAATATCAATAAAGCGTCAAATCGATCCCTGACTTTTATAGAGTTATTGGCCGTAAGTTAAGTCACTTAGTTCTTATTTACAAATACCATCTTTGCAATTATGTTTGATATCTGAATATTGTTCATTTTATGATTATTTCTGATTTTTTTTTTTAACCTTTTTTTAACTGAACGAGAATTTTTAAACATTTTATGTAATTGTATCCCTATAAAACACTTAGGGTTTATAATTATTCATCTTAAATGAAGAATAAGGAAATATATAATTTTATTAATTTATGTAGAGTTTTTTTTTTCTTTAAATAAAAGGTTATATATCCGTCTGTTTGTCATTTAAAAAAACATTTTGAGACCTACACTAAAAAAAAGAAGATATTTCCATCCACTAAACCGCAAGGTCAAAAAACTCTGTAAAACTGAGAAAATAACTTAACATTTTATTGATTTATTTAACAAAACAAAGGGATTTTCCTTTGTTTTGTTTTGTTATAGTTTTTGTCTTCTTTGTTTTTTGTTTTTATTTTATTTTTATCTTATTGTTTGTTTTTATACTTAATATATCTAGTATTTGCAGTTGCTTTTTACAGTTTATGCGATATAGCATGTTTGTAGGATTTATTGTGTTTTGTTTTTATCCTGTATGGTGAAACGCGAACTAATTGAACTATTCGCAGATAAATGACACGTTAATCAGCGGGATGATGTAGTTGTTGTATAGCCAATGTATGTGTTGCTTGAATTATTATTATCGAATAAACATTATCCAAATGCGTAAGCGAATTCATAGACAATATTTATTCGTTGATCGTCAAATCACGTTTTTCGTTCGATCACCAAAGTTAAGCAGCGTTGGACCTGATTAGTAATTAGATGGGGGCCCGCTTGGGAACACCGGTTACAGGTAAGCATGACAGAAATCAAACCTTCATGATATGATAGAATTCAGAGATTAATGACCCTAAGAACCGAATTCTATGCGGCCAGTCAGTTACAAATTATCTTTAGCGGTTCTTGTAATTGGATTTACGATATTTCGTCCTTGGGTGGATTAACAGCCGAACGCACTAACCGATTGCATCACAGAGACGACTTACTAGCCGGCCTCCTCTATTGATGTCCTTTCTAATATCAAGGAAGTGATTTCGTGTACAGCTATTTGCCCGATTCAGATTTAGAATTGGTGCGGAACATGGAGAAATGATATCAATGTGTTTAAAAGCTTAGTGCAGTAATGTTCGTTTCGTAAAAGTCTTCTGGCTTAAATAGTTCGTCGATAAATATGCAGACTTTTTTTTTCTTTTAGATGTTGAATTATTGTTTCAGTTAAAACCTGTAAACAATCTGTACCAATAGTGTAGACGTACACTGGATCACTTGGTCTTTCTTTTCTATCCATTTATAAAGTACTAGCAGCATGGCCCGGCGTTGCCCGGGCTTGATTCAAAAATCGTACGACTCATACAGCAATCGCTATCACTTGACTTAAAATATTTTTGCCCTTCCTTGCCTTTAAAGGAGTGCCCTTCACCGTGCTGATGTTGCTACATGCCTTACTTCTTGCCTATCTCACACTGCGAATTTTTTCTAAGCTCTATACTAAACATTAAATCTGTTAAGAAAAAAGAAATAAACAAAATGAACACAAAACGATTAGCTTTAAAAAAGGACTCGTAACTGGAAAAACCGAATGAAAAAAGTATGTTAACAACATATACTTTTTCACACCCAACCCAGTTCTGTGGAATCAGAATCAACGTTGAGTTTAAGCAAGCGAATGAGCCAATTGGAGTAAAGTGCCATGCAGATTTAAATTTTTCCCACTTGTGACGAATGCAGCTATCGATTTTTTTTTTTTTTTTTGCATGCTAGAATGCTAGTTAACATTCGTATCAGTCAGCTGTTGGCTCTCACGCTGGCCAATAGAATCTTCCTGCCTATTTGTGGCAGCCAACTATAGTCTCTCACTCTGGTCAGTAGAAAATGGAAAACCGCCGTAGAAGCATGAAAAAATCGATTATTTCCACAATGGATGTGAGTTGGGAAATGCAACGTCGGTCTTGACCTTCCACTAACTTGGAGCAAGTGCATGTAAATTTTGGTGCAAATCCGTCGCAAATTGTGCCCGTAAATTCGTTACACACACACACACACACACACACACACACACACATCCTGCCTTTTATAGATAGAGATTCTTCGTAGAAATTCCTTTCCTACACTACATTATCCACCTCAATACAAAACGAAATGTTTCTGACTTAAGCCATAGTACTGCACACGATGTGTGTGTCTACAAACTATCGAGCAGTTTTCTGTCAAGTTTCCAAAAATTGAAGAAGCAGACACCACGTCCAACTGTAAATTGTTGTTGGCCATCCTCATACAATGAGTGAGCCAGCAGAAAGAGAGAAAAGGGACGAAAATAAGGAAATAATTGACGAACAACGGATTTAATTACGGAAAGAATTTTCTGATAAATATAAACTATAAAATATTTCCCATGTATAAAAAGTGTCAAACATTATTCGTTTGGCTTATTAATTTAAAATAACGTCATCTGTTTCTTGCTTTCATATTACATTGTTTTCTTGTAAGGCTTTCCTTCCGCGGCTGTTTCATGAATTGTTCTTTCCCTGACAAGCATTGTACTGACTCCAAATGTCATTTACATATGTACATTTTTGACGGCTCTTATTCAACGGAATCCCAACTCGATTCTGAATCCCCAAATGCACCTTTATTCGGCTTATGACAAGAATTTCCAAGATAATTTTGTGGCGCCTTTTATAGATTTCTTTATTTCTTCTTTCTTTTCTTTTTAAGATTCCTTTTTTTTTTTTTCTTTTTTTTTTTTTTTTTTTCTCAACCTCTTTCGGGCGATTTTCTTTTCTTTCTTTTTGCTTTTCTCTTCGCTTTCTATTTCTTTCTGGTCTCGTTTTGGGCTCGTTTCTTTCTTTTCTATTCTTTCTTTCTCATCCTGTTTTATACTTTTTTTATTTCCTTTCTTTTATTCTTTTTTTTTTCTTTTTCGCGTTCTTCTCTTCCCTTTTCTTTTCTTTTTTTTTTCGTTCTTTTCTTTCTATTTCTTTCTCGTCCTATTTTGCGTGCTTTAATTTCTTTGTTCTCTTCTTTCTTTTTTGTCTTTCTTTATTTCTTTTTTATGTTACACTCTTTTTTTCATTGTTACCCTCCACGACTCGTTCATTGCTTTTTCTATTATTTTCTGTTTCGTTTCTTCTTTTATACTTCTTTTCATTTCTTCCTCGTCCTGTTCTGCTCTTTTCTTTCTTTCTTTCTTTCTTTCTTTATTTATTTATTTATTTATTTATTTATTTAATTTTCTCATATGTTGCTCTTTCTTTCATTTTATTTATTTCACAGATATTTTCTCGCTTCATTTTTCTTTCTTTCTTTCTTTCTTTCTTTCTTTCTTTCTATGGCTTCCCCTTTTTACTTTTCATTTTTATTCCATTTCTTCCTGGGCTAACTCCACGCTATTTTATTTTTCGATTTAATTTTACGATGATTTCTCTTGTCCTTTTATTCATTTTCTAATTTTCGGATTCGTTCTTCTTCTTTTTGTCTTTCTTTTTACTTGTATCGTTTTTAAAATTGTTTGCCTTTCTTTATTTCATTTACATCTCTTTCTATTTTTTCTTTCTTGTTTAGCATCTTTTTTTTTTCTTTATAGTGTTTGATTTTTAATTATTTCTAAATTTCTTGTGTCTTTCTTTCTTATCTGCTTTGTTTTCGTATTTTTAAAAGATATCGTTCGTTCCTTTTCTTTCTCAACTGGTTACACCATTTTCTTTTCGTTCTTTTATATTCAAGTTTCTTGAGGTTTTTTTTTATTTTCTGTCTCTTTCTAGTTATCTCTTCCTTCTACAATTTTAACACGCGTCTTTCAACGTTTTATAAAGTGTCCATTGTCAGTTCGTATTGTATTTAGTTATAAAACATAATGGAATTGATTCAATGCTATAAATAATCTTAGTTTATTTTCTATTTGTAATTCAACCGTCAATAAGATAAGCATATCGATTTTTTGCACATTATTAGCAATTATTATTATTACTATCATTATTATTATTATCATCATCATTATTATTATTATCATCATCATCATTATTATTATTGTTGCTTGTGTGTTATGTTTCCTGCTTTGTATCCTGTAGAGCCGGGCCCAAACTATGGTCCTTAGGCCTTATAGGAGAATTGTCATTTAATTGATAGCCTTTTTCTTAATATAGGGAATGTTCCTAGTAGGGCGATCTTCTGGGTAAATTCTATGTTGTTGTTACCTGGGACACTGTTAGTAAAATTGTCCATTCCTTTTCTCTTGAGACCCAGTGCTCTGATTACTATTGGTACTGTCTCAGTCTTCATTCCCCACATCCTGTTAATCTCAGTCTCCAGGTCCTTGTATTTGGACAATTTATCCATAATTTTTATGGGGGTGGTACTCTCTCGGATGGTACTGCTATGTCAATAAGCATACACTTCTTGAATTTCTTGTCTTTTATGATAATATCAGGCCTGTTAGTTTTTATTTCCTTGCGAGTTTGTTGCAGAATTTATGCTAAGTAAGATGTGTCAGAAGGTGAAATTGTGTGAAGGCCTAAAATGCGCGTGTACATTATGCATTTATCCACAACAAATAAATTAAACGAACTTATGAAGACAATACAACTTGAAGAAATCAAGGAAAAAAACAACGTAGTTATAGATTTCAACAATAACATTAATTTATATATATATATATATTTGACATACACAAATTGATGATAGGTTGCTTGTTAAATGTGGCAAGTGAAATAAGATTGCAAAGAGCGTCCATGCAGAGATTTGGTGACTGAATGTTGATGGTTTAAGTTTGTTTGTGGAAATTAAACGGTTTGATTTCTGCTAGGTAAAATGTCAATTGTGTGAGTTCAAATAATAGTGTGTATGTGTGTGACGATTGTAAGTGTTGAGAAGTTAGGAAGAGTTGTGTGCCTTTGACTGATATGCTAAAATTGATTAAATGTACAATTACTATTTCGTAATGTTAATGTCACTTTTTTAGTAAATTGTAAGTTAAGTTTCTTCACGCGGCAATAAGTGCGAGCTGTGTTGAGTTGATGAGAGGCTGGTAGTGTTATTGAGTCAGTGTATTGGTACGCGTGGAGTCCGCTTGCATCTCTCGAAACTCAGTGTCTGACTGACTTGAATTAAGTCGAGCGATTCATTTTTATAGATTTTTGGGTTTTCCAATAGGCTCCAGACAGCTGCGTGGGAAAACGGATTTGTCTCAACTTGCTACATTTTTGTGTCCTTTTAACCAATGGGAAGTTGAGTTTGGAAAAGTGAAGTGATGGTTGGTTAAAGGTTAATTTGGGAAAGAATGCATCTTCCCGTAGTGGGTGACAGGCAAGTATGGAAGATTCCATAAGTTTGAATTGACATGTCCCAGAGTTTAGTTATATCGTTATTTTAGGAAACTGCGCCTCGTTGGTGCTCATACCATCTCTCAGTGGTTTCGAATCTGTTCTTCTTGCATATTTTCCAGTGCACATATGTCGCTACCTCTGGGTATATTCATTTTTTATTATCGTTATTATTATTATTATTAAAATCTATTACTGTTTATGATCTCGATATTTACAAATCTTGCCTTAATCTAATACTAGACGTGCGTATCACATTTGTGTTCTCAACAAATATATTGCGTATTTCTATTCTGGCTTAAATGGGCCTATATAGAGCTCAGGGATGAGATATGTAGGGTCAGTCGTTTTTGATAAGGGAGTGGTGGTATGACCGACATGCTTTGGCCAGGAACACATTTTTCTATGAGACATTTGAATTCATAAATAATGCCCGTCTCATATAGATTTGATTTAGTCGGGAAATGACGATAAGGTTGGATTTTTTTTTTTTTTTTTTTTTGCAATAAACAAAGGACGAGCGAAAGGACGAGATCTCGTGCACTCCCGTTAGGAAGTGGTTTGTTTTACAATCGCTAATTTGTATATAAGTGGACGTTCGTTATTATAATTGAAATTCCAGGAGGTTTTAATTATGAGTTTCTTATATAGTAAAATAGTAAATGTATTGTTATTGGATTCTACGAGAACATCTATGAGTGGGTTTTTGTTGCTATTGCTAAATTTGTCAGTCATTTTTAATGAAATATGTATTAGAGAGGGACTAGCAGTAGTACACCGTTTTCGGCCTGATCTGGCTCTTGTAAAGTTAGAAGATAAGCAGGCGGAGTGAGGTACTTGCTCTGGTGGTACAGGTCAACTGACCATGTTCCCTGCATCTGAAGCGATGGATTGTTTCGTTCTAGGAACATTCGCCGTAAACATTTTTGCCATAGGAAAACTGGCCTCAGGAATTTTCGCCGGAAAAAATTTGCCGTATAGAATATTTGTCGTAAGACAATTTCGCCGCATTTATATCTGACCCCCTCTATTTTTACTTCGATTTAAACATTTTAATAAGTGAAGTCATAGGATCAACAAAATCCTACATTATTCATCCTTTTCAGTGAGAGCAAAAATTTCAACTTGACACTAGAACCGACGTCATGCAATTTCATATTTCAGACTTAACGGTAAACTTTTTGTTAACATAATATCAGTCTGGCAATAATTCTCACTCAAGCAATATATATATATATATATATATATATATATATATATATATATATATATATTTCAAATAAACCTACAGCTTGAATACGCAACCAACTTCAATATAAAATCTCTGATTAAAGAAAGATAACCCTTTTAAACTTCCAGTAAGTTTTTGAAATTTACACAAATCATTTGCAAAGATAAACTGTTTTAAATTCACTATAAATACCTAAACTTTGAAATATACGAAAGAAAAATGCGGCTAAATTGTCTTACGACAAAAATCCTATACGGCGAAGTTTCCTACGGCGAAAATTTCTGACTCGCGTTTTCCTACGGCAAAAATGTTTACGTCGAATGTTCCGGATACGGCATTGTATGTACGTGTTTCACTTGAGGTTTGGGATGGAGGTTAACTAGAAAAAGGCGCACCATGACGATGCCTGCCTGAGGAGGACATCACTATTTGTAAAAGTAGCACGTATTAACATAAAATTCGATTCAGAACATGCTGGCCTGAATCAAATCCAAGAAAATTTATCTCACAAAATATAATTTATCTATCGAAATATTCTATGTATATTTTATTGTAAATATGTACTATGCTATAATTAATTATTTTCTGAACAAATGAATAATTTTTGTAAAATTAAATAGCAAGTCAAAACTCATATTTACTCATTGTATTTTTTTCTTTTCGCAGCCTCCTCTGATGGCAGTCATCAACGAACAGGCAGTAACGTAAGTTTAGTTGGGTTTTTTTTTGTTTACCCTTGAGATTCATATGTCTAAAAAAAAAGGATTCAGACGTATCACCACCCAAAAAACTTTTTTTTTAAATGTCTAAGAATAAAACATCTGCAGCCACAGACGTAACGTAGCAAACCTATCGCTACTCAATCGCTATTTCCATGTCAAACGACCAGATGAACACCAATCTTTAGTTCCACCAGTTCGGACGTTTACGGCTAGGACTCGCCATGCTAGGTCCACAAAGTCAAATTATCCTCATTTCCTCTGTATTCCATTTGTAAAGAGGAAGTTCCACACAGCGTTTTGTCTATCAACTGCTACTTTGTGAAATAGACTCTTGTATAACTTGTGCAACCGATTAGGTCCTCAGCTTTCTCCATTTACGATGAAGGGTTGCGCTCTCAATGAGATTCCGTACTTTGAACTTATGGGGCTCAAGTTAACTCCAAATTCTATTTGGAACTCATCTATATATATATATATATATATATATATATATATATATATATATATATATATATATATATGCACATTGAATACGACAGACAAGGTGCTTTTATTTAGTTTTTTATACAAATTCTCATGCGATCTAATTTTTTTTTTTCTTTTCGGATGATAAATTATATAAAAACTGTCCGAATGTTCTTTTTATCCGAGCGCTTTCAGCTATACATTTAGTCATTTTCAAGGATTAAATATTTTATCTGTTAAATAAGAAATAGTTTGTTGTATGCATGGTTTATAGAAAGTTTTCATTTTTCAAAACACGGTCAAGATATTGTGTCCATGTTCAAAGTTAATATTATTAAGTGTTGTTTTTTTGTTTTTATTAATAAGGCTTCCATTATTTTTAGCCTTTTTTTTTTTGCATGTAGATGATGCTATTATAATAGTGTTGTCAACAAGTATGTTACGAATTGTGTCCGCTAGTTCTCCATGAATATTTAAATGAGATCTAATTGAGCTATGGTCAGAAAGGTGTAGAGTGAGTCTGCGTGTCAGACATGTTGTAGTGTGGCCTATATATATATATATATATATATATATATATATATATATATATAAAGAAATATAGTCTTAAGGTGTGCTATATTTATGGAATAAAGTGCTCAATATCAGAGATAGAGCGTGTGTAAATATAAAAGTGAACATAGAAGTCAACACTTAGAGGCGACAGTCTGTTTCATGCTGTATGCAATCGTCAAGCCACGTGGCTTGACGATTGCATACAGCATGAAACAGACTGTCGCCTTTAAGTGTTGACTTCTATGTTCACTTTTATATTTATATATATATATATATATATATATATATATATATATATATATATATATATATATATTGTATTGGATGGACAAAAACTTTTAGAATTTAGCATAGTTTATATCCTCTCTGACAAATCTGAGATGTTGTTACTATTATACATTGAATGAGGGCATAAGTGCATTTTTTCGGGGAAATAAGAAAAAACTTAAAAGGGATTAACAGGCGCTCTTTTTGTATAATACGTTTTTTTTTAAAACTTGGGCCTATCTTCACAAAAACCGTTTGTGTCAGAATATTGTCTCTCCTTCTTATAGAGATCAGTGTGATCATTTCTGAAACGATGACACCCACAAAGGAGAATGGATACGACCAGCGATTTGTAGAGCTTGAATTTAATATGGAAGCTGATGTTGCTCTTCCATATCCTTTCTAGTCTGTCCATCACTGCAGGTGATATCTTTTGACCGGGTTGATCCTGAACATTTTCAGCTGGACACTTCCTCCAGTAGTTCGCCATCCATTACGGTGGCTCTCAGGAGTTCCAGTCTTGCCATGTCCGTCCACTCTTTGATGTTGTCTTATCAGCCTTTGCTTTGTCGTTACCTCTTGCGTCCTGGGTATGACGGTAAACTACATCCGCGTCCTGGGTATGGCGATAAACTGCATCCAACAGCAAGGTCTCAGATAATGTTTTCAGAAAAATAATGTTGCCAGCTCTAAGTTTTTGAAACAATAATGTTGCCAGCTCTAAGTTTTTTTTGTAAAAAAAATAATGTTGCCAGCTATACGTTTTTTTTTGTAGAAAGAAGTAATGTTGCCAGCTATACGTTTTTTTTTTTAAACAATAATGTTGCCAGCTATACATTTTTTATTCCATACAAAATAGGCATTTAAAATTCATATAAACTGGATTTGGCATTAAATAACCCACAGTGGTTGATATGCCATAAAACCCAAACAAACAAACAATCGTTACCTCTTGCGTCCGCCTTGAACAGTGCCTGGTGGTCTTGCAGAGGCTGTTATACCGTGTGACGTGCCAAAAGCATGGCATTTTTTGACTCTTAATAGAGGTGAGAAGAGATCTTTATCGGCCCACGAAACTTTTGACCTTAGTTTGTATATAGTCATTGGTTTTGTGCTCCCAGTAGGAGATGCGGAGGAGCTTTCTGAAGCGTTTGTTCTCGAATGTCTGGATCCTTTACCCAGTTGATATAATAGAATATGTATACACCTGTGTTCCCCAAACGCTGAATATGATTGGCTGGTGTCCGTCATGAATACCGATGGACGTGTAGGTACGACAGAGTCAAGAGCCTTAGTCTGAGAGCTAAATCTATAACAACGCCCATTGGACTACGCCATTGATCTACATTTCTTACCTGCGACTACGACGCGAACCAGTCGATTACTATTACTGTATTCTACTTGGTTATCGTAGCCAAAACCACTTAGCGACTTCGTTTAAATATATCCCTTTCCGGGACATGTCAGCAGTAGTGTCCAAGTCTTACACAGATAAAGGAAAATAAAAACGACGAGCAATTTGTAGAGCTTGAACTTGGTATGGAGACTGATCTTGCTCTTCCATATCCTTTCCAGTTTGACCATCGCTGATGTGTTTGTATCGATCCGTGCGCTGATTTCTACGCTTCAGTTGTCCCCTTTTGATAATATTTCTCTCATGTATCTGAAGGTGGACACCTGCTCCACAAGTTCGCCGTCTACGGTGATGCGAGAACTAGTGTTGCTTGCGCTGGTCAGTATTATTAAGTTGGTGCAAAAATAATGACGTAATAATGTCATTTTTTTTACTTAAAAACATACGTCAAAAAACGACATTATTACGTCATTATTTTTGCACCAACATAATACTTGGTATTTCTTTGATTTGTTTTCCATTCCATATGAGCCGTCTCTTTCAACGAGTTTGTTGGTCAGGTCTTGCAGCTCAATGTTACTGCACACCATAACGTCAATATCGTCTGTGAAACGCAGATTTCCGACAGGTCTACCACCAACAGAGATAGAAGTATTGAGGTATTGTAAAATGTCTTGCATAATTCTCTCCATAAACAGGTTGAAGAATGTTGAATAGAGGAGGTTTCCATGTGTAATGCCGACAGTCCTCTGGAAGAAATCTTCCACTTGGTCATTCAAGAGAACTGTTCTTGTGGTATAATCATATATGTCCTTAATGACCATCGCTGCTGTGGTGTGGCGAATCGTGTGAGCATTTTGCTTTGCAGGTGTCATCATTTGCCAGGGTTGCTACCAAGTATTTTAAACTGGGCACTTCTTCAAGCATTTCGCTGTCCATGGTGACGCTGGCATTCATGTTTATATCAACATACGCTCTATCCCCGATATGGAGCACTATTCCCATAATACAGCAAACGTTAAACAATATAATTATTAATTTCTGTGCATGTATATTTTAATACACGCGTGTCTGTGTTTGTGTGATTGTGTGTATGTGTATGTGTCTTTATTAAAGATGGCTTCTGTCCCAAACTGTTCTTTCTAAATTTATTTTTCTCAAGGCGATGTTCATCACGTAATTTCCATCGACGTGAGCAGAAAGTTAACGGCTGTTGATCCGAGGCTTAGAATAGTTCATTGAAAAGAATTGGCTGGCCAAATCGGAGAATTTATTGAAGTCGCAATACCCAAAATAAAGATAGTGATTTCCGGCGCAATTAATAGCAAAGAAACGAAAAAAAAATGCGGTTGGAAATAAATAAAAAAAAAAAAATATCAGTTGATGTCATGGATTCAGTCATTTCAGAAAGTAAATGAATGATAAAAGATTGATTGTTACTCAAAATTCGAAAGTGAGGCTGTGAGATAACTTTGTAATTGCCGCTAAAGCAAACAGACGGAAACAAGATGTCTGATGGTAATTTTAGCATTCAGAGCGCAATTCAATCAAGGTATATAACCCGTTGAGTCTTGTGTGTTTATCCCGCGTTCAACAATAGCAGTAAAAAGAGTCAATATTTCTCACGTATAACTTCAATAATTCATCTTCGACTTCTTTTACTTGACATATGATGTTACTTAACCGTGATTTTTTGCACCGGAAATTTCTTGAGTAAAAGTTAAAATCCTGATAATGGACTGGCGAATAAAGTTAGTGCAATGCTCCTGAAAATACAAATGAAACGTTCCAATGACAGTATTTTGTCTGCGCAATATGTGTTGTGCTCTTTTTAGGGCCAGAAATAAAGACACAATAAGAGGAATTGAGTTAAACAAATATATTAACAGAGACAGTATTAAAACATATACAAACGAGAGTGTTACAGCAAAAACGTTCGGTCCGACTGTCAGAACTGACTGCTGGAAACTTACCTCCCAAAAAGGCAATACCTGCTCCTACTTATAGCTGGGAGAGTCCATGCGTGCGTGGGTAAATTACCATAACAATATGCTCTTCTGCTAATGGAAGAATCCCCCCAAAAATTTGAAATTTGAATTTCATAGTGGTCAATATTTCCCTATTTAATAATCAAAGCTACACAATCTTCATCATCACGAGTGCTGAACCTATTAGGGATGTAGAAGCACCCCATGTACTGCAACCATAGCCTGGGCAAGATAGCTTAATGGTGTCACAAACCTTCTCCAGATTGGTTTGAATTCAGAATTTTCCTTCTCCCAGTCTAGTTACCAACCAAGGCTATAGGAATCTGCCCTGCTATTTACTGTTGGGAGAGAAGAGATGGTTTCATGCCTTTCCTAAGTAAGTGAATTTAATTAACTCGACAAATTCGAACGCGGCTCATCTATATGACCAAAACTCGGCTCTCCGATTCCTCAATAAGAGCCTCTATCAAGCGCGCCTACACAATGTTAACATTCACCAGTTAATTAATATGATATCGACGATGTTACTGGTCACCTGGTGTGTGTATATGTACTCTTTAGGCCCATCTTAAGAATGAGATAGGTATGAGATGGAAGTCATATCAAGCAAAGGTCAATCGTAGAAACTAAATCGAGTTTGGGAGAAACAGACCAGTATTGTTGATAATGTAATATAGTGGCTTGACCACAGAAGTTCATGCCGACAAAAATATCAGCTTTGCATGTGATCGAATGAAAGCAAAGCACGTAATCTGGACAAAGGATTGTCGGACACTCACTACCATAATGGAGAATTGATGATTAGCGAAACCAATACTAATAAATGAATAAAATTAATTAATAAATAAATAAGCAATAATAATAAAGAATTCTGAGGGGATTTCGCGTTCAAGATATTTTATTCAGATAATGTAACTAGACAGACGCGCGAACACATAGATAGATAGATAGATAGATAGATAGATAGATAGATAGATAGATAGATAGATAATGAACAGGGTTAGATAGATAGATAGATAGATAGATAGATAGATAGATAGATAGATAGATAGATAGATAGATAGATAGATAATGAACAGGGTTAGATAGATAGATAGATAGATAGATAGATAGATAGATAGATAGATAGATATGAAAACACTGATAGATAGATAGATAGATAGATAGATAGATAGATAGATAATGAACAGGCTTAGATAGATAGATAGATAGATAGATAGATAGATAGATAGATAGATAGATAGATAGATAGATAATGAACAGGCTTAGATAGATAGATAGATAGATAGATAGATAGATAGATAGATAGATAGATAGATAATGAACAGGCTTAGATAGATAGATAGATAGATAATGAACAGGCTTAGATAGATAGATAGATATGAAAACACTGATAGATAGATAGATAGATAGATAGATAGATAGATAGATAGATAGATAGATATGAAAACACTGATAGATAGATAGATAGATAGATAGATAGATAGATAGATAGATAGATAGATATGAAAACACTGATGGATGGATAGATAGATAGATAGATAGATTTGATGATTGTCAATTCTTTGAGGAGGAAGACCATCTCTTCACTTTTTTTTTTTTCATTCACAATTTTATTATTTCCATCATTTATACCTGGGCTAACCCTCTGCTAATGGGCCCGTAAGTGATTCTTAAGGCCAGCTTCATTTTTACAACCTATCTTACACACGTAGCAAAGATTTTGTCTGTGTTACCTATGTTGGAAAGTTGCCTGTCTTTGTATACAACCACGTGACGTTTGAAGGCCGCAACAGATTTACAAACCTTATCATAAAACTCGCACAAGTAATCTACAGCTCTTTCGACGGTTGTTATTTTAAGCTTAAATTAACTTCAAGTTTACAGACGTTAGGCACCTAGTGAGGATTCAATTCACTGCACAAACGAACGATCAAATTCATTATAGCCAATGGGCTGCGGGAATACACAGTTAAATATCATCTTCGTCAGACACTTGTAGAAATTAGATTTAGTGGAAAATTGGAAGATTATGTTGCGCCAGTCTTCCTTTACTGACTAAATAAATAAATACAAAACTAAACTGACCACTGGGACTACGTATAGATGCTTACCGAGATTAGCATAAATCCATATCGACGGGAATAATATGATAGTTTCTGCTATTCCAATTTACCATTAATAGAAGCGACTACCTTGAAAATCAGCATTCTTAATCCTGGATTTTGTCGAACACTATTGATGCTGGTGTCAGAGATACAACTGCATCATCTCCTACAACCAGCCTCAACACTGAAAAACTTTTAATGTAAATGTCAATTATTGTTTTATTCAGACGAGATCACAGATGAAGGTTAACCAATCAGAATCGAATTTAATACAGTCTGCGATATTATTAATATTCAGCCAGTGCTTGACGGCCTGAAATTATACTTAATTGACTTATTACGGTAGAAATCTAGGGCACCCAGTAAAAATCAGACTTATTACCACAGTAATGGTCAACGAGATTATCATGCTTAAACGAGACGGCCTTTATGTATATTTTATCTTCCTAGTAAATTGTTGTTGTTTTACACTGTGGTGTGCAGTCGCTGTTCTCTGCGTCAGAGTTGTCTTATTGATTTTGTTGCATACGCGAACGAATAGTCAAAAAATAAAGAAAAATTGTCCAATATAAAACCTTCTTTACATTCTTTAAAAACTTAGTGCCTTTTTTTATCAATGCCGTTACAAAGATTTTTCATCTATATGACCAAAAATAATTTATGAATGAAAGCATTAACCATGAAAATTCACGACTTTAATTCTTTCGCCAAGTTAATTAACTCCCTTTGATCTCCGTTGTTTTCACTTGTTTTTACTTGGCCTTTTCTTCTTTTTTTTCTGAAATGTGATTGGTTAATAGGCGAATCAAAAGTTACTTCATCTTTTCTTAAAAAGGACGGGTGCCATTATTACAGTCATTTGATTTTTGTCCTTCTGCTAGGCACAGGAAATCAAAGAGAAATGACCAAGCAATAATAATAAAGGATTCTGAAGGGATTTGGCGTTCAAGACATTTTATTTAGATAATGTAGCTCCACACACGCGCGAACACATACATACATACATACATACAGATAGATAGATAGATAGATAGATAGATAGATAGATAGATAGATAGATACATAGATAGATAGATAGATAGATAGATAGATAGATAGATACATAGATAGATAGATAGATAGATAGATAGATATCAACAGACTGGGATAGATAGATAGATAGATAGATAGATAGATAGATAGATAGATAGATAGATAGATAGATAGATATCAACAGACTGGGATAGATAGATAGATAGATAGATAGATAGATAGATAGATAGATAGATAGATAGATAGATAGATAGATATCAACAGACTGGGATAGATAGATAGATAGATAGATAGATAGATAGATAGATAGATAGATAGATAGATATCAACAGACTGGGATAGATAGATAGATAGATAGATAGATAGATAGATAGATAGATAGATAGATAGATATCAACAGACTGGGATAGATAGATAGATAGATATCAACAGACTGGGATAGATAGATAGATAGATAGATAGATAGATAGATAGATATCAACAGACTGGGATAGATAGATAGATAGATAGATAGATAGATAGATAGATAGATAGATAGATAGATATCAACAGACTGGGATAGATAGATAGATAGATAGATAGATAGATAGATAGATAGATAGATAGATTTGATGATTGTCAATTCTTTGAGGAGGAAGACCATCTCTTCATTTTTTTTTTTTTTTTTTTTCATTCACAATTTTATTATTTCCATCATTTATACCTGGGCTAACCCTCTGCTAATGGGCCCGTAAGTGATTCTTAAGGCCAGCTTCATTTTTACAACCTATCTTACACACGTAGCAAAGATTTTGTCTGTGTTACCTATGTTGGAAAGTTGCCTGTCTTTGTATACAACCACGTGACGTTTGAAGCCCGCAACAGATTTACAAACCTTGTCATAAAACTCGCACAAGTAATCTGCAGGTCTTTCTAGTAGGCTTGCATTCACAGGAGTTTGCACCTGACCTCTCCAGAGTGTTCTTACGTGACTGACTGAACCAGCCGCCGTGAGCCTGACTTTTCCACAAATACTGCCAGTGTGTTGGTGTCCTGACAGCTCTGGAACGGATTCTGTTTCTCCCTCCGTAACGGTGCGCTTTTTGTAGGAATGTTCAATTCTCTTTCTGTTCAAAATTGTTGCAGCGTTCCCAGATCAACCTTCTTCAGCCAGACTTATCTCCAGCAACAGTTTTCAAGTCTTCGTGACTAACGCCAAGAGTATTTAGGTTACATTTAACTATATCCTTGAAACGTTTTTTTTTTTTTTTTTTTTGGCGGGGGTGGGGCATATGAGCGGGTCAATTACCTTGTACCAGCTCACCATAAAAAATTTTGGGGGCGACCTGCCATCTTCCGTGTCGGATGATCGGACGTACATACAAAGAAACACCTACATACAAAGTCATACAAGCGCATTACTTTCGGAACATCCCATATACGAATAGAGCTCCTAAAGTAATTGTCATCGTCGACCTCAATCGAGAGCGTGGTGTCTACACCTCCAAACCGCAGTTAATTGTGGGATACCTAATTTATTTACGAAGAAAAGTTATATCCATTTACATACATCCTCAATGGATATATATAAATATAATTTAAATACAAATATACGCATCTAATATATATATATATATATATATATATATATATATATATATATATATATATATATATGTTTGTAAATATAATACACGTGGATTCAGTAAAGGTTTCTATTGTAATCTGATGTTTTTGAGGTGTGATTCTATTTGATAATATTGTTATTAATAGTAGCTTGAATTTCGTCGTAAAGAAATATGTTCTTTTTTAATTAGGGTGGGATTTCATTTTTAAAAACAAATATATATCTCGTTCGCCGATTGAGCACTATCTAGAAAGGGAATTTTTATCAGCTGCTCCTCCTGCTTAACGCATAGCTCTTCGCTAGAACTGAGCGATATGGCTGCTGGTCTAGCGTTTATATACATCACTTATATAATACGGTAAATGATTCCCTTTCTCTGCCGTGCTCCGATAGCTAAGGGATGGAGTCCCTGACTGATGCCAAATTGGACGAGTTTCGATCCCGGCTTGAAACAATTGAATGTCTAGCCACACTGATGAGCTTATATAAAAAAGAAAAATACAATAAAAGTCCTAAAATGAAATGGAGGGTTCTATGTCAAGTATATATATATATATATATATATATATATATATATATATATATATATATATATATATATATAATTTATTAATTAATTTAATTGAAGAAACTAAACAGAAGCAGAACAACAAGGAGGTGAAAATAAAACTTTGTGTAACTGCAGAAATAAAGAAAATTGCCCTTTAAATGGGCCGTGTTGTATGCGAGTGGTGGTGTACTGCGCTAATGTAGAGCGCGATAATGATAAAATCAAGAAATATATTTGTTGTACAGAGGACGAATTCAAAAAGAGATGGTATAATCATACTTCCTCGTTTAGGGCCCAAAATCAACGATCCAACACAAGGCTTGTAGACCATTATTGGAAGTTTAAAGAAAAATACAAAAAAAGTTCCAAAATAAAATGGAGAGCTCTACAAGTACGAAGAAAAAAAATGTAACTGGTGAATTGCTTAACGAAAGATCGGAAAGATGGCAAAATGCAGATACTTGAGAAATTTTATGTGGGAGACTCATGAGCCAGGCAGATTATAATATTTTTTCTCTCCTCACACTCTTCCTCCTCAGTGGTGACAGTCTATATATAGGTGGTCAACGTCAAATACGCTAGAGATACTGCCTTGTGGTACCTATTATTGATGAAACCACGGTCGGTTGCTTCTTTTTAGCGTCTTACTCCATAAATGTGTATATGTATATATATATATATATATATATATATATATATATATATACACACACATTTATGGATGGATTATTTGATTATATATATATATATATATCAAATACGCTAGAGATACTGCCTTGTGGTACCTATTATTGATGAAACCACGGTCGGTTGCGTCTTACTCCGTAAATATATATATATATATATATATATATATATAGATATAATTATTTATTTAGAAATGTGATTCCAACTCGCTACATAAGAGGTCTCATGTTTCAAAACAAGAGCCGAAAACTTCCAATATTATTTTGAAGTTTTCGCTCTTGTTTTGAAACTTGAGACCTCTTATGTAGCGAGTTTGAATCATATTTCTAAATAAATAATTATATTTACGCTCTACTTTCGTATCGGGCACTATTTTTTAAAAATAATAACAAAAATACTAAGGAACTTTGGATTATTTACCAAACCAGTTTATTTCCTATTTTCTACAATATTTTCACATATATATATATATATAGCGTCTTACCCCATAAATGTGTGTGTATATATATATACACACACATTTATGGAGTAAGACGCTATATATATATATTTATATTTACGGAGTAAGACGCAACCGACCGTAGTTTCATCCATAATAGGTACCACAAGGCAGTATCTCTAGCGTATTTGATATATATATATATAATTAAATAATCCATCGAATCTAGACGAAACCTCAACAGAATGCAGTGGACGGCCGTTTCGTCGTATATTTGGGACTTATGAGCCAGGATGAGTCAGGCAGCAGAATTGAAACCCGGGCAGCTAGGTTATCAAGCAAACGTCATACCAACTGTTCCAACGGGCCTCGGTTACGAAGAGGTAGCTAATCAGACTCAATATAGCGCCGCTCGATCAGAGTTTCTCTTTTATCCATAGGACTGTGCAACCCACCACCCCGCCGAGCCACGACTACCATCACCAAGCCGCTCCATCCAGAGCATTAGAAGCCGGTTCAAGCAAATATATATATATATATATATATATATATATATATATATATATATATATATATCAACAGATCTTAAAAAGAGTCTGCCGTGTATGCACATCAGAAAGAAAAGTGTTCAACACTATACAATATGGTTGAGTTTTTCTAAACAATGAATCACCTCTCAGGTTTTCACAGTCCGACCACTATTATAAGTTTCATGCCTTTAAGCAATCGTCAGGCAGTCGGCAGCTGTAATGCGAAAATGTGAGCTTTTATACCACCATGAAAGACTAAGATGAAAAAAAATACGGTTTTCGCGCACAAGCCAGAAAGTCCATTTTCCATCTTAGTCTGTTTATATGTGTGTATGTGTTGGAAGTGCATTGTTCCATTACATTTGAACTTAATCAAGTTGAGTACTTTACCCCTGGTCTCACTTTTTCCCTTGCTAAAAGACTCGTAAGGTGTGTAGTCTGTGCTTATTAATTATCCTTTCGTCTAAGTGCGACGTATCCGATGACGTTTGTAAAACAAAATGACTCTCGTTTCCAACAAATCAACATTATATACTAAATCAATAAAAAAGAAAGCACGCAAAATCTATAATTATCAACTTTAAATTCTCCGTTCTCTATTTTCATCATCTTCTCTGTGACATGTCCTTTCAGGGCTTTTGCGGTCATAGTTCTCCTCAATTTCCTATCCTTTGTAACTGTTAGTAATATTTACCTTTTCACCATCCCTCCCACACCCTATTCTAGCATTTATTTGTCCAAGCTTGTTCGGCAGGTTAGTCATTCTTTGACTCCGTCCCTCTTGCCTTTAGTATGAGCTATGAGTGTCAAATTCCCTGAGCCTTCTTTTCTCATTGAGTATCCTAGAAATATCAACTGTTTCTTTCTTCTTCTAAATATAAGTGTCTTTTTTGTTTATATTTTCCTCCAAACTTTCATCTTTGCTCACATGTTCAGTCCATGATGTTCTCAGCATCCTTCTGTAGAACCATATTTCTGTTGCCTCAAGTCTTTTCTTCATCTGGGGTAGGATTGGTCCAGCACTTAGTGTCATATAGGAGGGCCGATATTACGTAACAGTTCAGTGCTTTTTTCTTTGTTGCTAACGAAATGTTCTTGTTTCTTGATACTTTGCTTAGTTTTTGGAAGGCATTTTTCGCTATTCCTTTGCGCCTTCGTATTTCGGTGTCACCTTTTTTTCATCCCGTGCTAAAACGCTTCCTAAATATCTAAATCTCTGTACTTCTTTAATTTCAGTAGATCCAATTCGTAATTCACATCTTGGGTTGTTCCATATGCTGACAACCATACACGTTATCTTCTTACCATGTTTAGTCCTTTCTTCTCGTTTTTCCTTTTTCTATGTGTTCCAGAAGTTTCTTTTCTAACTGGACTTTTCCAGTCGAAGGTTGTTCGAAAAATAGTAGCCGAACCGAAATATTTACAAGAATTGAATAGAAAATTCATTCACAGTTCATATTATCAGCCAGGGATATGACTTTGACATCGCAAAGTTACATCGCTTATAATTTTGTTTTCTTAAAGTGTTAGCTCTTACATCACCTTTGTTGGGTACAAGGCAGGAAAAAGTTCTCAATTTCAGTTCTTTCTTTGTTTCTTTCGAAACAACCTGAATATTATTCCTGAATTTTAACGAATTAAAGAAATCTTCAAAGAACTCTTTTGTTACTAAATGCTAGTAAATATTATCTGCATGAGGATCCAGTGCAGTATTTTCACCTACCACGAAATTATACTTGCTGACCGTTTTCTCACTGATAATATTTCTTCAATGACTTCATCCCAGGATGTAATGAACCCGACTGTAATTCGAACTCAGCTCTCCGAATTCTCATTTCAAAGCACCCTCCACTGCACCACCTATGCAGCTTTGACAATTAGAACTAAAATATTTTTATGTCTTTAAGATAGTAATCTTTGGTTCGAAATTCAAAACGTTATTGAAGACATTTTCTAAATGTTCCTTTACTGATTATTATTTTTCATGTTTTAAAATGTAATTCATATGCTTGGGAATATGGCGAACAATGGCTAACAGATCGAGAAAATATTGAGAACAAGACAAAGTTTTGAAACCTCAAGCATGGAGCATTTGCAATGTCAATTGTACAAAATATAAACGAACATTATCATGGCGTAAAAATGCTTTTCTTCCATTGACGTATTATTTGGTTTTATTGCAGATGATTTTTCTATACACCTTTTCATATTCTTAGCAATACAAATTAGCATTCATATGAGAGAAAGCTGTTATGAGCCATAGACGACCATCCAATGATTATAACCATTTGATGAGGTATCATTGGCCTTAGAAAACGTTTTCGTTCATTCTTACGCCCAATCACTGAACAGATTGTATTTAGTTGTCGTGCAAGAGACACTTTACATTGCAAGCTGCTATCCATTCAAAACGGAAATATCTTTTGTTCCGATAGGCATAATTTAGAAAAGAAACGATAATGAAAGTGACTCACCCTAGAATTCAAAGTATAGTTCCATTCTTTAACCTTTAGAATAATACAATCTAACAAATATGTTTTGAATACGAGTTTATAAAATATGTTTAGAAAGTTACAAGCTAGAAAAATACGTTTAGACTTCTACAAGGATCAAAATATGTTTAGAATATTGCAAAATTATAAAAAATGTTTAGAAAGTTACAAGCTAGAAAAATACGTTTAGACTTCTACAAGGATCAAAATATGTTTAGAATATTGCAAAATTATAAAAAATGTTTAGAAAGTTACAAGCTAGAAAAATACGTTTAGACTTCTACAAGGATCAAAATATGTTTAGAATATTGCAAAATTATAAAAAATGTTTAGAAAGTTACAAGCTAGAAAAATACGTTTAGACTTCTACAAGGATCAAAATATGTTTAGAATATTGCAAAATTATAAAAAATGTTTAGAAAGTTACAAGCTAGAAAAATACGTTTAGACTTCTACAAGGATCAAAATATGTTTAGAATATTGCAAAATTATAAAAAATGTTTAGAAAGTTACAAGCTAGAAAAATACGTTTAGACTTCTACAAGGATCAAAATATGTTTAGAATATTGCAAAATTATAAAAAATGTTTAGAAAGTTACAAGCTAGAAAAATACGTTTAGACTTCTACAAGGATCAAAATATGTTTAGAATATTGCAAAATTATAAAAAATGTTTAGAAAGTTACAAGCTAGAAAAATACGTTTAGACTTCTACAAGGATCAAAATATGTTTAGAATATTGCAAAATTATACAAAATGTTTAGAAAGTTACAAGCTAGAAAAATACGTTTAGACTTCTACAAGGATCAAAATATGTTTAGAATATTGCAAAATTATAAAAAATGTTTAGAAAGTTACAAGCTAGAAAAATACGTTTAGACTTCTACAAGGATCAAAATATGTTTAGAATATTGCAAAATTATAAAAAATGTTTAGAAAGTTACAAGCTAGCAAAATATGTTGAGACTATCACAAGGTAACAAAATGCGTTTAAACAATTGCGAGGTAACTGTTTAGACTATTACAAGTCAACAAAATATTTTCAGACTATTGCAAGCTTTTTTAGAATATTACGAGGCTGTAGAATATGTTTATACTATTAGTATAAACCAAACGGGGTGATAGTAAATAGTAAACAGCTCCTATCACCCCGGGACAAGGTGAGTCTGGGATCAATGGTAATTAAGGAGTCACTTCACTCTCCCCAAAACTCTGGCACTCCAACACAAAAGTCTTACCATTGGTTGCAGTTTAATGTCAGACCCAGGCTATCACGAGCTAGCAAAATATGTTTAGACTATTACAAGTCAATAAAATATTTTTAAACTATTGCAAGCTATTTTTTTAGAATATTATGAGGCTGTAAAATATTTTTATACTATTAGTATAAACCAAGATATGTTGACTCTTATAATGTTTTAAAGTATGTTTTAGAAAAATTACAAAATAATAAAATATGTTTCCACTATTACAAAGATGTAAAATAGTTTGTACAAAGTCGTAAAATATGTTTAGGCACAGTTGCAAAAAAAAATGTTTAGGCTATTACAAGCTAGTAAAATATTTTTGGACTGTTACCCAGTTGTAAGATATGTTTAGAGTATTCCAAGGAAATAAATACCAAACAGAATATGACGTGAACAATTTGGTGTAGAGGATTAGCAATATGACTGTAGACTGGTTCCGTCTCTCGCCATAAGATTCCGTGGCCGAATTGGTTGTGACATCGTCCATGAAAGATGACGTCTCAGAGTACGGGATACGAGTTTATGTTTTGCCAGCAAACGCTTCTTTGTTCCTACGTAACGTCACTTACTTTTACGAACGGGGAGAGAAGTATTTAAAATTGAAATGTTACGATAATGAGCAATAATAAATCTTTAAAAAAATGACCACATAAAAAATTGTTCACATTATGATTCTATTTATTAAGCAAATATGCCATTTTTGTTTTGCATCCCTCATAAGTGCTCTATATTTGCGGTCTTGTGCCAAACTACTCAAAGTTTATAAAACAACTTTTAGGTTCGTGAACTAATGTGCACTGTGAAGAAATGGCTGACAATTTCGACCTCGAAAGAATGAGTACTCTAGTGATTTCGTTCCTTAGTGGGCGCTCCATATTTGTAGCCTTGTGCCAACCTAGGCTCAATATATGATTTGACTGTAGTTCTGCTTCTATGCATTTGTACGAGAGAGTAGTATTGGAACATTGATAGCATGTTCCGTTTAATCATGCGGAAATGCTTTATTCTAGGGCATCGTTTTTTAGCCGATGCACCCGGGTGCACTAATACACCCTGAAATGTAACCAGGTGCATCCCAAGTTAATAAAAGAGTAATTAATGAATTATTTTGATATTTAAAAAAATCTTTATTTTCAAAAAGCAATGGGGCACCAAGCACATGATTTCCATGTGGATAACCCTTTTTATTTTGACTTCCACAAGGGGTTTAAATCAGTCATTATCGGCCACTCTAAGAAAATGGCAGATTCTTTATAAATAAAAACTGTACTGCTAATCTGTGTAAATTCTAATGTGAGTATGTTTGTCACATTTATGCATAACATTTTTTTACAATGATGTTAACCCTGTACAAGGCCGTCCTCGTTATGACGATAAATTACATCCGCGTCCTGGTTAAGACGATAAACTACGTCCAGCAGCAAGGCCTCTGATCAGGAGGTTTTGAGGAGCATTCTGTTGAAGTTTCTTCTAGACTCGATGAATTACTTAATTATGATATATATATATATATATATATATATATATATATATATATATATATATATATATATATATATATATATATATATTTAAATAAATAAAGTAAACAAAAATAATTGAAATAAATAATATACATAATAATTGAACAAAATAAATAACAAAATAATTTATATATGTTAAATAAATATTATATATATAAATAAATATATTTAAATAAATTTGAATAGACCAAATGAATAAAAAATTATATATATATATATATATATATATATATATATATATATATATATAAAATACAGTTATATATATATATGTATATATATATATATATATATATATATATATATATATATATATATGTCTATAATTCTGAGATGAGGTATTATGTACGCTATTTACATTATTCGGTCGAAACGTAGTAATAAATATGGCGACAAAGATGAGGGCAATAGTCCGAATAATGTAAATAGTGTGTGTGTGTGTGTGTATATATATATATATATATATATATATATATATATATATATATATATATATATGTCTATAATTCTGAGATGAGGTATTATGTACGCTATTTACATTATTCGGTCGAAACGTAGTAATAAATATGGCGACAAAGATGAGGGCAATAGTCCGAATAATGTAAATAGTGTGTGTGTGTGTGTGTGTGTATATATATATATATATATATATATATATATATATATATATATATATATATATATATATATATAATTAAAAGATTCAATATTAAAAATCTGGAACATTAAGTATCACCTCTTTAGCGTCTTCATAGCCAGATATATTAGGATTCGAACCATAAAAGTCACTTGAATTCTTCACCCGACATTGCGTTGTGCATAAAGAGATGCGAGATAATATGCGTATATATATATATATATATATATATATATATATATATATATATATATATATATAAGAAATATAGTCTTAAGGTGTGCTATATTTATGGAATAAAGTGCTCAATATCAGAGATAGAGCGTGTGTAAATATAAAAGTGAACATAGAAGTCAACACTTAGAGGCGACAGACTGTTTCGTTAACACCTGCACTGTGTGTGCGATAAGTTGGAATTCTATTACCATATATATATAGATAACTTTGCTTAGATGTGGCACAATGCCCATCAAATTCACCGCAAGCAAGGCAATAAAGCCACTGAGACCCAATTTGGGTAGCGGGTGTGAAAGAATTAATAAACAGAGACATTATTAAGCAGCGAGAACAATAGAAGGGATATATATATATATATATATATATATATATATATATATATATATATATATATATATATATAATAAATAAAAATGAAAATAATATATCTAATATTAATATAAAATATAAATAAAATAATATATTTAGTAAATTGTTAGTGGGCCTGTGTGTGGTATGTTGTGGTTGATGAAATGGCAAGAAGCGACGAGTTCATTTATTCACAAATCTCCCACAATATTATCCCACTTGATCCGGAAATATCAACACCTGAAAAAAGTTTTAAAGTTGAAGATGAAAATCTCACAATTTGAGGGCGAAGATTTCATCAGTCCGTTATGTGCCATGCATGATACACACTTAGGTGATCATGTATCTTTTGATACGTGACTCACGAGGCAGATTTTTTTCCCACAGTAGATTGTCATTTCTTTCTGCGGTAGACCACTTGCCATCCAAAGCTATAGAACCAAGTCTGTCCTGCTATTTCCCCATAGCTGGGTGGGGAGAAGATGAGGATTCATACCTTTCCCAAGGGTATTAGCATGTAAGTGAATGTAATGGATTCGACTATAGTTATACAAAATGTAATGAGAGGAAACTTTAAATTTGTATATGGTTATCATATAAGCGTTGCTTAGATGTGGCACAATGCCTATCAAATTCACCCCAAGCAAGGCAATAAATCCACTGAGTCACAAGTTGGGTACCGGGTGTGAAAGAATTAATAAACAGAGACATTATTAAGCAGCGAGAACAATAGCAGGGATATATATATATATATATATATATATATATATATATATATATATATATATATATATATATATATATATAATTAACCCCAAGCAAGGCAGTAATGATGGGTGGGTGTGAAATAATTATAAAATTACAAAACTTTAAGGAGGGAGAAAAATAGAAGAGTAATCAGGAAGGCAGTAGATAACGATTGACATTGCATTTAAATTTTTGAAGATCAAAGTTGGGTGGAAAGTAAGAAGATGGAAGAGCGTTTCACCAGCGAGAAGTGCGATTTGGTTTGGTTGATTTTCTTTAGCAGCATATAAACCTCTATGGGTTCATTAATGCCGAAATCTAAATATTTCGAACGCACCTGCATGTCTTCAACTAGAGATAAAATGTATTGCTGGTAATTTTACAATAAAAAATCTATTTTTATGCCTTCATAGTGTTTTGTTTTTGTTTGGCGGGCAGGGGATAGCTGGGACCCTAACAGGTTCTACCAACCTGGGTCAGGGTAAACCTTGGAACAAGAGCAATTAAGAGGTAATTCCACGCTCCTCAAAACCTCTAATCTCCTGATCACCGTAAATATTTTTTTAAGCATTTCACCCCAAGCAAGGCGGGAAGCCACTAGGACGCAAGGGGTTACAGAAAATTTAGAGCAAGATCAGATAGGAGTGATAGAAGAAAGGATGAGGGGGAGGGTAGTGGATAGATCAAGGCAACTGGCGATGTCGATTGACATTACACTTGAATAGCTGGAGATTATAGCTCTCAGGGAAACAGGAATAGGGAAGGGAGATCCACAGGCGAGAGGTGCGACACAGGAGTCGCGAGAAGTGCGTGAAAAGAGGCTGGTAAGATAGAACTTACGGTTACATTTAGCCAATTCAATTGTAAATTGATGAGACCTTCTTGCCAATCTAATACTGCGCTTAAATTCATAAAGTCTAGGTACCATAGAGAAAAGCTAATTCATGTTAAAGTTTTAGAAAGACCCTTCATTTTCTTATTTTCTTTTCTTATTTTTCGATTATCTCCCCTGGTATACGTTGGTGTTATTGGGAGCGACACAGAATCAATTCATTTATGAACACGATTTTCTCATTTCGAAGAGTGTCAATAGTTTGAACGGTAATTCAATAACCGCAGAGTAGCGCCTGCCAATACGAAGTGGCTTCAAGGTTTCATTTTTCTTGTGTTTCTTTTTCATATCAGGAATTCGAGTTGACTTCTATTCTATCCGTCTTTCCTTTTCGGAATTTTGTTTTTTTTTTATCTTCTTTAATCCTATCATTTGAGTAATATCCAACAACTTTCCGAAGAAAAGATTTCTTGTTTTTTTTTTATATCTCTTTTTGTTGGTTATTTTGAAGTTTGTTGGCTGCACATCAATCGGAAAATTCTCCATTCAGGTGTGCGTTCACAAGCACGCATATATTTATACTGCCGATACGATAAAGATAGATAGATAGATAGATAGATAGATAGATAGATAGATAGATAGATAGATATGAAAACACTGATAGATAGATAGATAGATAGATAGATAGATAGATATAAAAACACTGGTAGATAGATAGATAGATAGATAGATAGATAGATAGATAGATAGATAGATATGAAAACACTGATAGATAGATAGATAGATAGATAGATAGATAGATAGATAGATATAAAAACACTGGTAGATAGATAGATAGAAAGATAGATAGATAGATAGATAGATAGATAGATAGATAGATAGATAGATAGATAGATAGATAGATATAAAAACACTGGTAGATAGATAGATAGATATAAAAACACTGGTAGATAGATAGATTCATTAACCGAGCAGCTACTAAAACTGTCGGTTGAAATTTATAAAATCTTTTTCTTAAACAATTTTTTCAAGAATATATGTTTCTCGAGTCTAGTATCTGACATTGCTCTTTCCATTATTAATAAGGCTTTCCTTTCTAAACTTTAATCAGAAATAGTGTGCAATGTCAACATCGTCATTGTGTCATTAATTTATCTGGAGTTTTCCTTTGTAACCTTTTATCTGAAGCAGTATGGAACGTCAACATCTTGCATACGTCATTAATTCATCTTCGAACAATATGTGATATCCATTTTAGTTGTTACTGCTGTCGAATTTCCTCTAGTGATGTCCTTTATGTTATCTGGTACAGGTCTTCGAGATTCTGTAGTGCCAATCGACAAATTTCGAAGAAGGGTGGTCTTCACCAAGACTAACAATGCTTCATTCACTCAAAGTCACATATTGTTATATACAGATAAAAAGAGAGAAAAAAAAAACGTTGAGAGATAAATAAATAAATATGTATATAAAATAAATCGAAGAGTACACATATATACCGCCAAAATGGATTATTGGTGGTACCATGAACGAGCAGGTCATTTATATTACGTGGCATGATCTGGTTGAATGACGATATGACTCTTAGGAATGGGAACCATGTGACCAACTACGTACACGCCCCAAATCATCTGGCCAACCTATCGTGTGCTGAGGCAGAATTTACTCGGAAACACACACACACACACACATATATATATAGATATATATATATATATATATATATATACACGTTTCATTAAATAATATAGACAAGTGTTCAACGATAATGTTATTAAACTTATCAGACGTTACGAAATATATAATCTGGGCAAACTATCGTGTACTGAGGCAGAATTTACTCGGAAACATATATATATATATATATATATATATATATATATATATATATATACGTGTGTGTGTATATATATATATATATATATATATATATATACGTGTGTGTGTATATATATATATATATATATATATATATATATATATATACGTGTGTGTGTATATATATATATATATATATATATATATATATACGTGTGTGTGTATATATATATATATATATATATATATATACGTGTGTGTGTATATATATATATATATATATATATATATATACGTGTGTGTGTATATATATATATATATATATATATATACACACACGTATATATATATATATATATATATATATATATATACACACACACGTATATATATATATATATATATATATATATATATATATGTAAAACTTGTTTTAGTGGACACACGTGTTTCTGTTGTCATCAACGTTTTTTAACTTCTTTAATAGTGAAATTAATTTCAACCGACTTAAAGCCAGAAGTCCTGCTAGACAAAAACATGCTTCCCAAAAGAAATGGATTGTTTATTTCTTTTCGTTTGCCTACAGCATATCAACATCTCAATGGGTTATTTAATGCCAACAAGATTTTTTATTACTGGTAATATTATTTATTTTTTCAGAAATGTATTGCTGGTAATATTTTGTTCCAAAAACTGTATTTCTGGTATTAAAACCTGATTTCACACTTTAATAGTGTCTTGACCGCATTTTGGGGGTTAACTATTTGCTGGGACCCTAACAGTTGTGTGTGTTTGCGTATGTGTGTGTGTGTTTGCGATAACGATATATGCATTTTTATATATCAAGAACAAAACAATATTGGTGAAAACAAAGCGGAAAATGTTTTCATGTAACGCTTTTTGTCCTATCAAGGACGAAACGCATCACAGAAGTTTTTTTTCCACTTTGTCATATATATATATATATATATATATATATATATATATATTCTCCTTTTCTTTTCCCCATATCATTTCCGTTGAGTTGACCGATTAAATAGGTCAATGTCTGATCCTTACCCCCTCCTTCCTCAATATTAAGTATTATAATAAAAAGAAATATAAAAATAAATTTTAAAACTCTCCCTTCCATCTCTAAACTCGACCATGTCTCTGACACCATCCGTCGCTACCTTCTGTTTCAACTTATATAAGCTTAATACTGCCCGTGAAAGTGTAAATTTTAATTTCATTTTTCGTTTCACCTTTTGAAAATGATGTCTGAAAATCAAGGGAAAAATAAAAAATCTCTGGTGAAATAAATTATTACAATGGGGCCTTAAAGTGGTCTGTTTTTCTTTAAATTAAATTACACACACACACACACACACACACATATATATATATATATATATATGTGTGTGTGTGTTTGTGTGTTCACGCGCATGTGCGTGTGTAAATCGACGAATATCGATTTTTCGTGTTATTCATGCACAGGGAGTATTTGCAAATCATTTAATTATCTCTGCTTTTCAAGTCTCCGACGCCGTAGTAGCATCGTTTGGGACATTATAATCCAATCTGTATTTTCGGAATGGTCAGACAATCTGAATTAAGGAAATCTTGCCTTTTTTCCGTCTCACGCGAACTGAAATAGAGCAACTTAGTTTCTTTGTTTCGCATCAGTTTCTTTCAGCATTCTACGCTGAATCAAACGAGAGCTATCAATTACAAAACACCGAATCCTGTTACATGTTAGTAGACCCAAAAAGCAGACTAAGATACTCAAAGATCGCTGACTTTCACTGATTTATGACCTACAAAAATTGCAAGACAAGAGAGACGGATAGAGGCAGGTAGATGTAGATATAGATAAATACGTCTTACATCCAAAACTTTCTATTTCAGTCACTCCTAACCTAACCTAGCCTAACAAAACTAGGTCGTCCGTCGGGACGCCGCATATCATCTTCAAGCTTCTTCCTGGTTCCGTTGACGTGTGTAATCATAAAGGGTTTCGCTTGCGCATATATTTGGAGACACAAGACGCTACTCTATGCGTTCCATCTGACTCGGAATAATTAGGAATCATCCATTGTCTAGCACGAAGAATACTTTGTCTAGCACCATTGCAATTCATTGACCACACCCAACATCCTGCTGCTGATACCTTCTCCGTAACCCTGGTACTATACCTTTAGCAAATGGCAACTCGTAATTTGGTCGATACGATTTTGAATTTAGATTTGTCCGTCTCCTAGACTGATAGTCTTTCTGTCCTGCCACTCAATTCATAGTTGAGTGAGGAAGAGATGGATTCATGCCTTTCCCAAGGGTATTTGAGCGTAAGTGAATGTAATGAACACGACTGGAATTCGAACTCGACTCGATTTTTTTTTATTCCGAACCGCTACCGATTATACCATCCACACATCCACGTTGTCCATATCTACCAATCTATCTCAGTCAATATATTTCAGTTGATCTAACTCATTTTTTACGTTTGTCAATCTCATCCATTTCCCATCAATCAAAACCTGTATATAAATATCTATTTATCAATCTATCTCAGTTTGTATACAGCAGTATATTTTTTCTTGAATTCTTTATAAGATGAAGCTTTGTCAACCATTGTTAATTTTAGACGAGTAATTCGTTCACCTTCGTTTTTGTCGATTTTCGTCAAAACTACACTGCAATTGTAAACTCGCAAATCGAAAATAGTAATATCCTCAATGAAACTCAAACTTACATCCCCCTTCTCTTCGAAAAGCCTGTTTTCTGTAGCAATTGCTCCAATGCCTGAGCTCCAAGAGATTTATGCTTTAGCCGAGGTAACCGGCGTTGCCCGGGCGTATATGACTGCAATTGTATAACCGCACCCTCTGTCTAGAAATGTCTGCCTGTGTCTCCGCTTGCATGCATCATTCGTTGGTATACTAAGCTACTCCCCGCTCCCCACTCATTTTTTACAGTATTTCCTTCACACGATTTTGATTGTTCTTAATAAAGGGATTCCATCGAGAAAACCTTCTTGTGTGATCGTTTCACGGGGCCAAATTGTTTCAATGTTTTAGATATTCAGTAAATTTCCTATGGCCGTAATAATTTTCAAATATTATGGCATTGTTCACAAATCTAATAATCAAACAAAAACAGGGATAAAGCGTCAGAGCTTAATTCAACTGCAAGTGCAAACGCATGAACGCTACCCCTTCTTCGCACGTTTAATGTACAGCTAGGGTTAATAAGAGGTTCTTCGGTAATTTTTCCCTTTTAGTGCTTCAATAATACTTTTCAAATAATCTTTGCATCAAAGGTTGTTCGAATGCTATTTTACCATGGAATCATATGAAGAAACTATTAGATAAATGGCAAAACCCGATTTTGGACCTAGTTTTTCGCAAATTTTATCCACTTAACTGAAATAATTTAAACCAAACATTCACCCAAGAGAATTTGGGTGCCATATGTAATTTACATGGCAAATTTAGTAAGCATCGGATGAAAAACCAGGGAGTTATAGACGAAAAAGTTGTTTTTTTAGTTTTTTTGTGTTTTTTTTTTTTGTGGGGAAGTGAGCAGGACTAAAACCACACCATTTTATTTTTTGCATGATGGCAATTTTTCTGCGACATGTTTGAAGAAAATCAGATAAAAAATGGGGAAGTTATTCAAGTTTGTTTTATTTTAAGTAGTACGAAAAACAATCTTTTCACAGTTTTTTACCATTTTTGTATGAAGCCAATATCGCAGGAAAACTATCAAGGACACTAAATAAACCTCGTAACATGAGCTATGTTTTGCATTAAGTGCAAAGAACTGCATTAAGGTCAAAGAACTGCATTAAGGTCAAAGAACTGCATTAAGGTCAAAGAACATCAGCTCATCCGATAAATATTTTGTTCGCGTGTAACTTTGCCTTTGTTTTTGCAAAATGTCGTATCCACCTTCAGTTTTATTGATTTTTCTGCTAAACCCCACTTCCGGAGATTAAAACATTTAGTCTAGACCTATCACGCTAAATTTGCAATATGTGTGTACAATTTCATCAAAATTGGTCGAGAAATGTGGACCTGCATAAATAGCATACACACACAGAGAGACAGACAGAAATACAGACATCTGTTTTATAGATATAGATAAAAGATCTGATCTATAAATATTTATCCTTTATACTCCACCGATCGGCGCCATATTTGATATATTCATTGACAATGCATTAATCTAATAAAAATTTAATATATTAATGCAACTACAACAAAACATTGTCTAATACACATACATACATACATACATACATACATACATATATATATATATATATATATATATATATATATATATTAAGTATTATGCGCCGAGCAAGGCGGGAAGCCACTAGGACACAGGGGGTTGCAGAAGATTTGGAGCGAGAGAAGACAGGAGTGATAGAAGAAAGGATGAGGAGAGGGATAGTGGATAGATCAAGGTAACTGGAGATGTCGATTGACATTACATTTGAATAGTTGGAGATTATAGCTCTCAGGGAAACAGTAATAGGGAAGGGTGTTCCACAGGCGAGAGGTGCGAGATATGAAGCTATTGGAGTAGAAGAGACGGCTACATTTAAAAGTTTCTACAATGAAAGGGTGAGAGCGGGATGCCAGCCTCGTAGGACGCTTGAATTCATGAAGTAAAGCAGCTCATTACCATGAAAGTATTTGTAAAAATGACAGAGAGAGGCGACGGCGCGTCTGTGAGAGAGCAACTGTAGACGAGATGCCAGATCAGGGCCAATTATATTACATATCCGCCTCTGGATCTTGTCAAGAACTTCGAGGTAAACAGAAGGTGCATCAGACCATATATGGCAGCAATACTTCATGCAAGGGGTAATGGTTGATTTGTATATTTGAAGGATCGATACCGGGCAGAAAAACTTCCTGGCGCGGCACAGAGAGCCAACTATCCTTGCGGTGGACGAAGCAATTGACTCAATGTATTTGTTCCATCTCAGGTCGGCAGTCAACGTGAGACCGAGCAGACGCAGAGAGTTGTCTGTTTTTCTTTAATATACATATATATATATATATATATATATATATATATATATATATATATATATATATTAAAGAAAAACAGACCACCTTAAGGTTCCATTACAATAATTTATTTCACCAGAGCCCTTGTAAAGGACGCCGGATCATCAGATAGCACTTCCAAAAGATGAAACGAAAAATGAAATGAAAATTCACACTTTTGATGGGTAGTGTAAATTTTTGTAATTTAACAGAGGGGGTAATGAGGAGTGGTTTGAGAGACATGGTCGAGTTTAGAGAGAGTTTATTTTAATATTTCTTTCAATCATACTTAGTACTGGGGGAGGAGGGACCAGACCATGACATATTTAATCGGTCAACTTAACGTAAGTAATATATTGAAAATGGAGGGGAGAAGAGAGAAAAAGAAAAAGAAAAAAGAAAGAAGTGGGAAGTAAAGGGAAAAAGGCTGTAAATAGGTTTCACGTAGGAAGGAGAGGAATGGTATAGTTTTAGCAATTTATGTAAAAAAAAATAGATTTTAATGTTTGATAGTAATTTAAATGTCTAAAAAAATCTACAAAGAAATTAATTTGATGTTTGCTAGCAATTTAAATATTTAACTCTTTTACAAATAATTTAAGGATTTAATATAAGTTAAATACTGTATTTATGAACACATTCATAGAAAACGCATAAAAATTTTTTTTAAATATATAACAGTTAACTAATAGTAATCTTTTAATATTGTAAAAGACTGTTAAGGTAACATCTTATCAGTTTGAATCTAATTCATGAATGTAATTTGTAACTATTTAAATATATATATATATATATATATATATATATATATATATATATATATATATATATATATATAGTTACAAATTACATTCATCCGGCAGCAAGTCTTCTAATTGGGAAATTGGAGGATTTAAGGAGCGTGGAGCCACCTTTTAATTGCTGTTCTTCCCAGGTCCTCCCTGACCCGGGGGTGGTGGTAGCACGTGTTAGGCTCCCAACTATGGGGAAATAGTGTCTACCAGGGCTGACGAAGCTCTTTAGTGTTATAGATCACGATTGGTCTAGGAGATGGAAAACTCTTACACAAAAATCCTGAGGTATATTGTCTGCTTCGTCTGTGGCATTTATTTGCACCGACTGAGTGTACCAATAGTTCCGAAAAGTGTGGATGGTTCTGCACAAGCCTTGACCACTTTAATCAAATCACTTGTATGGGTTTTCTGGCGGTTTACCTTGATTCCTATATATATATATATATATATATATATATATATATATATATATATATTAGAACTAGAATAAACAGGATTATACTGGATGCTTCGTATTTGAAACAGAAGTCACATTTTTGTTTATAAAACAAAAAAAATGTGTTACCCTCTACAGAGTTCGAACCTGTGTCCCTACTTTGTAAGGGGAAAACCACTTGTGTGATTTATCGCTCGATTTATATCTATGGCCGGGCGTTCGTTTCTCAATGTAGAACTTCTATGTGCTAATTGTAGTCATTATCTTCGGTTATTTTGGTTTTATCATTACTATACAAAATTATTGATATCGAATTTTCTTTGTGAAAGACTCATTCATTTGTGCCATACGTGATGCTCACTTGGGTGATAATGTTTCTTTCGATTCATGACTGGCTAAGAAGAACATTTTCCTGCAGTGAGTTACCATTTCTTTCTGCGGTAGACTCGTTGCCAAGCAAGACTATAGGAAGGACCCAGTATGCCCTTCTTTCTGGGAGGAGAAGAGATGGATTCATACCTTTCCCTAAGGTATTTGCGCCTAAGTGAATGTAACAAACTCAACTGGAATTCGAACTCGGATCTCCAATTTCTCAATCCGAGCTATTATCCATTACAACACAGCTCACATCTGATACAACTAGAGACCGAAAAAATATTTACACTTTATAAAGATAAAGAGTAAATTTATAACGTTTGATCTTCTGACAACTCTAAAGTTCTAGTAGTTCAAACGGTAACGCAGCTGTCACGCTAAAAGCAAGCAATATATATTTTTCTCTTAACTTAAACTAGCAAGATTAACCGAAGCCTTCATTGCTAAAAACGGATGCCAGCCATCATGTTACAAACAGTTCTAGGCTAATTTATTTTTCTGCATTTGAAATTAATAAATTAACGCGCGAATTAAAATTTGATTTGTATCTTTAAATGACAACATCTTTTTTCTTTGTTTTCTAATTTTAAGTTCATTAACACTTCCTCTCTGTACAGTTAATTCGTTTCGTGTTTCACACCAACAAAACATCTTGCCAGAAAACTGATCACGAAAATGGCGACTCTCTCGTAAGGAGCCAAGAATAACCGAACAATTGCTTTGATGTAACGACCACATCGCCGCTAGAAACGATCGTAAAAAAGAACATGTGAGACCGTTATATATATATATATATATATATATATATATATATATATGCAATTTCTTTAATATCTTATTTTCTTTGGCATCTACACTGAGATTCCTTTCAACATGAAAGAAAGTTCTCCTCTGAAATATATTTACTATGGGAATAATTCAAGCAAGTTTCTTATATAATTACTTTATTATTATTTTTAAATATTTATTAACAGTGGCTAAATTGTTAGTATTCTGACCATGAGACCCGGGTTCGTATCTCTCCTATGGCCGATTTTCTCAGAGGTAACTTCTTTATAATATCGGCCAAGGGGACGATCTCAGCGTTTTGACCTGTTGGCGAGTGCCTGGAAACTATGTCAGGTGTTGAACCTTGTGAGAGAAATCGGGCAGACGGAACTATTCAGAGACCGTCTATCGTTGTGTTTGCATGAAATCACAAGCCATCGGGACCGAGTTTTTGAGCCTAGTGGCCTTTTTCAACTGTTGAGAATGACTGATTAAGAACTCTTGTCTAGAAACTGAAGTCGACGTCTTCTTTTTTTTTCTTCTTCTTCTTCTTCTTCTTCTATCCTTCAGGACGTTGGTGAGCGTGGCTTCCCACAATTTCTTGTCTGTTATAGCTCTTAATAAATGATGTCTTTTATGTTCTCCCCTAAGCCCTATTCTGTAGTCCATTTACTCAAACTCGCTAGGTAGGTCATGCGTTGCTTCCTCTGCCTCTCTTGCCTTTAATTTGCCCTCTGAGTATCAAATTTTCCAAGCCGTCTTTCATCATTATATTCCCTAGAAATTTGAACTGTCGCTTTGTGATATTAAGTATAAGTGTCCTTTTTGTTTTGATTTTCTCTAAAACTTCGTCGTTGCTCACATATTTCATCTATGGTATTCTCAGCATTCTTCTGTAGAACTACATGGTGCTTCAAGTTTTTTTTTTCATCTGTGAAGAGATTGCCCAGCAGTCGCTGCCATATATTAGGTTGGTGCAAAAATAATGACGTAATAATGTCGTTTTTTGACGTTAAAAAATACGTCGAGAAACGACATTATTACGTCATTATTTTTGCACCAACCTAATAGGAGGACTGATATCATGTAACATCTCAATACTCTTTTCTTTTGTTTCTAACGAAGTTTTCCTGTTTTTTAATACTTTGCTTAGATTTTGGAAGGCATCTTTCGCTATCACCAATACCCCTTCGGATTTCAGTGTTGCCCTTTCTGTCTTTTGTTAAAATCCTTCCCAGATATTTAAATTGTCGTATTTGTTTGATTTTGGTTTCTCTAATTTGTAATCTGTATGTTGGCCTGTTCCATTTCGCGACAACCATGCATTCAATCTTTTTGCAATTAATGTTTAGTCCTTTCTTCTCGCTTTCCTTCACTACCTTCTGTAGGAGTTCCTGTTGATTCCTTTTGGGGTCTGCTCTCGAAACTGTGTCATCTGCATATCTTATGTTGTTAAGATCGTAACCGCCAATAATAAATCCTGGCAGTATTTCTAATTCTCTCAGAATCGCCTCAATCGATAAGTTGAATAAGTTCGGTGAAAAGACACATCATTATCTTACATCCCTTTCTATTCATTGAATTAAATTTCTATTTGTATGCAAGCCGTTTGTTGATAGTACATGATCTAGATTAGTCTAATATCCTTCCAAAATATATCAAGTTTACCTAGTGGTTCCATTTTATCATAGACCTCGAGTTAGTTCTGTAGGTGTTAAAAAACACAAATACACCTGACCATTAGGATTACCCTGAAACTCGAGCAGAGGAACATACTCGAAAACGAGTCATTACTTATTAAATCAATCTATATTTTCTTACAGATATTTTCATGTGTTATTTTATTTCTAATATATATTAACAATATTCGTCTTTTTCTGTAGATATATTTTTTTTCAATAAAGTTCCATAAAGTTCGTGTGCACTTTAAAAAATTATAACTTTATTTGTATTTGCGATAGAAATAATTTGTAAAAAGAATTAGAAAGAAGTCAATCTATATTTTTTAAGGTTTTATTGAAATTTTATTTAAGTTTCCTCCATCATTAGCAATACAAAGGGTAATACGATTTTGCAGTTCACGGAAAATATTTGCCAACTGATTTACAGTAATGCTTGAAATCACATTAGTTATTTTTAGCGATACTAGGTATATTAAACTTTATAAGATCTTTTACAGATTATTTCTATCGCAAATACAAATAAAGTTATAAATTTTTTAAAGTGCACACGAACTTTATGGTCACCCTGTATTTATTAACATACCTACCTACTTCTGGTTTTTGATACTGTTATACTCCGCTGCAAATTAGGTCACTTTCTGATGGAGTCTAGTTGTCCGCCGAATGGGGACGCTAGGAAAGCAAACACAAAATAAATTTAAAAAAAGTCTTCTGCGCAGGAGCTCCGACCATCATATCCGGTCTACAAAACAAATCCGCGTAAAAATCTATAATACAACATAAAAGAAGACAATTACAAACTTTACTCCCAAAGAAAAAAGATGAGCTCAAAAGTCACTAGACTTGCTGGCACAGAACGAAGCCAACAGCCCAGCTGTCATTTCCACGCACTCTCCACATCACCGCAGTGACTTCAGTCAACCGACTCAACGCATATTCGCTCGATGCACACCTCCCTCCAAACAGACACACCATGATCACATGCACATATTCCGCTCGTATTCTCTGTACCCTCAAAGTTAGATTCAAAGCTGCACTAATCCACTTCTTGCTCCTCTCGACCTCACAACCGTAAACTGGATTACACGACCTGACAAACGCATCAACTCCAGGCTTTAAAATTTCTATCGTTCCTTCAAAGGCGCCACATTCTGCCCACATACAGATGTTGCCGGTATTAATTCCTATTGAAAGAGAAAGAAAAGTAGAAATATTTTTACTTGGAAAAGAAAGTTTCGTTCGAATCAGTTATCACTGCAAAAGAAACGCCTGGGTTTTGAGCATTTTTAATTTATTTTTTTTTATATTTCAGTTGCTTCTCTGTGTCTTTTCTATAAATACTTTCATGGTAATTGTTCGGATGAGCTTTTCACTATAGTACCTAGACTTTTTTTTTATTTAAGCGCAGTACTAAATTGGTGTCGAGAATCCACCAATTTACAGTTGAGTTGGTTAGATGTAGTCGTAAGTTCTATGCTAACACTTTCCTTTTCTCGCTTGTGGAACTCCTTTCCGGCTCCATGCTTTCTAGCCAACTTTTTTCTGCAAAAGTTTAGACGCAATGTCAATCGCTATCTACTGTCTTCCTGATTACTTTTTTCTCTTCCCATTCATTATTAAAGTTTCTGTTCCTAATTCTTCCACACCCAGTAACCCCTTGTGTTTGAGTAATACCGAAAAAATGTCTTTAAAAAAAAAACTGAAAAGATCGATAAATCAAAAAGAGCATTTCTCGAAGGTTAAATTTAAAACGCGTTCCACAGAAGTGCAGCTCGTTGTTATTTTAAAGCCAAGTATTTATTTTCTGCATTGTGAAATGTGTTATTGCAATTGATTTAGTTATATTATTTTTCTTAATAACTAAACTGAAAAACGATTTTCGGCCGACATTTGGATGGCTTCACTATTGGAAATTAGTCAAAAAATAGTTTATATGCGTAGTTAAAAAAAGAAAAAAAACAGAGGCTTGTAAGTGAAAATACGAAGACATTAGTTGCTTTATTTTCAATTATGTGCATACATCACTCGACCTTGTAAAAGTGAGAGGAATTTAAGATACAAGCAAGTTCAAAGAACAAGCTTGAAATGAAACATATGGGAAAGCTATAGCCAAATTAATACATTCTGAAAGAAGATACGTGTGTGATTCCCTGTGTGTCTCTATCCGTGTATCTCTGTGTGTCTGTAGGTGTATTTTGGGGGCGTGTGGGACTCTGATAAAAGACAATAACGATTATCAAATGTTCGCAAAAGATAAAACATAACACAGACAGATGTATGTGTCCCGATATATATATATATGTGTGTGTGTGTATGTGCGTGTGTGTGTGTGTGTGTATATATATATACATATGTATATATATATATATATATATATATATATATATATATATATATATAATCATTTGAATGCCTTTTAATGTATATACTTGTGCTTGTGCGTCATACATACAAATATAAATGCTTATATATATATATATATATATAGAGAGAGAGAGAGAAAGAGAGAGAATTAAATTAATGTTTTTTTTTTAATCCGTGACATTTTATATAAGATTGTTGGCCTATGCATATATATGTATGTGTGTGTATATCTGTATGTGTACATATAAGTCATATATATGTATATATATATACATATACATATACATATAAATATATATATATATATATATATATATAATTAAATTTATGTTTTTTTTTATTTTATTTTAATCCGAGACATTTTATATAAGTTTTTTGGCCTATGCATATATATGTATGTGTGTGTATGTCTGTGTGTGTGTGCATATAAGTCATATATATATATATATATATATATATATATATATATATATATATATATATATATATATATATATATATATACATACACACTACTGTTCAAAGGTCTGAAACCATCCCTGTGAATTTCTTGAATCGACACAAAATGTAATCATTTTGTACTTTGAATAAGAGAAAATTATTATACATGGTTAAAAATAGTGAGACATGATATTTCATTCGAAATTTTATTATGACAAAGAGAAAAAAAGTATTTTATGATTAAATTTTGCTCTCGTCAAAATATCCTCCTTTAGCCTTGATTACAGCAGCGAAAATGTTTGGCATTCGTTGCAAAAGTTTCTCGAAGTATAAGTCTTATAATTGATTCCATTGATTTTTTAATGACTCTAAGAGCTCTTTTTCATTTTTTCTTCTTTTTTTTACTCTTCTATCAAATTCATCGCATGTTAATTCTGAGGGTTGCTTAACACTTTTCAACTGTTGTATCTATTTATCTATATATATATATATATATATATATATATATATATATATATATATAACGTTTAAAATATTTAAAATAACTCCATATTTTATGTATGATGGATTCATCCTTCTAACTATAACTTTTACAAGACGTCAATCATACATAAAATTGGGAGTTACATTTCAATACCTCTGTAGATAGATATACGCGTGCATGTATGCATATCTCTTTCTCGAGACCTTGCTGACAACATTGTGCTAATGTCGAAAGTACTCGGAATAAAAAATGAATATGTATTACCATGGTAATTTTCTTTCTTCTTTCATAAGGATAATAAGAAACTTCTCCGTAATTACGGGAGAATCTATTAAAAATACGCAGACAAAACTTATTTAATGAGACATGTCTTAATGAAAACATGATGCCAAAATATGCGCCATATATATATATATATATATATATATATATATATATATATATAATGAAACATGTCTTAATGAAAACAATCTGCCAAAATATGCGCAATATATATACCGGATGTAATAGTAAAATTGTCCAAATCGTGTAACATTTTGGGATAATTGTCCATCAGACAAAGTGTTTAACATCTAAAAATCCACTAAACTAACTGAGTTTCTTTTTTCCAGCTTTTCAGATAAGACGTTTAGCATCTTGATACCATTTGTCGTAAGAGTCACTGAAAAAACCTTTGAGTTATTCAGCTAGAAAATTAACTGGTTAAAACCATTTTGTTTCAGATCCACTATGTATTTACAACTGAGTAATGGTGAAATGAAAAAGATCCTTCATGCTGATGTAGCCGGATTGTTAAAGCAAGACGGATATATACATATATATACATACATATATATATATATATATATATATATATATATATATATATATATATATATATATATATAATTCATCTAAAAGAAACTTCACCAGAATGCAGAAAGCCGTTTCGTCCTATATTTCGGACTCATCAGAAGTGCGCATCCACTTCGGAAAAGTTACAATATTAGGTAAACGTCATGCCAACTGTACCAACGGGCCTCGGTGACTGCTGATGAGTCCCTAATATATAGGACGAAACGGCCGTCCATTGCTTTCTGCATTCTGTTGAATTACTTAATTATAATTATCTCAAATCATCCTCAATTTCTATTACTTATACACACACACACACACACACACATATATATATATATATATATATATATATATATATATATATATATATATTATCACCCACAGACAAACTGTTTTCCTGTAACACAGCTCATCAGTGTGGCTAGATATCCTACGGCATCAGTCGGATATTTTACCTCTGGGCTATCAGCGCCCGGTTGAGAGGAAGGCGGATTTTTATGTACTTATTCTGCAAATAAACACGTCAATGACCGAGAGGGCTTAATTCATGGAAGAGCTTAGCTGCATTAGCAGTAATAGTCATTGTTTACAAATTCGCGCTTTCTCTCAGGAATGTTCGACCAGAATTATATATATATATATATATATATATATATATATATATATATATATATATATATATATATGTTTGTTTGTTAAATTCACTTCAACACGTGGTTACTACAGTGGTAATAGATTTTGTTCAGTGGTTGCTTTTGATATAGGAGGCCTCGAGAATTTGAAGTTTTTGCTTATTATTTTCGTGGTGTAGTATATTGGTGTTGTCAGCAAGTATTTTGTACCATTTATATTTCTACCAATTCCTGGTTAGCTCCCTTATATTGGGACGCTTGTTTTGAAAATATTTCCATAGCTACAACGGATAAATTTAAGATAACGGATAATTAAATAATAAACAGAGCGCGTTCACACGTGTTTTTAAATATCACCATCGCAATGATTACAGTTACAATAAGTTTATCTTTGTAATTCACTCCTGAGGATGATCTCGGAGGAGATCGAAAGTACTTGTGTAGAAAAAAATTACGGCGCCTTCCTTGAATCTCGTCTAGGCATCAAGAGACTGATTAGAGTACACATCTGTACACAGTCTATATTATTCAATGAAATATGTTGGAATGAATATATATATATATGTGTGTGTGTGTCTACAGAGAGCGAGAGAGAGACTGTTAAATGGAGCCCTGGTTAACTAAATTAGCGCATAAGATTACAATCTTCTGATACACTTCACTCTTGATGCCAAAGGATGAAGCAGCCACTGACCCCAAAAGACCGCTGTTTGAACAACCGGTATGAAAAGAGTTATTGTTCATGACTTTTAGAAAAATCTAAAAACAACTGTGAGAAAGATAAGTAAACACTAGACGACACTTCATTTTTTTTTTTACATGAATCCATAAATTCTGAAACGCTTTAGTAAGTTTTTATTAGATTTATTTAGATTTCCTTTTCACTGATTTTTTCTTTCCATTTCTCTTTCGCAACTTGAGAGACTTTTTACGCATTCCAGAACTATTTTCATATATAATCGTTATCAGTCCGACCTTTTGCGTCTATTTCTGTGTATCTCTTTCCATAACTTACGTCAAGTTAAACCTAACATATATACGAAATAAACTACTGAACTCTGCCCTGATTCGGAGTTTTTACCAGGAGTTAAGTAGACAAATGATATAATCATTGTACCAACGTTCTACTGCATCAGATTCACAGGAAAATTTAATGGCAAATACGCCGTTAAGTATAGATTTCAGATACTGTACTGATTATAAACAGAAGACCAGGGAAGGAGTCTTTGATCCTAGTCAAGTTGCTCAGACAATCAGATTCAAGGTAAAAAAAAAAAAAAACGACCCACGGTAACATGCTTGTTGTTTTTGTTTTCCTTGCCACTTCTTTATTATTTGGCTCCCCGTGCATGGTATCTTTGTACAGAACTGTTTCCATCATTTAAGCCTAAACATTGCAATAAAGCGACGAGGATGCATGAGTTTGCTGAGTGTAAGAGAATATGAGAAAAAGAAAACATTATTCAGCATTATTATAAAAGAACAAAAATTAAGAAGACAGATGAAGATTAATATTGCATTTAATTTTTTGAATTTGACTGGAAAGTCGCTCTCTCACAGACGTGCCGCCGCTTCCCTCTGTCTTTTCTACAAATACTTTCAGGGTAACTGCTCCAAGGAGCTACTTTTGCTGGTTCCCAAACAGCATGAATTTAAACGTGCCACTAGGTTGGCATCTCGGTCCCACCCTTTCATTGTCGAAACTGTTAAATGTAGCCGTCTCTCCTACATACAATAGCTTCATGTCTCGCACTTCCCGTCTGTGAAACTCCCTTCCTCTTACTTGCTTCCCTGATAGCTATAATCTCCAACTATTCAAATGCAATGTCAATCGACATCTCCAGATGCTTTCATCTAATTCCCCGTCTTTCTCTTCATCCTTTCCTCTATCACAACACTTTACTCTTGCTCCCACTCTCTGTAACCCCTTGCGTACTAGTGGAACTCTCGCCTTACTTAGGGTGAATAGCTTTAAAAAAAAAAAAAAAAAAAAAAAGCAGGAAGCCGGGAGAAAATAAGGACACATAACTGACTGTAGGACGTTGTTTTGTTTTAGTTTTTCTTTTCTTTTTTTCCGACCGATATACCCCCACGAGTGACCCAGGTTTCTGGGGTTTTTTATTAAGTAACCATCTAAAGGAACTGCAGTTTTTTTTACAAATTCTGAAAACTATTATATTTATTAATTTCTTATTGCATTTGATCTAAGTAAAATTGTGGATATTTCTGTTGCTATTTCGTCGTGTGGCGTGCTATTAAGGTAGTGACTCATTGCACCTTCACAAGCGAGAAGTGCGAAAGAAAAAAATGTAAATTTCTGTTTCGTTCAGTCGTCTCTTAAAAAAAAATTCAGTATTTTTTTATAAACATTCGTAGTATCATTGTTCAGTCATCAAATTATTTACCCTCCCTTTCTATCAACTTAAACAGCTTTTTTTTTTCATCTAAATTATGCAAAGTTCTACAATTTGTTGTTAAATGATACAAACCGAAACTGTTCTCCCTTAATCATCCGAGAAATCACTATACTGTACCTTCCATTAGGTGGAGTAACGGCTCGGACTGGAGAATCGAAGAGCCGAGTTCGAATTTGAGCCGAATCCATTACATTCACTTACGTTCTAATACCCTTGGGGAAAAAAGTATGAATCGTCTTCTTCTCCTCCCAGCTATGGACAGCAGGACAGACCGAGTTCTATATCCTTGGCAACTGGTCTACCGCAGAAAGAAATAGCAACCCATTGCGGGAAAAAAATCTGCCTCGTCAGTTATGTATCGAAAGATACATGATCGCCTAAGCGTGTATGACGCATGACATAACTGACTGGTTATAACTTTCTATTAACATGACTGGTGCTAACCCCCAGAAAAGTGACTCATTGCACCTTCTTGAACTAATGTTTTCTGTTGATATGAGGTGGAAAGAGTATATTGGGCCAATTGTTAAATCTACAACTAAGAAAGTTGGTTCGCTGTGTCAAGCTAGACAGGATTTCTCGCCAGAACCTATCTCACATTATAATTATCATTCGTCCTTGCTTTGAAAATTGCTGCCATATCTGGTCTAGTGCTCCTACTATATATTTACAGATTCTTGATAAAACACAAAGAAAAATCTGCAATTGTTATTAGTCCTGATCTGGCATCTCGGCTTCATTCACTTTCCAACCGCCGTAATGTAACTTCCCTGTATCTTTTCTATAAATACTTTCATGGTAATTGTTCTGATTAACTTTCCTCTGTGATACCTATAATTTATTACTTTAAACGCAGTGCTAGATTGGCAGCAAGGTCTCATCATTTTACAGCTGAAATAGCTAGATATAACCGTAAGTTCTATGCTAACAGTTTCTTCTATCGCGTGTGAAAATCTCTTCGGACTTTTTGCTTCCCTGTCAACATTGACCTTCAAAAATGTAAATATATTGTCAATCATTTATATTCTGTCTTCTTAAATGTTGTTCTTTTCTGGTCTTCTCTCCTTAATAGTATATTCTTTGACACTCAGTAACTGCTTGCGTCTTAGTGGCTTTATTACTTTGCTTAAAAATGATTTTTAAAAAGTTCATGATTAAACCAAATGAAAAAAGGAAACTCTATCTCCACCTACAGCAAAATATGCAATTAACGTGACTTGTTTTTGTTTTGTTTTCGTTTTTTGTTTTCTTTTTTCCGACCGATATACCTCCACGAGTGACCCAGGTTTCTGGGGGGTTTTATTAAGTCACCATCTAAAGGTAGATTGCCAACCAAGGCTAAACAGCTTCTACTTGCCTTTTAGCACACCAACTGATTTTGAATTCAGATTTGTCCTTCTCCGAGAAGTCAAGGCTACTATCATGCTATTTAGGCTCTATTCCTGGATGAAAAAGTGACGGAATCATACATTCTCTAATTTAATACGAAAATGAAATCAACAAACTCGACCGGAATTCGAACTCTTTTCGAGCCAGTATCCACTACGCTTCCCATATATAAATTGAGCCTAATGAAGGAAAATACCATTATTTTAAGAAGTTTACCAAACTGATAACTTTTCGACACTCCCTCAGATATCGCAGTCTCTTTTTGTCGATTTCGTCGTGTGGCGGGCCAATAGATCAGTGTCTATGTGACTGCGGGTGAGAGATTGCTACCAAACGAATCTTGCCGGCAAAAACGGTCATAGTTTGCGTAAAGAGTGCGTTTATTCGCCAGTAAACCGACCACTAAATAATAACGGGACTTAACAAATCTTCTATGAATCTCTCACGTGCATTCATATCTGCTCGATGCGTATCCAAATGTAAACAAATGACGTCACACATTATTAAATGAACAAAGTCCGACAATTATTTTAAGACATTTTTATGTTTATACATTCTTTTTATAGATAATTATATAGATATAAAATAATCGTCGGACGTTGTCCATTTTATGTGTGACGTCATTTGTTTAAATTTGGATACCCCATGAATGTACATGAGAGAATCATGGAAGATTATAGTTTAAAGACAGTAAAATCTACCTTGCTCCTATGTGGCCGAAACGGTTAAGACACGTCAGGCTATATGATGGTTCCGTATAGGGTATAGGTTCGAATCCTGTCGGAAGACAAATATTTTCTATGAAAATTTCTCGGCATTCAGGCCGGTAAATGTTGTTTAATACTGTTTATTATAAACAGAACATTTACTTAAATATTTATACCTATAAAAAAGAATGTATAACATAAAAATGTCTTTATATATATATATATACAGGATAATATTTTTAAAAATGTTTGTCGGGTGATAATAAAGAATCTCGTTAAAAAGGTAAATTTTCTTTAGCAATAAACATCTGGTTCCGTATCTACTTGAGGTTCTTAGAATCTAAAAAGGATGCCATTTCGAAGAGCTATCAGCTGTTATTTTATGCTTGACAAACACCAACTACATACATACATACACACACACACACATATATATATATATATATATATATATATATATATAATGGCTTAAACACTAATATTCCATGGTCATAATTTATTCCATTGCAATCGTAAATACGATCCAATTCATCAGACCTACAAATTCAAAAAGAAAACAGAAAAAACAACTCCGGAAATAAAAATAGAATTTAGAGAGTGTAAGTATGAGAGTGTGAGACGACTATTACAGCTAAAGAGAGGGGTAACATACGAGAGAAGGAGGGAGCTTAAACCTTAACAGAGAGAAGTTTTAGAGAGGTGAGTTGAAGAGGTTTAAGTGAGAGAAATATGAATGTTGTCGGATGTCTAATACATTAAAGATGTAACCAGAAATGATACATTTTGTGGTTATTTGAATGAAAAGGCTCTTAGTATGATTTCAGTTTGCAATTAAATTCTAAAAAAAAGGTAAACATTTTCCTGTAGGTTAATGTTTGCATTAAAGGGATGTTTCAGATTAAAACTAGAATATAATTATGAAACAATGAAAGATCTATGTCATATTCATTTATTTTTCGTTCGGAAAGTCTATTATTCGATAATTTAACGTCCATCATTGAAATTTCAACTGAATTGCATTAAGAAAATAATATAAACAAGCAAATAAACTATTGTTGTCTAATTACCAAATATATCTATTCGAAAATGACAAAATATTTTGAACACCTTAAAAATACATGTATAGAAATTTATAATCAGTTCATAGTATTAGGTTGGTGCAAAAATAATGTCGTTTTTTGACGATTTTTTTGATTATCGTTTACCCATTTATCCAACTTTTTTGACTTCCCTATTTGCTTTAAATGGCGAACGACTGTTGAGTGGTCGACCTCGAGTTCAACAGCAACTTCTCGTGTGGTTTTGCGAGGATCGGCTTCAATTAAGGCTTTCAAATGTTTGTTATCAACCGCAGTCGGCCGGCCGCCACCGTCTTTATCTTCGAGGCTCTCGTCACCATTGCGAAATTTCTTGAACCATCGTTGTGCCACACGTTCGTTAGTGGTTCCTGGGCCAAACCCATCATTGATATCACGAGCTGTTTCGGCAGCTTTTCGGCCTAGTTTGAACTGGAACAAGAAAATCGTGCGGATTTGAATTTTGTCCATGCTGTCGAAAAGCCTGCAAAAAGATGAATGAAGAGATTGAGAACGGTAACGAATAACACGATTCGATAGAGCGAAAAACGCGCTTCAAAATGATATATAACATGGCTATATATATATATATATATATATCAATGAATTAATTCAGAAATCATATATAAAAGTAACATATGTGAGAAAACGACATTATTTTTGCGCCAACCTAATAACTAACTGTTTATGCGGAATGTCTTCTCGTTCTAAAAAATTAAGTGTTATTCATGGAATCAATATATGATTTGCTGAAACTTCTAAATTGGTTTAAATTATATTAATAATTTTAATATCTTGAAAGTTTTGTCATTTTTTCTCTTGTTCTACGCAACAGGAACGGCAGTTTTTTTACAAATTCTGGAAACTGTTATATTGATTAATTTTTTATTGCATTTGATCTAATAATATTGCATAATGTGGATAATAATAATTATTACAATAACTTGTATTGGAAATACAAATTAAAATGTGTGTAATCTATATAATACTAAAAGTCTGCAATTGATTGCGTGCTTGTGTGGTGCATCTGTCCGGCGAATAATGATTTACGAGTTGTTTTTTTACATTAAGTATTTTCATTTCAACTTTCTCCAAACAGACAATTTTTTAATTAAAATAATTTTGAGTTAAAGACAGCTACAAAGAGATCCCGCTTTGCCGTTTCGTCAAGTTGTTTGTAGGGTAATTATTTATATTTTAGCTTTTTTAAACAAACTTAAACAAATTTAAAAAATATTTTTAGTTAATCTGGTTTTTAAAAAAATATTTTAAGTGATTAAGATTTAAAAATACGAGTTCTTTATACAGTAAGTAGTTTTATTTTAACTTTCTTCAGACAGACAATTTTCTGACAGACACAAAGAGATCCCGCTTTGCTGTCTCGTCGAGTTGTTTGTAGAGCAATTATTTATATTTCGGCTTTCTTTAAACAAACAATATTTTAAATATTTAAAAAATAATTTTTGGCATATTTAAAAATATTTTCAAGTAAATAAGATTTAAAACTATTTTTTGGTATATTAAAAAATAATTTTAATTTAATCTGATTTAAATCTCAAGTTCATCCCGGAAGTTCTATTCGTATTAAATGCTGTAAACAATCAGTTTAGGGTTAAACATGAACTTGTAACCCAGACCAATATTGACATGAACGAATTGAAATATTTAACTAAATCATAATAAAATTATCTTTCATTTCAATGAAATGTTGAAATGAACTTCAATGTTTTATAACCTGAAGCATCAGTGACCTAACGGGCCAGGGGTAATCTAGTTAATAATAAAATTGATAATAATGGTAACTGATCATTTTTTATCATGAACGGCTTTTAAAAGGAATGGTTTAGTGATACATAAATTTCTATATATCAGAATATTGTTAGGCAATTTAATGAAAAAGTGGAAAGATTCTGTGTAACGCGTTTCGTCATCTATCATCTTGATGAAATTATAGAAATGTAGGGTGCGCGCGTTGTAGTATAATAGGTATCGGCTTGAAATGAGAACTCTGAGTTCGAATCCCAGTCGAGTTAGTTATATCCACTTACGCACAAATACCCTTGGGAAAAGTATGAATCCATCTCTTCTCCCCACCAACTATGGGTTAAATAGCAGGACAGACTTGATTCTACGGGAAATATCTTCTGCCTCCTCAGTCATGTATCGGAAGAGTCGTAATCGCTCAAGCATGTATCACGTGTGGCACTGACTGAGGGGATGACGTAAGCGTCGATTATAATTATACACCGAAAGGAAATACTGAACATGTAGAAAATTTACATTTTTTTTAAGTTTTCATTTTTTTTTTTTTTTTATGTCTGACGTGTCTGGACGCACAGCCTAGCAGATCTCGTTTAATTTCTAGACGCATTTGCTATTGTTTTTATTACTGTTATTTTAAAATATCTCATCATTCTGACTACAGAAGAACTTCCGGCATTTCCCCGTTTTTGGCTGATCCTCTGTTATGTGGGATATAAAATCGGCAGTGTGCCTCCATTAACGTTTAGTTCAGTGATAGTTTAATGTAGGTTTCTAACAGTCGATGATGCAATAGAGATAAGACAACTGCAGAATCAGTTGGTGATGTAATGAATATGCATACACCTGGGTACCCCGTCACAGTAATATGATTGGCTGGCGTCAGCCATAAATACAGACTGATGTGGATGTACATGGACTACACCTATTGCCTAAGCATATTGCCTACGACTACGACGAGTACCAGTTCATTACGGCTACCTGCTAGATTGTCCTAACCGGTTACAGTAGCCAAAACCACTTAGCTACTTCGAACAAATATATCCCATTCCGGGGACATATCAGTTGGTCGCAACTGTATTAATGAACGTTACCACCGTTGGACCGACAAACAAGTTGATAAGCAAATTACAGAAGTCTCTCGATTAGTGCGGCTAATGTGTACATAGGTAACTATTTAAAAAATCAGTTTTTAGTTACTATGGTTAAACAGAAGAATGTTTTACTGCACTAATCGAGTTTTGGTATATGAAAATTTTAGCGCACTAATCGAAAACGCATTAATCGAGGCATCCCTGTATTAATATTTTTAAAGGGTAAATGTAACAAGCTGAATCTTACATAATACAGGGCTCATATAAATATAAGTGTTTACTCAAATTTCACCAGCATATGTTGGTCAATTCGGATATACCACCAATTTTCTGGCAGTCCTGATTTCAGAACCTAATGTTCGAGGAGTTATTCATATGTATCTATTCATATTAATCGATCTATCTTATATATCTATCTTGATCTTACCTATCTATTAGACATTGCAGACGAGAATGCATGGTCCACGTTTCGGAGGAGAGACCCAGGGTCGCAAACATTCGCGCACACACACGCACACACACATCCACACACCGTACACACACACACACATACACACACATCCACACACCGTACACACACACACACATACACACACATACACTCATGAACACACCGTACACACACACAGAAACACAAACATACGCACATTGGTTGAAAGTAATTGATGATGTATTTGAATGCATTTTAGCAACATTAACTGATTTTTTACGGTTTATCAACACTTTTCAAGTTATTTAAAAACCGAAAATACTTTGGGATTGTAAGAATTTCTGGCGATAATAATGATTTTACTGATCCAGATCCGATTATTTAACCCATAGCTGGAAGAAGAAGAGGTGGGTCCCAATGGTATTTGCGCGTAAGTGAATATAACGTTTCGAAATGGAACACGACTCCCCGATGTCCAATTCCGAGCGGCTTCCCATTACACCACCCGCACATCTAAGCTTACAGCACCTGCTATTCACAAGCGGTTATTCGTTTAGGTACTGACCAGGCTCGACGTTGCTTAACTTCGATGATAGGACTACGTAAGCAATGTAATGTTAAATAAGAGAGTTTTAAGTCTTGTGTTATTACTTCATCGTACTTCATCACATTATTCCATCGTCCGTACTACTGTTTCATCACGTATCAAGGGATTATCAAGGGATTATCAGGGGATTACTGTATTAAGCAGGAATATTTAAGTGTTGGTCTACTACGATTAATTTCGGTGGGAAGACGCGGTAAGTTTTTCGAGCGAGTTTTCTTTTTTCTTTTTTAGTGCGTCTTATACATTGGGAAATACAGCATTATAAACATTAGTCGATGTCAATGCACTACGAGTTTAAAAATAATTCTTATACAGTAGTTTTCATTTTTATCAAATTTAAACAATGTTCTCGGGGTTGAATTGAAAATTAGATAAGGATCGCTCTTGAACCGGAACCGGAAATGTTATTTTTATCACCCCATTACGTATTCCTAAGCTCAAATGCTAACAGACGTCGCTTTATTGTCTTTTCTTTCTTTTGACACACATTCTCATTCGGTCACCAAAGTTAAGAAGTGTCGTGCACCGGTCAGTACTTATACGGGAGACTGCTTGGGAACACCGTGTAAGCGACCAACTAGGATCCGAAACATGTTTCGGTTTTAAATAATCCATATAGAGCTGATGAGCCATAAAAAAAACAACAAATAAACTAGCGTTTACTGCTGGTGGCCCGATGTCATACCGCCGGCGTGTTCGTCTCGGCAATGTTACCACTGGCGGACCACTACAGGCCCACCGTTGGCCTCCGTTGGCTGCCACTGTATGACCGCTAGCGTTGCCATCGTCAGCCGGCCAACGGGCCACTAGCAGCTTGTGTGTAGAGAAGTGATAGTCTAGTTAGTATTAGCAACTAAGAGGTTCTTATTGCGAACTAGACTCCTGCTTAAAAAAAATATCAGAAATAATGGTAGCATGCTAAAGCGGGTGATCACAGCGCCATTCCTTGCCCACGTCTTTCTGAAGTCTTCTAATTGCTTCTTATCTGAACCTGATGACGTGTCTATCGCTGTTAAGCCCCAATCCCACGCCGTCTTTCTGTAAAGAGCACTTAAAGTCATTTACATGCCGAACATTCCAAAGTAACTCTTGGCACAGTAAAGGAACTACTTCAGTACAAGGTACTATTTGGTAATGGCTAAATGTTCAAGGAATATTCGATGAGAAGAAAAACAACGATGTCAAGATAATGGTAGCATTAATTGTGTGCGAATTAAGCAGATGGTCGAAAACAGTGCATCCTTTTGCCAACTCCTTGCGCTGTTTTCAGACTTTTACGAAAAAGATATTTTGTGCCCAAACAAAAAAAAATAATAAATATCTTACTAAATCGTTTTTTTTTCTTTTAATTTCGACTCGATATCGTTTGGCTTCACACAAGGCCACGTTTCTTTAGTACATAGAACAACTCGTCATCATGTTTTTCCTAATTGTTCACCATATTCAACGCCAATGAATAGTAATTAATTAACATCCCCTTCTTGAAATTTGCATCTTGTTTTCATTTTTTCCTCTTTTTTTTTAAGCGTATCACCCCAACAAGGCGGGAAGCCACTAGCACGCAAGGGGTTACAGAGAGTCGGAGCGAGAGCAAATAGGAGTGATAGAGGAAAGGATGAAGAGAAGGATAGTGGATATATCAAGGCATCTGGAGATGTCGATTGTCATTACATTTGAATAGTTGGAGATTATAGCTATCAGGGAAATAGGAAAATGGCAGGGAGTTCCACAGGCGAGAAGTGAGAGACATGAAGATATTGGAGTAGAAGAGAGGTCTACATTTCGACAGTGAAAGAGTGTGAGCAAGATTCTAGCCTAGTAGAACGCTTAAATCCATGAAGTCTGGGAACCAGCGAAAGCAGGTCATCGGAGCAGTTGCCATGAAAGTATTTGTAAAAAAGACAGAGGGAGGCAACGGCACGTCTGTGAGAGAGCGACTGTAGACGAGATGCCAGATCAGAGCCAATTACATTGCATATCCGTCTATGGATCTTATCAAGAACCTTGGGGCAAACAGAAGGGGCACCGGACCATATATGGCAGCAATACTCCATGCAAGGGCGAATGGTTGATTTGTAGATTTGAAGGATCGACTCCCGCCAGAAAAATTTCCTGGCGCGGCACAGGGAGCTAACTTTCCTTTCTCTGGACGAAGCTATAGACTCAATGTATTTGTTCCATCTCAGGTCAGCAGTCAATGTGAAACTGAGTAGTCGCAAACATGAGTTCTCAAGAAGTTCAGCGACAGACATTATAATGGCGGGCAGGAGTGGTTCTCTGCGATTAGTAATAGAGAGCAGTTTTGTTTTGGAGGCGTTAAACTTAACCAGCCAATTCCTGCCCCAGTTCAATGCCGATTGGAGGTCCTTTTTCGAGACGAACGGCCAGGTTAGTTTTGTCAACGGCTTTGATTTACTTCTATTTGCTTACCAGTTATAAAATTTTGTTCTGGGGAAACACTATTTTATTTTTTTTTTATTTTTTTTTGCCTATACACGTCGGCAAAAAAAAAATTGGGGGCGCTTGATTCAAGAATAAAGCGCTGACATGATAAAGCAGTCTCCCAAGAATAACGGCTGTGAGTTCAAATCGGGGGCATATTCTTTATTTCTGATCCATGATGCTTGGTTAGCTGTCGTAGAATAACGACCTAACGCAACGGAAAGAAACAGGAATAAGATTAAATATTATACTAGTCAGAAAATAATAACTTTAAGAGTATCCGTAAAAATTAACGCAATTATTTACGTATGGATCAAGAGATTCTATTAGGAGAAGAGTGTAGTATCTGTGTGATTTACTAATGATCAAAATGTTGATTCCAGGCTCTTATGTTTGGAATCAGTGCAATATCTGTGTGTGTATGTATGTGTCTCTGTGTATGTGTGCGCGCTACTTTAAGGTTAGTGTGTACACGTGTATCATGTTTTTTAACTCTAACATGTGTACCCACTTAATGTAAGGTTTATAGTAATAATGTCGAATTAAAATATCTATAAAGTCTATTAATTACATATATATGTGTGTGTGTGTATATATATATATATATATATATATATATATATATATATATATATATATATATATATATATATATATATATATATATATATATTGGGTTGGTGTATAATTATCAGGCGTTTTAAACAATATTTTTGATGAAAAAAGAAACATAACAATTCAACAGTGACATTTTTAAATAATTATTCCGGAGCGTATGATTATCGACACGCATTTTTATAACCTGGAAATAAATTTATATTTTTATTTAAAAAAAAGTAAACAAAACAGCAATTTCTATTACCAAATAACTCGCCTACAAAAACGCCTGATAATTATGCACCAACCCAATATATATATATATATATATATATAACGCTGAGAATACATATTTTTCTTGAATTAATTTCGATAGGCGAAAATATATATACTATTAACATTATTTATATTGTTCGGGCTGTTGTCCTCGTCTTTATTGTTATATTCACAACGTTTAGGCCGTTGTACAGGTGATTAGAATTTCGAACTGAACCATTTATTTCGTCCATTGGAGTAGATTGTTCTAATTCCGCGTGTCATGCCTCTTCCGGGTGTCTCAGTTCTCTCCCTTTTACTCAGCCCTCTAATTTTTTTTTCACCATTGCAGTAGCCAGGTATTGAACTAACAACTCTTTGGGTCAAGTCACTGGATCCAACTAACGCTTTTATCGACATGAGCCTCTTTAAAATATAAATGGAACGTCTATTCTCGAATGTTGAAACCAGTAGACGAAATAAAATACCTTTTAAAATAAACGGAACGGTCGAGTCAGACATGGATAGCAACTAAAACTAACTTTTGAGTGTAATAAAACTATATGTTGGTGTGTATACAACATATTATACGTTTGTGTGTATACAAGATATATGTGTGTATAAAAGATATTATATATTTGTGTGTATACAAGATATTATGTTTGTGCGTATACAAGATATTATGTTTGTGTGTATACAAGATATTATGTTTGTGTGTATACAAGATATTATCTGTGTGTGTGTGTATACAAGATATATATTTGTGTGTATACAAGATATTATGTTTGTGTGTATACAAGATATTATATGTGTGTATACAAGATATTATATATTTGTTTGTATACAAAATATTATATATTTGTGTGTATACAAGATATTATGTTTGTGCGTATACAAGATATTATGTGTGTGTGTATACAAGATATTATATGTCTGTGTGTATACAAGATATTATATATTTGTGTGTATACAAGATATTATGTTTGTGTGTATACAAGATATTATATGTGTGTGCATACAAGATATTATATGTATGTATACAAGATATTATATGTGTGTGTATACAAGATATTATATGTATGTTTACAATATATTATATGTGTGTGTGTGTATACAAGATATTATGTGTGTGTGTATACAAGATATTATGTGTGTGTGTATACAAGATATTATGTGTGTGTGTGTATACAAGATATTATGTTTGTGTGTATACAAGATATTATATGTGTGTTTATACAAGATATTATATGTCTATGTGTATACAAGATATTATATATGTGTGTATACAAGATATTATGTTTGTATACAAGACATTATATGTTTGTGTGTATACAAGATATTATATGTCTGCGTGTATACAATATATTATATGCTTGTCTGTATACAAGATATTATATGTGTGTGTGTATACAAGATATTATATATATGTGTGTATACAAGATATTATGTTTGTATACAAGATATTTTATGTCTGTGTGTATACAAGATATTATATCTTTGTCTGTTTACAAGATATTATGTCTGTGTGTATCCAAGATATTATATGTTTGTGTGCCTCGGTATTACATGTATAATGCATTGCTAATATTTTCCTACAAAACTAATTGTAAATGGTTATCCTACAGAAATGCTTTGAAAATCTGGAAAAAATCTGGCTTCCCATAGTTTCTGGCAGGATAATCAAATGTACTAACTAATAATTACCGAGTAATTATTGCATGATTATTTGCGTTTATAATAATTGTGCGTCATTAAGCATAATGGCTTTACTATGAAAATTTATTATGAATAATTTTACTCTAGAAACAATACCTCAAATTAATAAGTAACAATTAAAAAAGAATTACTGCCGAAAGGGTACGATTATAATTTAAATTAGTTTCTTTTCTTTTTTTGTATTCAATCTCTTAAGATGTCCTATATGTTCGAATTGTCAAGTTTGATCTTTATATTATTGACCTGGAGAGGCGATCCAGCTTGCAGAACCTTTGGAAAGTGATGAAAACTATACGACCGGTTGACTCAAAGCTTGTGAGTGAAATTGGTTAGACGACACTGTCCCGACGATGGTTGTGCTAAGATAAAGTCACAAGTCGAATATTTGAGCGTACTGGCGTTGTTTAAACGGCTGATCATGACATATGCACTCTCTTCCAGAAACTGTAATTAAGGTCAGCTGCAGTATTAAACCACGGGTGGGCTCCCTGGTTGTTGAATAAACACAAAGGCGTCTGCAACAGGGATTGGTTACCCGCCCCAACGAACTGGAGTGCTCAGAAGACGAGTAGTAGGTTATTATGTTGTGTTCTATATCGCACTATTGTAACATAAAGATTCCATTGCGGGTAGGACACCTAGAAACGTTCAAGAGTTCGTAAATGGCGACATTGTTGTATGGTCCCACATTTCGAAATTTGAAAGAATGAATAAGAAATGAACTAATGATAATGACGATGATGATGACGATGATGATGATGCATGTGCTTTGAACACTTTCGTCAGCCCAGGCGTCAAAATGGCTATATTTATCTTTAGCAATATTTTTTATCCCAGAGTAACGTAAGTTTTTTTTTTTTTTTTTTTTGGCCGTGCTACACTTTCACTCAGTAATGATGCTGATGATGATGCGTGTGGTTTGTATACTCCTAACAAAATGGTGATGATGAGGAGGAGGGGGATGATGCGTGTGCTATGGATACCCCTATCAGACCGGTTGTCATAAGGGATAAATTTGCTTGCTCTTATTTTTACCCCATTGTAACACTTTTGTTGTGCTTCTCTCTCACTTAGTAATGATGAGGAGGAGGACGTTGATGATGATGATGATGATGCATATACCTTACATACCTTTAACAGACTGGTTGTCATAAGGGGTATATTGGGCTTCGTATATTTATACCCCAGTGTCACTTTGCTGTCATGTTGTTCTCTCACTCAATGGTGGTGGTGGTAATAATAATAATAATAATAATAATAATAATAATAATAATAATAATAATAATAATAACTGGAATCGAAATCTCAAAGATGTGGCACATGGGGACATCAACTATCCCTGTTGTAGTTGGAACCCTCAGATTGGTTGGAAAAGATTCCAGTAGTCTAATTGAAGGGATTTCTCGAAGCCCATGCCTTAAAGAAATCCCAAAAATTGTTCTCACGAGTACAGTCCACACCTTAAAAAGGGTTTTACCTATGTAATTATTTTTTTTTATTTTTGTCAGTGGAAAATGTCATGATGCTATTTCTAACCTTAGGTTCTCTGGGCGGGACCCGGAATGAAATGTGTACACACCAGAAATCAAAGGAAATAATAATAATAATAATAATAATAATAATAATAATAATAATAATAATAATCTCCGCACTGGTCAGGGAGTAAGTTCATGGTGGCTCTAAGTCCAAGGAATGGATTTGGCTCCATAACTGAACCAAGCAGAACATTAAGAAAAAAAACTCTGAATACCTGCCATCATTGGGAGCGTGTGGCTGTCAGTGCTGCGTCGGACACTTCATTTGTTGTGTCTCTAAGCTACAAGGAGATGACATAAGCCAATCAGCAACCAGGTGAAAAATCTAAGAGTCGGACAGGAGCTCAAAATAATATTAATAATATTAATAATGTGAGATGTTCAGTTCAATATTTTCCTAGTTATAAAATCGAAACAATGCCTACTATCACATCACCTCAAAATTCCACGTTGCTTGGTATTGCAAATATTCTGCGAAATCTATGTGAGGCCGTGCAACATGATGGCCAACATTCATACTGCAAGATCTGTTGAAAGAACGAGAAACCGTGCGAATAATAATAATAATAATAATAATAATAATCACATTGAAAAGAAGCAATAAACACATCTGTTACTGTACTGATCTATTTCTTTCTCACTCAGAATACATCCTTTTCTCACTCCATTCCAAAGCTATACAGGAATTCCCTTTTTCCTTAAAAGCAGATAGAAAAGCCGACCGAATCTAGTTTACTTTTCAAATGTTCTACGGAATCAGCACCTCCAAATAACATTAGCGACAACAACATAAAATTTCGCCTTAAGTGCACCTTTGACTGCTGTCAAAGACAACCCGACCTGAGTGTTATTGATTGTCTGGTTCGTGCCTAGTGTCAAAGACGTCTAGCCAGTCATACGAGCATCCCTAGCAGTCTTTCTACGTATCGAGTTACTGATGAATACTGACAGGGCATTAGTACAGTCTTTATTTGTTCAAAAGTGAATCTCTAGGCAAAATCCTGTTTCTTCGACTCAACCCGAGATGTCAATAAACAGCACCTATCGTGGCCGGAAAGCTTTTGTAAACTGTCAAAACTCTTAACTTGTTTTAGTTCCTAAAGGTCTAAACCTTCTTTTTCTTTTTTTGTCCTGTGTTCATTCATTGTCCTTTTTGCTTCCTTAAAACAACCTCGTTGCTCACGTGACCTCAATTTCGAACAAGTACAGAAAATTAGATATCTGGAATCCGAAGACGCATTTGATGCTGGACAATTTCCTCACAGATGAAGAGGAGACTTGAGACTACATGGATGTGGTTCTACAGAAAGATGTCGAGACGGAGCATGTGGAAAAACATGAAGTTTTACGAAAAAAGAGGGGAAAAAAACAGACATTTGTACTTAGAATCAGAAAGAGACAGTTGAAATTTTCGGGACATAAGGAAAGAGAGCTTGGCAAATTTGACACACACAGGACATACAGGAGGCAAGAGGGGCGAAAGGAAACAATGTGTTACCTATGTACCTGTAACGAGTTTATATAAACAGGTGGTAAGGGGACAAACGTTGCTTAGAGCTACAAAAGAAAGGAAGTTGTAGAGAGCCGTGACCGGTCACGAAAAAAAGAGTAAGAAGAAAATCTACGTATAGGAAAGTTTAATTTATTAATTAGACACGATAAGGTAAGGTATTGACAAACATAACGAAGACATTTCTAGCAATATACTGTAATAAGTGATTTATGATGAATAGAAATTCGTTCTTACCGTAGCACCTTGCAAATCCAACATACGATTGTTTTTTGTTTGTTTGTTTTTTTTTTTTTTTTGTTTTTTGTTTTTTTCTTTGCTTATTAAGTCGATAACTTTCAGCATTTATTTCAAGAAAACACATTTTAATAAGAAAAATACGGAGCAAACCATAGATTTCTTTTCGGCCATTTTAACAGTCCCATCTTCCTTGATCCATTGGTTAGATATTACAGAACTCTAGAATAAATTACGGGTAAGTTTCCTTCTTATTCGTCCATGCCGTCGAATCTGGCCTCGTTCATCTGCTATGCATTTAGACATTCTACATAAAATGCAAAGAAGAATCTGCAATGATATTGGTTCTGACCTGGCATCTCGGCTTAAGTCACTGCCGTAACGTAGCTTCTATAAATAGTTTAATGGCAATTGTTCTGATGAGGTTTCTTCTTTGGTACCTGGACTTGACGAATTTAAGCGAACTACCTGTTCATTTTTTGTTCTCTCCCCTTAATAATGTTTTCTTTTTCTCATATTCTCTCACACTCAGCCTCCACCCCTGCGTTTTAATGGCTTTATTGCTTTGCTTGCGGTGAAATGATTAAAAACTTCTATTCTGTTTCAGGTATGAAAATTTAGTTAAGACTTTGTGGAAAGGCGACAGAGAAATTAGTTAACTGCACTATATTGCTTCAGTAGTATTCAATATGAAGGTTTCGTATGTAACTGGACTTAGAATGAGGGCGAGTAAACTATTCACCATATAATTACTGCACAGCCAAGACAGAAATTCTTGCTGTATTTATAAATGCAAAGTAGAGTCAAACCTACTTCTCAGTCTCATCTTCTAGAATTCAGATAAATAATGAATATAATGTGATAGATAAGATAGATAGACAGACAGACAGACAGACAGCCAAAATACAAGATAGATAGATAGATAGATAGATAGATAGATAGATAGATAGATAGATAATGAACTGAATGAGCTAGATAGACAGTATCTATTTTAAAACTGGAGATAATTTTCAATAAATTGAGATATCTTGTTAGGAAATGAAACTGACATGAACAGACTTAGATAGATAGATAGATAGAGAGAGAGAGAGAAAGAGACAGACAGACAGACAGAGAAATTACAAAATAGATAGATAGATAGATAGACAGATAGATAGATAGATAGATAATATACGAGCTAAACAGATAGAGAGAGAGAGAGAAATTACAAAATAGATAGATAGTGTTGTGAGACCGTAACATACCTACAACATGGACTCTTCCAGGACTATATAAAGTATGTGACATAACACTCTAGGAGAGGAGAAGAAGAAGAAGAGGAGGAGGGGAGAGAGAGAGAGAGTATTCTAATACCGTAGTATCAGCCGCGTACGACTACCAATATTGGACACTAGCACATAGTAAGATCCGCTTACACTTACACTATATTTGCAACCTTTTTGTTTAATATATCTTTCTTACCTCTAATCCGTGTTTCGTGTTTTCCTTCCGTGGTCCCGACTTTGGGCCCACATCATGTAGATAGATAGATAGATAGATAGATAGATAGATAGATAGATAGATAGATAGATAGATAGATAGATATACGAGCTAAATAGATAGATAGATAGATAGATAGATAGATAGATAGATAGATAGATAGATAGATAGATAGATAGATAGATAGATAGATATACGAGCTAAATAGATAGATAGATGGATAGATAGATAGATAGATAGATAGATAGATAGATAGATATGCGAGCTAAATAGATAGATAGATAGATAGATAGATAGATATACGAGCTAAATAGATAGATAGATAGATAGATAGATAGATAGATAGATAGATAGATATACGAGCTAAATAGATAGATAGATAGATAGATAGATAGATATACGAGCTAAATAGATAGATAGATAGATAGATAGATAGATAGATAGATATACGAGCTAAATAGATAGATAGATAGATAGATAGATAGATAGATAGATAGATATACGAGCTAAATAGATAGATAGATAGATAATATACGAGCTAAATAGATAGATAGATAGATAGATAAATAGATAGATAGATAGATAATATACGAGCTAAATAGATAGATAGATAGATAATATACGAGCTAAATAGATAGATAGATAGATAGATAATATACGAGCTAGATAGATAGATAGATAGATAATATACGAGCTAGATAGATAGATAGATAGATAGATAGATAGATAATATACGAGATAGATAGATAGATAGATAGATAGATAGATAGATAGATAGATATACGAGCTAAATAGATAGATAGATAGATAATATACGAGCTAAATAGATAGATAGATAGATAGATAGATAGATAGATAGATAGATAGATAGATAGATATACGTGCTAAATAGAGAGATAGATAGATACATACATACATACATACATACATACATACATACATACATACATACATACATACCGCGACGGGTTTATCATAGGTCTGAACTGAATGAAACGTATAAAGAATAAAAGAAAAAAGATAAACACATATATACGCATATCTTAGGCCGACCCACTTTCCGAAAGCTGATCCTTCTTCTTTTCACTACTCCGTCGTATACACGTATATACATAGGAATATACAAAATCCAGTTTAGCCAGTGGACAAATCAAGAAAACATTAGATATCATCCGTATTTTTGATTCACTAATGAAGTTAATTTCTCAGATTTAAAATCATTGAAAGTTTGTTTTGTTGCCCAATATACGGTAAGAATCTCATTTTCATTATCGTCTCAAGTCAACATCACATGACGCCTTTCAACCTCACATGACGCCTTACACATAGGCTGATAGATACTAATTCTCATTGAATTCATTTCCATAAATTTGAATCTACCTTGCACTCGAGCAAAATTTGGTTGTCGAATTTCTTTTCTTTTTTTCTTTTTTTCTTTTTTTTTTGGGGGGGGGGCTGTTTTTATTATTATTATTATTATTATTATTATTATTATTATTATTATTATTATTATTATTATTTATCTGTTTTTGCTTTTTGAATCACCCGGGGACGAACAGAGAGAAAACTCTGAAATGGTTTTGCGCTGTTGTGTTCGAAAATCTAATTTCAAAAATCGATGTCCCGAACAAACTTTGAAGTAACTATGAGAACATGCCTAGAGGAACAAGATAAAAAGGAGGATCAATCTGCCATGACATTATCGTTTAGCTAAAGTAGTTCTGCAGCGTATTCCTTTTCATTTGCTAATCGTACCAGGAATCTCTACTCGACGCTATTATGCGTCGGAAGATGCTATGGTTTTGCCATGTCACACGGCATGGCAGCCTCTGCAAGACGATCATGTAAAGCACTTTTGAAGGCGGAAGCAAGAGAGGATTGCAACGCAAAAACTGGTCAGACAACATCAAAGATCGGATGGACATGACAATCCCGGAAATCTTGAGAGCCACCGCCAATAGATCATCCTGGAGGAGGTTGTCTGCTTTTTCGGACCTTAGGTACCCACCGGTGAATGCAGCAATGTTCTGATGATAATGATGATGATGATGATGATGATGATGATGATGGTGTGTGTGTGATTCACTGTGAAACAGTCTTTTATGCGCCGTGTCCCTTCAGGACGTAGGCGATCATGGCTCTCCACTTGTTCATGACCCTTGTAGTTATTAATAAGTTTTGTGTTTTTGTTATTTGTCACAAACCCTGTTTTGCCATCCATTTGCTCAAGCTCATCAAGCATGTTTGTGCTACTTTCCTCTACCCTTCTTTCCGTCTATCTGTCCTGTGAGTATCAGATTTTCCAAGCCCTCCTTCCTCATTACGTGTCCCAGAAGTTTTAACTGCCTCTTCCTGATGTTAAGTATAAGTTTCTTCTTTGTTTCCATTCTCTCTAAAAATTCGTCGTTGCTCACATGTTCGACCCATTGTATCCTCAGCATCCTTCTGTAGAACCACATTTCTGTTGAATCGTGTCTCTTCATCTTTGAGGAGATTGTCCAGCATTGGCTGTCATACAGAACAGATATCGCGAAACAGTTCAGTACGCTTTGCTCTGTTTCCAACGAAATTTTCCTGTCTCTTATTACCCAGTTTAGCTTTTGGAATGCATCTTTGGCTATTCCAAAACGTCTTTGGGTCTCAATGCCGCATCTTCCGACCTTCTGTTAGAACACTTCCTAGATATTTAAATTTCTGTACCTGCTCTATTTTAGTAACCCCGACCTGTAATTTGCATTTCAGGCTCATCTTTTTGCTGATGACCATGTTTTCTTGTAGTTTGTGCATAGTCCTTTCTTCTCACTTTCCTTCACTACCTTCCGTAGGAGTGTTATGGGACCTTACCCATAATAGCATAATGGACTATTCCATACGTAATAAATACTGCGCCTCAAGAGGAAGCAGAGAGTTCAGTCCGAAGTCGGGTGACCGGCTGACCGGCTGACCGGTTGAACTCTCTGCCTTCGGGCGGGGAGGAACCCGAAGGAGGCTACACCAAAAGGCGGAGTCTCTTTCGGGGTGGTAGACCGACCCTGAACCCGTTTATACGGGTTCAAAGGGCATATTTTTGCCCGAGCCCACGGGCTCGGAAACACCACGTTAAACCGGCCTTGTACCACATGATGCCCTCGTGAGGTGGGGGTGACTAAATACTGTTCAGTCCGAAGTCGGGCGACCGGCTGACCGGCTGATCGGTTGAACTCTCTGTCTACGGGCGGGGAGGAACCCGAACGAGCCTACGCCGAAGGGCGGAGTCTCTTCCGGGGAGGTAAACCGACCCTGAACCCGTATATACGGGTTCAAAGGGCATATTTCTGGCCGAGCCTACGGACTCGGAGATCTCACGTTAAACCGGCCTTGTGCCACATGATGCCCTCGTGGGGAGGGTGACTAAATACCGTTCAGTCTGAAGTCTGGAGTGAGGTCCGTCAGAAGTCCGTCTGTCAGTCAGTGCGAGCGAGTCAGTCAGTCGAGTCAGAGGCAGTCCGAAACAGAGTCGCGTTCAGACAATTACTGCAAGACATTGGAATAGTGATACTGGTCGAGACTAGATTGTTCTCTCTACTAAACCTGATTGTTCGTACTAACACTTTCTACTTCTCTGTATATATTCCTGTTTGTAATATATCTGTGTTATTCCATATACTAGTTCGAGTTCTTCTTTATTGGTTCTACCTTGGACCCTCACCGTGGTACAAGGACCTGGACCTTAACAAGGGAGTTTTTGTAATTTCCTTTCTGTATCTTCTATTAGTCATCTGTGTCATTTGCATATCTTAGAATGTTAAGATTTTGGCCGCTAATAATGAATCCTGGTAGAATTGCCTCGCTGTATAGGATGAATATGTCCGGCGAGAAGACACATCCTTGTCTTACAGTCATTTTTATTTTTTTATATCTGCGGAGCTCATTTCTGTCCATATGCAAGCGGTTTGCTGCCAGTATAGATTCTTGATTATTCTAATGTCTTTCTCGAGTATGTCAAGGTTGCTGAGCCGTTCCAACAGATCTTTGTGGCGTAATTTGTCGAACGCATTTGCGTAGTCTATAAAACGCAGGTACAGGTCCTTCTGCATCTGTATCGCTCTTTCTGATAACATTCTGAGCATGAATATAACGTTCCTTGTTCCGGTGTCTTTGACAAACCCGCGCTGTTCTTGTCCTATCTCTGGCTTGGTTCTGCTGCGCGGAGAATTCGGATGTTGAGTTTTGTTATCTGGCTCATTAGGCTGATTGTCTGGTGGAGTTTACATGCTTTTATGCTTGGTTTCTTAGTCAGTGCCATGAAAATAGATCTGCTTAGGTCTTCCGGTATACCACCAGTAAACGTAAAACTCTCACAGATCATTCGAATTCATGAAACTATGTCAAAATCTAATTTCAAAAACGATCAAATCTCAACAGCTCGACTAAGCCCATCAAAAGAGATTGTGTTTAAAATGTTGTTTTAATCTGGTATATTTAATTCATTAATTCTTCAGAAACTGCTTTGTTTACGTTTTCAATCCGATATCAAGCATATATGCGCTTCCGAGAAAATCTGAAAGAGTTACTGGTAAAGAGTAAATAGAACCTAACTGGGCCTTAGCGTTCTCTGTGGCTGAGCGGGTTAAAGCATACCGGATTAAACGGTGGTTCCTCTTATCAAGGAAAATGCGGAAGGGTAGAGGAAAATGCGTTTTCTAAACCTGCCGGAGAGCGTAATTGTTTTGTTAGATCTTCTAGAATGCGCAGGCCGGTAGACGTAATACACACTGTTTAAACAGAAATAGAGCGTCTGTTTCAAACACGGGTCTCCACTAAAAATAACGTTTGAAATAATAATGTCAGACAAAGAATAAATACATTCATTTATATATATATATATATATATATATATATATATATATATATATATTTATATATATATATATATATATATATATATAAATAAAAATGAATGTATTTATTCTTTGTCTGACATTATTATTTCAAACGTTATTTTTAGTGGAGACCCGTGTTTGAAACAGACGCTCTATATATATATATATATGCACATCAAGGTGGTGCAATGGTTAGCGGACTTGTCTCGCTAGAACAATTATGACTGAGTAGTGAGTTCGATCCTCACTGGGTGCCCAATACTCTAGGCCTTGTGCCACGTCTAAGCTACGCTTGGAAAATCACTATATATATTAATAATAATCACAATTCCTCGAAAAATGCAGGTGAAAATTACAAGAATTTAATGTATTTGTCAGGTTGGCCATATTTTCGAACTGAAACACCATTAGTACGAGACCAGGACATCTCAGCTTCCCACCCCCAACCCTCGTTATCAATGGACTTAGCAGTTCTTATCACAATACAATTCCCTAATTGTATCAACTGAACATACAACAGGCTTTGTATTGCAAAACAAAAAATTCCGACATATGCAACCCAGATGTCTGATTTATTTTTATCATTGGGATCGGGGCTCTTTTTTCTTTCTTTCTTTTTTTTTTTTCCACTTCATAATATGGATATGAACTAACCGCCTTTCAATACTCTTATGTTCATAATACAAACCTGGCAATCGAATTTATATCAAAACTCCATTCTTGTACACTGAGTCAAATAGAACACAGCTGGGACGATGTAAAAAGAAAATGCACTATTTCCCTCCTCTTCCCTTGTTACGCAAACAGTAATATCAGCAACAAAAACAACAACTCAAAAAATAAAGAGAAAGATACTAAGTAAAAGAAAGAACGAAGCTAAACCTACGTACATCAACATGATCAATAAATTTTCAAACAAATGCAATCCAGGTCAATAAAGATATAGAAGACTAATAGCGACGATACTCTGGGAAAAGAGTCGTCTGCTTCCATCTTTCTACGATGAAAGTCATATTGGTCTGAAAAGGAAACAAACAAATAAACACACTCACCCAATGTTTATTTATGTTGCATTTTTTTTCTATCCCATTTATTTCAAAAAGCTATCATGGCATCAACCCCAAAAGTAAATATGGTGGAATACTCAAAGGCAAGTTAGTATTTGAACATTTATTGTAACGTTTCGTGATCGAAATTTTGTATTTCATCTTTCTCATACTTTGTGCACGTACTGAAGGCATATATGACCTCGCCATTTAATATTTACATTATTAACAGTCGAATTAACATCCCCAACTTTGTCACTATTATCGCAACGTTTCGGTCGTTTTGCCCACTAGCCTTCTTCAGGTGTCTGTCAGTTCAGGTGTCCTTTAGTAAATTTCGAATTGAACCCTTTATTTAATCACCAAAGATCGTTCCTGCACTGATATCTCTAGAGATATCGCGTCTGCGCAATTATGGCTAGCTTAGGGGATTCAAGCGTTCGTTTATGAATTTGCTATAATGGTAACCGTAAGTTCAATCCCCAGGCTGGGTATTGTACTCACATGAAACAAGACTTTCGTTGGGTTGTAATAAAAAAGAAGACGAGATATATCTAGACATGGGAAGGGAACAATCTACTTTGGTATCTGAGTTCGAAATTCCCAGAAAGTTACCTAGATTGACTGACGTCTGAAGATGGACTAAATGCATTAATTCGACTGTAAATAATGATAACTCTTAGCTCATCATCCCAGAAAGTTAGACAGAATTTCTCCATTTATATTCAACATTACAGTATATTTTTTCAATCACCTCATTGCAAGAAAATAAAGCCACTAAGATGTAAGGTGTTACAAAGCGTGAGAGAATATGAGAACAAAAGCACTATTAATGATAGAGAATAAAAATTAAGAAGGCAGAAATTAGCGATTTAAATATTTGAAGATCAAAGTTAACTGGGAAGCAAGAAGCCAGAAGAGAGTTCCACAAGTGAGAAGTGTCACAGAAGAAACTGTTAGCCTAGAACTTACGGTTTCAACTAAAAATGATGAGACCTTGCCTTCAATCTAGTCAGTTAGTTATGTGCCATGCATGATACACGCTTAGGCGATCATGTATCGAAAGATACATGACTGACGAGGCAGATTTTTTTTCCGCAGTAGGCTGCCATCCAAGGCTATAGAACCAGGTCTATCTTGCTATTGGGAGGAGAAAAAGAGGATTCATACCTTTTCCAAGGGTATTAGCATGTAAGTGAATGTAATGGATTCGACTGGAATTCGAACGACTCTCCGATCCGAAACGCTCTCCATTACTCCACCGTGCCTCTCCTAGCAATCTAGTTAATTTGCACTTAAATTCACAAAGTCTAGGTACCATAGAGGAAAGTTCATCAGAACAATTATCATAAAAGTAGTTACAGGAAAGGCCCAGGGAGCTGTTTTGGGAAAGTGACTGAAGCCGAGATACCAGGTCAAAGAAATTAACATTGCAGATTCTTCTCTAAATGCATAGCGGTAGCATCATGTATTCAAATATATCAAAAGTATTATGGAGTTAAATCAAAAGATATTTTTGGTAAGTGCGGAGACAGCTTATTTGTCAGCAGATGCAATGAAACACTGTCTGTATATTTATGCAAGCTACCATAAACCAGGTAATATGAAGTTAGTCACAGACTATTGCGAATGAGTATGATTGTCACTTTGTGTCTTAGTGTTTTTTTTTATTTCTATGCTAGTCTGAGCTAAGCTTAAAAATGTAGGTAGATATCCAAAATATACAGCTAGACCAGAGCATCTGTTAAAAGAAAAATCTGCTTTGCTAATCCAAAAACAAACACCAACGCCACCGAAGCAGTGTTCAAGCTCAAGTAACAAACTCAAGGAATATTCAACGGTTATTTTTCAGGAACAGCATTTTCTCTCCACCATAGAAAACAAATGCAGCTGAAGTTAATGCCCTTGGTTAACGCATTTCAGTTTCCTTGTCTAATGCCCCGATAAAATATCTTGAGCTTGGCATGTAACAAAGATTAACAAAAATGGAGAAGAGTAAATTGGCAATTTGGCAAAAGCACGCTAAACTGTCACGTCAATAACAGTAAAATCTGTTGAATCCATAGTAAAATTTGAAGAGGGTCAAATTATATATATATATATATATATATATATATATATATATATAAACCTAGTGAGCCAGGCAAACCTACCTAGGTTTCACCTAAACGGACCTTCAGGGTAGAGACAGATTTACCCTGAAGATCCTTTCGGTGAAACCTAGGTAGGTTTGCCTGGCTCCTTAAGATTATTTTAGGATATATACATACGCACACTCACACGCGCATATATATATATATATATACAGGAATGTGGGACGCCGATGGCTAAGATACAATGACAAGCTGAAAAGCAACTTGTCAGCAGTTAATATACCACATAACACCCTTGAGAGCTTAGCTTTGGAGCGGGTAGAATGGAGATCAACGTTTTTTTAGTGGACTGAATCATCTTCAAGAAGCGAGAGCAAGATCTAAAAGGTAAACTAATCTAACAGTGATCTCATCTCACAATCCTCACACTTGCTCCATATGTAGCCTCCTTTGTAAATCACTAGCGGGTCTTAAATGCCACTTAAGATTAGCGCATAAACTTTCATAACTGAATCAATAAGCTGGCAGATCCTCATACGTCAAAATCGACGGGAGAGTCCATTATCATTATATATATATATATATATATATATATATATATATATATATATATATTCAAACATGTGCCATTGAATAATAAATAATAAGACTAATAGAATAATATATTATGGCAATTGAAAACTAATAACTAATAATACATTATTTCAATTTATTTTTAGAATAAACGTTTCCAGTTTTCTAATCGGTTTCTTGATGTTAAGATGAAATTCATCAAGGGAAGCGCCGTGTTTTTTTTGTTTTTTGTTTTTTTTTTCCTAACAAAGTACATTCAATCTCCACCACGATCATCCTCAAGGATGAATTACAAAGAAAAACTTATTGTAACTGTGATCATTGTGATATTTTTAAAAACACGCATGAACGCGCTCTTTTATAGTTATTTTTAAATTTTTAATTTATCCGTTGTAGCGATGAGATTTTATACAATACAAGCATCCCAGTACAAGGTAGCTAACCTGAAATTGGTAGAAATGCAAAATGGCAGTAAATGTTGGTTACAAGAAGTTTGTCTTTGGAATTCACTCCCGAAATCGAAAGTACTTGGCTAGGAAAAAACTACTAAACACAGCATACCGTAAAACTATTGAAAAAAATATATATATAGTTTATGGTATGCTATATTTATGGGTTGAACATCTCGAATAGAGCGAATGTAAATATTAAAGAGGACATTGAAGTCAACACCCAGCGGCGACATTGTGTTTCATGCTTAAACGCAATCTTCAAGCCAATATATATATATATATATGAATAAAAATGACAATAGGAAAACTGGTAATTGCTGACGCGTTTCGTCCAATGTGGACTTTATCAAAGCAAAATACGAAAATGAAAATTAAATGAACAAAGTAACTAATAAAAACAACAATTAATGCCTCTTAATCGTGTTTTCAAATTGATTTTGTCCAAAAACAATTGTGTTTTTCCAATTTTTGGCGCTATCAGAATCACCGCAAGGTAATTTTACGTCGTCCTGTGAAGTTTTGTTGAAATCGGTTGAAAAATGTAGGAAATCTGATCCAATATATAAACGTACAGACACACACACTCACACACAATCTGCGTTTTATAATAAGTAAGATGATCTTCTCCCATTCTCACCTTCTGCCCTGGAGTAACAAGGTGCCTCACAAGTTTCACATACGATTTCATTTTCAAGTCTTTTTTCAATGCTCTTTCGGCTTTCATAGCTGAAACTCCTCTCTCACGCGCCAAACGTCTGATGGATTGAGTTGGATCTTTTCTAATTGATCTCTTTAACTCTAAGTTGAAATGATGATCTTTCATCCAGCTGTGAGCTTCTGATGCAGTTTTCCTCTATACTGACCCCACATTTTTATTCTTATTCACCGTTCTCTTGATGGTTTTTAAATGGAATTTGAATATGGTAACCAGAATATAAATTTTGGCACCATTACTAAAGGCCTGAATGACCTTTTTCCTCTCACCATTGTTCAGTGGGAAAACAGTGGGACTGACACAAAACAGTTTTAACCTGTTCTCTTTCTAGCTGAATACCTCAAACGTTTTTTTCAGTGATTCTTACGACAAATGGTGTCAAAATGATTATACCTCTTATCTAAAACGCCAGGAAAAAGAAACTCAATTAGTTTAGTGATTTTTAGATATTAAGGTATTTTGGGCGATGAACAATTATATTGTTAGACGATTTGGACAATTTTGGTGTTACACCCAGTATATATATATATATATATATATATATATATATATATATATATATATATATATTATAAATTAATTGATTAAAATATGTTTTTTTTCGCTACACAGTTCTAACCATGTTTTAAAAATGGAAGCTAAAAGCTTCGAATTTAATTTTGTAATTAAATTAAAGACATTAGTTCCATTTCATCTTCAAGCGAATTTTGGAGTAACTTATTTTTAAAATTACTGGGTTTTAAAGACACTGCAAAAATTCATAATTCACGTTTCCAAGGATACAGAGAAATCCATTCATCCAGACAAGGGGTGGTTGCGTGTTCATTATCGCTGTATTTTGTTGTATCAGTTATTAGTTACGTTTAAAGAAGGGTTTTCGTTTAGGTAGGGGTGAGGATGTATTTTTCAACGAATTCTGACATCCGTTAAATGCATGTCGTCTGGATTTTATTTTTAAATTTATTGTTAACGCCAAAAATTCTTACGGCATTTTTTTTTCTGTTTGTATACTTAAAGATTTTTTTTTTGTGGGGGGGTTACATTTTATTTAACTACGATTTTTTAAAATATTTTCACTTTTAATTTTTAATATACTATATTTCTTTTTAAAACAAGTAAATGTATTAGAATTACTTTGTGACGTCTCCCCGGTGTCGCTGCGCCAATTGTGACGTCTGCCTAGCCGCGTCCGTCGTGCTATCCTGTCCTGTGACGACCAACTGGCTTGGTATTGGTCGCGGCACCAAATGTGACGTTCTAACCTTTTGGATGGGAATCTGGTTAGATTCGGCATCAGCCTTGTCGTTCCCAGCTCGCCTCCAACGTCTGGTTACCGAAGTAACTGTTTTGATTTCCATTCTAACCTACCCACGTTGTGAATTGATCTTAGGCAGACGAAATCAATCAGTCTCCGGGCCGTAATGCAACCCGAGTTCGATCAAGGGTAACACCGCACAAGTATATGTAAAAGAAAAAAAATAATAACTCGAAAAGTTCAAATGTGTTAAAAAAAGGATAACAATATTTTATATCTGGTTTCTGAATACAGGACTGCGTCTTCTTCCCAACCCGCTATATGGATTCGTGACACTTTGTGTTTGTTAGGCGAGTCTTAACACCTTAAGTTGTTCTTTAAGAAACTGGTTCTTGGTGTATCTTCAGGGGATATTCGTTAAACTTGTTTTAGTGGTATGAGTCTAAGTCGTTCTTCAAAAATAAATTGTTCTTGGCTAGAAATTGAGTCGTGATTTGCGTCGAATCTTTCGGCCAGGTTTCTGCGGGGCGGGTGCAACTCCAACTGCGAACTTGAACTCGAACTCGAACAGGTTTTCACTCGCTGTGACTCTGCTTATATGGACGCCGACCAAAACCTGGGTGGGCTTGTCGGGGTTTGAGGTTCCTTGATAATTCTAAACCTACAATCCACTTTTTATTATTTTCCATTTTTGGAGGTCTTTCGTCATCCCACCTTCTTCTGTTCCCATATTGGTATCTCACCATGCCCTCAGAGGGTGTCAACGGGTTTCCCCTCTCTCTCACAGTGGCATCTCACACCTATCCCTTCAGGGGGCGCAACAGGCCTCACATCCTTCTTCACGTGATTACCTCCGCCTAACGCTCATGCCACCATTCAGCCAATGGGCGCTCAGCAGCCTGAGTGTGGCCAGACTAGCCTCGGTTTAAAAAATCTTGCTCAAAGAAAAAAAAATTATCTTCCTTTTTCTTTTTTCTTTTTCTTTTCTTTCTCTTTCTTTCCTTCTGCCCGGCCACAAACCCTTGGACTTTTATCTTAGCCAAATGTCACTTGGACTTTATCACCTGATAACAAGTGGGTGGTCAATTAGACGTATTTGCATTCTTGGTGCCAATTACTGATCCGATAAAATAGTTTCGCTATCATAGCCAGCCCTGATAATAACCAGATGCTCCTCTCAATGATATTCTGCATATAGACAAAGACTTAATATTTCCTTCATGGTGGTCAGCGGACATTTTTGTTTTTCTCGAACAGTGCGTGCTTAATTAATTTTTATTTTTATCTCGTTAGAATTCTGCGAGAGGTCTCTTGTCCAACTTGAAAAAATCTTTTTTTATCATTGCCATGGGCAGATTGGATATATCTTACTCGCCGCCCCGTAACATAAATCAGATTAAATTCTGTGTTTTACCTTCTCGACAATGGAAATAAAAATCTTACCACTTTTCCTTGTCAGAAGAATAACACCTTTTAGTGTCCTTTTCGTGATGGCTTCTTATCACCTAAATTTAATTCTCGCCTTTCATTTTTCTTCTTCCTTTCTAGCGTCGTAAATAGTGTCACAATCCTCCCATAACCTATTTGTCATTTACTCGTAAATGACACCTAAACCCAAATACACTATTTAGCATGCATCATGCATCATGCATCTGTCCCATGCAATTCTATTCTTCTTTTCTTTTTTTATTCTTTCTTTTTTTTACGGTTTTACATGCAAGGTGATGTACTTTTCATCGTCTTCTGTTCTACATGCAAATGTAATATTCTTTTCATCTTCTTCTGTTTTATATGCAAATGTAATGTTCTTTTCATCTTCTTCTGTTCTACATGCAAATGTAATGTTCTTTTCATCTTCTTCTGTTTCTCATGCAATTTAAAATGTGCGTGTGCCTGTGGGTGCATGTGTGTGGTTACTATGGCTTGTTCTTCTTGGTCAATGTTTTTCTCTCTGCTGCAGGAGATTTTTCCGCCGCACGTGTCTGTATGAGTAAGGAACACTGCTGGGCATCTCCCTCTCGAGTTGCTGCATGCTCATTTGATTATCGCGAGTTAATTTCCTCTTACTTCTAATCTTCCATATTGCCATACCCCCTATGGCTATAATTATGAATGTACCCATCATTGCCGAGCAACTTATCACGATCTGTTCATCATCTTCCCAAGCCATAACTTCATTTCCCAACGCACTTAACTTGTCCCTCAATTGATCCATATCGATCTTTTCTATCGGCTTCATTAGTACTGGCATTTTATTCAAGGTAACATTGGAGAATCCCCTCACTATTGGCTCTCACAACTCTGTACAATTGACTAAGCTTCTGCCAATCATTTCTATGATTGAATCTTTCTCTTCATATCTTTCTTCTTCCTGGTAATAGTGGGGTAAGGAAATAGATATCCCAAATGCCGAAAATCCCAGGGGTAACTTTAACAGGGATAATGGTGGCTTTACTCTTAATGTCCTTGTGGACTCTCCCCCACATACCCTAGACAAGCCAATGGATTTCTGTGTGGCCACTACCCACACCCCGTCTGACACACTGATAGCTTGTGGTAATGCCGTGTTTGCTAATACCTCCACTTGACAAGTTCTCTTAATTCCCTCTTTCGTCCCTTCAAACAATTCTAGTATGCACATTTTGTGGTTACCAGCTATATAGATAGGGCTTAACGACGTACATGTCCCTAGAGCATTATTTCTACACTTTCTAGCTTCTTCAGCTGTTAGCAACATGAATTTTGTTCTACCCGAATTTAAAGCTATGTATTCTGTTTCCATCTTGTACTTTGCTACCATTCCCAAACCTTGATTTCTTCTGGGGTAGGGAATAGGTAAATTTATGACCTGGTATATCTCGAATATACTCTCCCTATCTAACAACGGAACAGACATCATAACCAATAGTCGTCTATTCTCCAACAAGGTCACACATCCCAGTGCATTATAATATTTCCACAATTCTTTGGTGGGATCCACTGGCTTAAATGGTGGGGTAACTTGGCCTGTATTCCGAATAGCACTTCCCTTAGGTGACTCGGGTTTACTATGCTTGGGGATAGGTGTCCCAATGACAACATGTCTAATTGTGCTCTCACATATTCCAGCAATGTCGTCAACGACTGACTAGTTTGTTGTACTTTATTCGTAATTGCCATTAGTTGGAAATATCTTTGCATGAATCCACTCATTTCCTGTAATTCTATCATTATAGTTTCTGTATCATTAATTACCTCTTCTCAACCCTGCCAGGTTATTTATTAACCAATTAATTCTGGCTCTATTCTTGGTCACATTTAATATTGTCGCACTCTCTATTGCCACTTGAGCTAGCGTCCTCTGGTTTATTTCCACTTTTCCCAGTTTCCTTCTTATGAATTGAACGTCATCTTCAGTCACTGTTCCAAACAGGACATTTAACGCTTTTCCCACAATCGGAACTACCGATCTTGTTCCCCGCGTCTGCAGTAACTCTATTCCCTTCAGGTAAATTTGCATGTCCCTCCATTGAGCCTCTATCATAGTGGCCTCCGATTCTAGGGAGTGTAATAATCTGAGATATCTTTTTTCCTTGGAATAATCTTGCCCTACCTTCAACCGAGCTGCATCCAGCTGTGTTAGCTAATTTCTTAGTTTATTTAGTAGCGACTCGAGTGGTTTTAAATCTATCACGAATGTGATCAACCATTTAGACCTGGTTATTATTACTTCACTCGTCTTTTTAAAAATGGTATTTCGGCTGTGCTTCCAAGCTTCCGCCATCGTCACCATCAGTGTGGCTACCATCATCATCATCAGCCCTTTCATTTTTGGTCATTCCTGCAAGGCAACAAAATTCTCTTGTTTTTATTCTTCATAACCATTCGGTCTTGTTCAATTCTTCACTCAATTATTCCATAATTTCATACTAAGTTTGTAATCCTTCAGCTCTTCCCTCTCCTAACTAATTCCTAGCAGACAGGATGGTCCGGACAGGTGCGTGGGGCTCCTACTTCAAAGGCCGTACTTCATGACACCACTGATGGCCAGTCAGTAATGCCAATAATCTTCTTCCGTCCTTCGTGAGGTGAAGCTCGCGACTCCATCCCCTCCATCCACATCCACCGCAGTCAGCCAGTAGGTTTTCGGATGAGCCAATGTCGTTATCTGTCAACAACGAGCGCTTCTATTCTGCACCGCTTTCTTTGTTCCACTGAGACTTGGGGTTCTTCACCCTTCTCAATCTCATCTTCAGAGGTAGTTCTTTCTCGACCTCTAACCTTCCCTCGGTGTTTAATTCCCGTTCAGGAGGTGTTTTGTCCTCTTCTTCCTCTCCTGATTCTTCCTTCTGTTTCGAGTCCGCGCCCTGGACGTCTTCATTATTTCTTGACTCGATGTCTAATTCTCTTCCGTTTCTTAGTCTTTCTCTGAGTTGGGAAAGGGGTATTTGATCATCTTCCTCCCACTCGTTGAACTCTTCGTCTTGTTTAGGGTACCTCTTTTTAGAGCCCTTAACTGCTTGATTGGATCTCTTCGTTTTTCTCTTTCTTTTCTTTGGGCATTGGGGTGCGACGGTGACATCACAGGGTCTTCTCTGCACCGATTCAGGCGACGACTGAACGCCGCTGATCCCTGCCGAGGGTTCCAACTCCGTCACTCGAATCACTTCGCCTATCTGGCTAAGTCGATCTATCTCTTCATTTTCCTCGGAATCTTCCTCCATCTCCATTTCTTCCGGCTCAACCAGAGTTACCTTCCTTGTCTTTGTCTTCTTAGGCCTCGGCTCGCTCATTTCCAGGTTAGCTATTTCAGCCTTCTTCAGATTGTTGACATGGACTCTCCTTGCTCGTCCTGACACTTGATCCCATATTACATATGATACTGGACCCGTCTGCTCTACTATCCGATAGTACAGTTCCCATCCTTGGCCCAGCTTTCCTTCTCTCTGTTGGATTTTATAGTCGACAGGGTCTCCAACCTTGAATTCTACTACCTTCCTTTCAGCATTGACTCTCTCATTTCTTCTCTTCTGTGACCTCTTTATTCTTCTTCTGGCCTGTACAAATATTTTATGTTGCTGTTCCAGCAACAACTGATGATGATCTTCCCCCATATACTTTCTTCGGGGCTTCAACAGGTTATCCACAGGCAGGACCACGTCTCTGCCAAACAACATAAAGTAAGGAGAAAATCTGGAGGTTTCGTTTATCGTAAACCTCACGGCCGCCAGAGCCTGCGTCAAATACAAATCCCAATTTCCTGTATTCTCTCTGGCCAGCTTGGCCAGCACATCTCCCAAGGTTCTATGAAACCTTTCCACTTTAGCGTTTCCTTGGGGGTGATATGGAGATGTTTTTACGCGTTCTATATTCAAACCTGTCAGCACTTCTCTCATTATGCTGTTTATATTATCTGTGCCATTATCAGTGACAAGTTGCACAGGGGCGCCATACCTAGGGAAGATTTCACTTATTATCACTGCATATGCCTCAGGCCAATTTGTTATCCAATCGACAAAACTCACTATATAGTTGTTTCCTTGTGCAGTTTCCCCATATGGTCCTGATACATCCATACTCACTTTCTCGAAGGGGAAGTTCGGCACGTCCATCTCCTCCAATGGTGCCATTTCCTGCCTTCTGCTCTGCGACTGGCACACTACACAGCTCCGAACATAGTTAGTGACCTCTCCGTACAGTTTGGGCCAATAGTACTTTCTCCCTATTAGATCATATGTCCTATCAATTCCCATGTGACCCAACCTCTCGTGGCACTCTTCCAATACCTCTGGTCTTAAACTTTTGGGCACATACAATTTAGGCTTGACTTCTTCAGAGATAATACAGCCTTTCCTCTATTACTGCATACTTGGTGGTCTCTCCTGCCTCCACCTTTTCTCTAAGGGCAGCTATTTCACTGTCTGCCTGCTCCTTCTCAATTCCTTCTGTCCAGTAGGGATCGGTTGTTATCTGTGCGTCCCCTTCCTCGTCCGATTCTAACATAGGGCGATCTTTTAGCTTATTAGAGTTAATTACTCCGATTCTATAGGCTTTATCATCTACACCCTGCTCTACTTTTACATATCTTCCTTCCAGTTTTTTCGGTATTCTTGAGAGTAAATCTGCACACGTGTTTTCCTTCCCTGCCAAATACTCTATTACAGTGGTAGCCACTTAACTTTAGCGCCCACTGTTGAATCTTCTTATTTGTCCATTCTGCCTGTAATAGATACTGCAGAGGCTTGGGGTCTGTTTTTATAGTAAAGTCCGCACCATTCAAGTAGTAGTCCAGTTTTTGGAGAGCATACATGATAGCATATGCTTCTCTTTCTATTAATGGCCATCTCTGTTGTGTCTCTGAGAGCTTATGAGAAAGAAAGTACATCGGTACCTCCTCTGGTATGCCTGGCACTGGTCCTTCTTTATCAGGACACGGCTGGGCAAGAACTGCTCCTACACACTGCTCACTGGCATCAGTGTATAGTACCATGGGCTTGCTGAGGTCTGGGTACGTCAGCAGTCGGACGGCTGTCAACTGTTCTTTTAAGGTATCAAATGCCCGTTGACAGTCTTCTGTCCACTTGAACCTAGCGTATTTCTTCGTCAGGGCTGCTAAGGGTATGGCAATTCTCGAGAATGCCGGGACTAATCGTCGGTAGTACGCTATAGCTCCTATAAACCCTCTTACTTGTCTCACTCTCTTAGGTTCTGGCATTTCCCTTATGACTTTCACCTTATCCATGTCGGGTTTAATACTGTCTCCGTTTATAACAAAGCCCAAATATCTAGTCTCCTCCTTCAGAAACTGACACTTCGACAATTTCAATTTTAAGCCGTGCTTTCTTAACCTTCCCAACACTTGTTTTACATGGGAAAAATGTTGTTCTACTGTTTCTGAAAATATCAAAATATCATCTAAATATGCCATGGCAAAGCTCTCGCATCCTCCTAATACTATTGACATCAGCTGTTGGAAGATTCCCGGGTCATTGGCTAAACTGAATGGCATCACCCTGAACTGAAATAGTCCCAAGTGACACGCAAAATGCAGCCTTTTCCTTGTCAGCCTCATCAAGGGCTACCTGCCAATACCCGGACCTCAAGTCCAACATAGAGAAGTACTTCGCTTTCCCTAATAATGCCAATATGTCATTGATGGCACCGCCAACGGCTTCGATATAGAATTCAGTTTCCTAAAATCTACACAAAAACAGTGCCCGCCATCTTTCTTACCTACTATCACGATTGGAAAGCTCCAAGGGGAGATCGATCTTTCGATCATCCCAGCTTCCAACATTTCTTCTACTGCCTCTTCCACAAGGGGTCTCTTATGAATAGGTGTTCAGTAGGGCTTCAATTTCACAGGAGGGTGATCGCCGGTGTCGATTTTCATTTTTACTGTGTGGGTCTGGCCTAATTCCTTATCTGATTGGGCCACCTCACCTCGATTATCTCTCAGCAGACTTCCCACTCTGGTCCTAAATTGATCAGGTGCCAATATATCTTCGTCTACTATTCCTTCTGTTTGTTCTATGAGTTTTTCCTGTTTCTCCTCGAATCTCACCCGATTCAGAGTTCGTAGGGGTAGTGCTTTTCCTATCTCTTCCCCTCTCTTAACCTTTATCGTCTTTTGGGCCTGATTCACCATCATAATGGGCACTAATTCAGCTGCCTCCACTGCTGCCTCACACAGAGTTACCTCATTTTCTTCTATCCCCATCCCTTCTACAGGGACCAATTGCAGGGTTCCTTTTCCTATTTTCTTCCCTGACATTAGCCTACCCTTCCCCGACACCGCCGTTCTGGGGGGTAGCTTTACATCTTCGTCCACCACTATTGTTATATCTTCTTCCGGTGGGATAATGGCGTTTTCTCGCCATTCACTACTAGCACAGTGGGGTTGAACTCTATCCGAGCCCTCTGGCTCTGAAGCCAATCTTCTCCCAAGATTGCTTCCGTACACAGGTTGGGGGTTACGTAGAAGTTCTGGGTACTTTTTAATTTCCTAATCCTCACAGGGAGTCTCGCCATCCCTTTTATCTCCAGGGGAGCTCCATCTGCCTGCGTGACTTCTAAGTATGCTTCCTGCAACCCATTCTTCTGTTTCACCCGTCTGTATGCTTCCTCTCTCAGCAATGAAACAGACGCTCCTGTGTCTATCAGGGCTTTTATTGCCCTACCTCCTATCTCTGCCCTACAAGATAGCTCCTTCTCTTGCGTCAGCAAAGAGAATACTTGGGCTTTCCTTTTCTTGGGTCCAACCCTTGGGTCATCCCAGACATAGGCGCCGGTAGCAACAAACTCCTTTCATTCTTCTCATATGGGGGAGTTCTGCGTTTTCTGCACCTGGGCGGTCTCGGCTGGACCTCTCCCAGTCTCTTGCGGCTGTTCCTAAGAGTACAATTCCTGTTCAGGTGCCCTGGTCTCCTACAAAACCAGCACCTTCTTGTTAGACAGTTTACCGCAAAGTGGCCCACGTGACCACATATCCAACATTTTACTCTTCCTCTTTTCAACTGGGCCACCGACCCTCTTATTCCTGGGGGGACCTGCCCTCTACCTAAGTGGATCTCCTGACCACATGTCCAACGTTTTACTTTACTGCTTTTTAACTGGGCCACCCTCCCTCTTAATTCTGGGGTGGCCCGCTGGCTTTTCCCTGGTTTTGTCTTTTGGGCTCGGCCTTCTTTAACGATATCGGTGGGGCACCTTTTTTTAACCCGCACCACTTGGCCAGGTGTCCCCTCTTCCCACACCTAGTACATTTATCCTGTTCGAAGTCTGGGGGCAAACCCCACTTCGTCGGACATTCCGCTGCTCTGTGGTCCTCATATCCACATGTCCAGCAGACCAGCCCGTATCGACCCGGCGTGGGCTTATAGAACCCATGCCTTGTTGACCAAGCCTTTCTTGTGGGATCTTCTTCCCACACCTCAGGCTCATCCACCTCTAGCTTGACCTTCCGATTCCACGCGGGGGGTCTTCCTCCTTCCCCCTTTTCTTCCGACCTCTCGACTTAGCTCTTGCTTCTTTCCACCTCTTTTTACCTTCTCCCAACCTCCCTGGCTCTCTTTGGCCAGCGCCACTGCTGCCGATAATCTTAGCGGTCCTTCCTTCAACACATCGTGACGAACACGTTCGTCACTGAGCGCTTCCACATACAGATCAGCCAACTGGGCCTGCATGACCGCATTATTTCTCACTACCTCTGGGAAGGCTAATGACGACAGTTTCTCCGCTCGAGCCCCCAATTCTCAGGTGTTTCGTCCCTCAGCTGCGTCATCTTCAGGGGAACTCTCATGGCCTCTATCGCCGTCCCCTCGTCAACGATTTCCCGAGTTAATAATTCTTACAACCTTTCCCATGTCAAGTAGGGTTCACTGGCTAAGGGTCCTTTTATAAACTCAGACGCTTTCCCTCTGGCGGCAACATACGCCAAATATAGGGCCTCTTGGTCTGAGAGTCTATATATTACGCGGCTCTTATCCAGGACTGCCAGCCAGTCCCTAAAATCCCTTGAACTCCCATCAAAGGCCGGGATCCTCGGTCAACCCAATAATTTTCTGCTGACAATCCCTTTTCAACCCCCTCTTCCTCTATGTTTACCCTATCTGGCTCGTAGTCAGACATATTTAACACAGCAAAAAGAAAAACAATCTGAGCAGCAATAATCGAAATTGGGAGATCAACCGAAAATAAAGTGTCCTACCTGACAGACGATTTCCAGCTCGTTCTTCTCAGGTTCCAGGTTGTCGTACTAGAGTGTCTGGAACCGTATGGTTATAGTCAACCAAAGTCCTTTGGTTCCCACTCTAGTCTGTTTCAATTTGAGTCCTTGAGACGCCGTGCGTTGTCCCAGTCGAAATTTTTCTGCAACTCCTGTGGCGGCGGCTGATCCAGGGTCTTATCCTGCTGTCACGGCACCAATTGTGACGTCCCCCGGTGTCGCTGCGCCAAATGTGACGTCTGCCTAGCCGCGTCCGTCGTGCTATCCTGTCCTGTGACGACCAACTGGCTTGGTATTGGTCGCGGCACCAAATGTGACGTTCTAACCTTTTGGTGATTCGGATGGGAATCTGGTTAGATTCGGTATCAGCCTTGTCGTTCCCAGCTCGCCTGCAACGTCTGGTTACTGAAATAACTGTTTTGATTTCCAGTCTGACCTACCCACGTTGTGAATTGATCTTAGGCAGACGAAATCAATCAGTCGCCGGGCCGTAGTGCAAGCCGAGTTCGATCAAGGGTAACACCGCACAAGTATATGTAAAAGAAAAAAAATAATAACTCGAAAAGTTCAAATGTGTTAAAAAAAGGATAACAATATTTTATATCTGGTTCCTGAATACAGGACTGCGTCTTCTTCCCAACCCGCTATATGGATTCGTGACACTTTGTGTTTGTTAGGCGAGTCTTAACATCTTAAGTTGTTTGTTCTTTAAGAAACTGGTTCTTGATGTATCTTCAGGCGATATTCGTAAAACTTGTTTTGGTGGTATGAGTCTAAGTCGTTCTTCAAAAATAAATTGTTCTTGGCTAGGAACTGAGTCGTGATTTGCGTAGAATCTTTCGGCCAGGTTTCTGCGGGGCGGGTGCAACTCGAACTGCGAACTTGAACTCGAACTCGAACTGCTTTTCACTCGCCGCGACTCTGCTTATATGGACGCCGACCAAAACCGGGGTGGGCTTGTCGGGGTTTGAGGTTTCTTGATAATTCTAAACCCACAATCCACTTATCTGTTTTCGGTGAGGAAAATTTTATTATTTTACATTTTTGGAAGTCTTTCGTCTTCCCACCTTCTTCTGTTCTCATATTGGTATCTCACCATGCCCTCAGAGGGTGTCAACCAGTTTCCCCTCTCACACCTATCCCTTCAGGGGGCGCAACAGGCCTCCCCTCCTTCTTCACATGATTATCTCCGCCTAACGCTCATGCCACCATTCAGCCAATGGGCGCTCAGCAGCGTGGGTGTGGCCAGACTAGCCTCGGTTTAAAAAATCTTGCTCAAAGAAAAAAAAATTATCTTCCTTTTTCTTTTTTTTCTTTTTCTTTTTCTTTTCTTTCTCTTTCTTTCCTTATGCCCGACCACAAACACTTAGACTTTATCACCCGGGGCCTTCGCCAAACAAGTGGGTGGTCAATTGGACGTATTTGCATTCTTGGTGCCAATTACTGATCCGATAAAATAGTTTCGCTATCATAGCCAGCCCTGATAATAACCAGATGCTCCTCTCAATGATATTCTGCATATAGACAAAGGCTTAATATTTACTTCATGGTGGTCAGCGGACATTTTTGTTTTACTCGGACAGTGCGCGCTTAATTAATTTTTATTTTTATCTCTTTAGAATTCTGCGGAAGGTCTCTTGTCCAACTTGAAAAAATCTTTTTTTATCATTGCCATGGGCAGATTGGATATATCTTACTCGCCGCCCCGTAACATAAATCAGATTAAATTCTGTGTTTTACCTTCTCGACAATGGAAATAAAAATCTTACCTCTTTTCCTTGTCAGAAAAATAACACCGCTTAGTGTCCTTTTCGTGATGGCTTCTTATCACCTAAATTTAATTCTCGCCTTTCTTTTTTCTTCTTTCTTTCTAGCGTCGTAAATAGTGTCACAACTTACAGTATGCAAAATTATTTTCTATCAAGTATAAGTATGTATATTAACAGGTCACAATTTTTAAAATTTTTATATTTAAATATTATTGAAGTAAGATTTATGACAATTACGGCAAAAAATAGCTAATTCATTTCTCTTAGTAAACTTTTATTTTTTATAAACTTAGTATTACATAGTTTCTCATGTATGTACAAAGGACATGGTTTATTAAATAGCCTACATCTTGCATCTTCTAACTTTTCATCTTAATTTCATTTTACTGTAGGTGTTTTATTGGATTCATTTAAGTGCTTGTAGTACTTTGAGAGAGGTGTTTAGGTTAGAATTCGTTTTAACTACAATTTTAAATACAACTTTAAAATATTTTCACTGTTAATTTTAATAGACTATTTTTTTTTATAAAACAAGTAAATGTAATAGAATTACTTACAGTATATAAATTTATTTTTTTACATCAAATATAAGTATGTATATTACCAGGTCGCACTTTTTACTTTTATTTTTAAATATTATTTAAGGACAAATTTTGACAATGACGGCATAAAATAGCTATTTCATTTCTCTGATTCAGTAATTTTTTTTTTTTTAATAATATATAGTTTCTCATGTATGTACAAAGGTCATGGGTCATTTAATGACCTACATATTCTAGCTTTTCTTATTATTTTCCATTTTACTGTAGGTGTTTTATTAGATTCTTTTAGATGCCAGAAGTACTTCGAGAGATTCGTTTGATTTTTATATTTATTTGTCCTAAATGAACTTTGATGTTGGTTGAATCTTTTTTTTAACTCATGGCTAGTGCAACCTATATATATTTTTATTTTTTCAGGATTTTTCAATCGAAGAGATGTTGCATTGGTATACTAATGATTCCGTGCGACATTTATTTTGTAGAGGGCAATTATGAGGGTTTCTACAGTTACATAATTTTTGTTTATCCTCATCAGTTTTTATTTTTATTTTTCCATTGTCTAAAGTTTTTTGGTTTTTGTCTAAGTGTTTATTTAAGATATTAGCATTATGTTTCTTAATAATTTTTTCTAAGTTTTTCGTGCAGCTGTAACTCAATTTTAGTGTATTTTTATTGAAAATAGTACTTAGTTTACTTTCACTAGGAAAATGCTTGACTATTAATGCGATGAATTTTTGTCCTAATTTTTCTTTACCATTTGGTTGTATGGGGGGCGTATGCCAAATTATCTTTCTACTTCTGTTTTTTCTATGCTTTCTATTTTCATTTTTATTATAAGTTAGTTTTGGGTTTTTAATTTACATTGAGCACTATTTTGTAAAAATAAAAATAACTATAAGAACACCGGATTATATATCTTACTTTTCTTTCTTTTTATTTATATATACATACATACATACCTATATATATATATATATATATATATATATATATATATATATATATATATATATATATATATATACCATTACTACGGTCACTTAAGTAGCTTTAAGCATGAAAATTACAAATACAGCACTAGACTGTCTATATACATGTAGAATATCGAACAGGGAAATTGTATTGACCCCATCTTAAAATGGGAAATACTAAATATATTACATAAGTATAAAGCAGGGGACAAGTATTGTTTATAATGTATGGAGAAAAAATTAGCAATAGCCACTTCCAAGGAACCTAATAATTTATTAAATCAAAGATCTGAGATTTTAAATAGGTGTAGGCAGAGGAAATCCTGGTTATTAGAATAGAAGCTTGTTTTTTTTTCCCTCTCTATCTTCTTCTGTCATGAGGTTTTATGCTAATTAGTTCTTAGTGGTTTTATCAATAAATACTATTTCATGTTATTTCCTCTTTAGCTAGATTACCCTGAAGATCTATTTAGTTGAAACCTAGGTAGGTTGTTCCTGGCTCTTTAGAATTTATTCCATTTATATATTATATATATATATGTGTGTGTGTGTGTTGTTGTGTATGTATGTGTGTGTGTGTTGTTGTTGTTGTGTATGTGTGTGTGTTGTTGTTGTTGTTGTTGTTGTGTGTGTGTGTGTGTGTGTGTGTGTGTGTGTGTGTGTGTGTGTGTGTGTGTGTGTGTAAGAAAAATAGGAAAGAACCGTTAGGTGAATAATCCAAATTGAGGAACTAGCTGCTTTAATTTAATCTAATTTTTATAATATATATATATATATATATATATATATATATATATATATATATATATATATATAAGTCTATACATTTTCAATCGATCTCTCCATCTATGTCACTTAGTTCTATATCTTTCTATCTATCATGTCATTTGTCTACCTTGCTATCTATCGATATATCTATCTATTTATCTCAATCTATTCCTACCTATCTATTTACCTATATATCCGACTATTTATCTCAGTATGTTCCTTATGTATATCTCTTGTATCTGTGTATCAAAAAAGGCAAAATCTAAAGCAAGCAGAAATTTTTCTATTACGTTATTCTGGGGTGTTTTTTTTTCTTATACGATTTTTCCTGTTTCCAGTAAGCTATCTTCTCTCTGCTTTTCTCATATTCAAATTTCCTTATTTAGAATCTGGCTGTTTTTTTTCTTTTCTTTCTCTTTTCTTTTTTTTTTCTTTTTCTCCAAATATTGATCCATGATAACAGAGGCTAAAGTTTTATAATAAAGAATATGGCACTAAAAAATATCATCCTAATCTTTCTTGCGATGCATTGAGCTACTAATTATGTTCATATCGACAATTCAGTTTTATCATAGACTTAATGCAATATTTAGAAAAAAATAGTTCGACCGGAAGACGTAATTTACGTGTTTCTTGTTGGATTATTAGTAGTAATAGAACACCATATATATATAGATAGATAGATAGATAGATAGATAGATAGATAGATAGAATCAAATAAATCCTTTTAGGCAGGCGGTGTATGTAGTATGTATGTAAGTATTTATTTATGTATCTCTCTCTATCTCTATCTCTCTCTCTCTATATATATATAGAGAGAGAGAGAGACAGATAGATAGATAGATAGATAGATAGATATGAACAGGCTGAGATAGATAGATAGATAGATAGATAGATAGATAGATAGATAGATATGTAAAAAGGATTTATTTTAGTCAATATCATGCGAACATCTGACAGTCGTCCAGCTGATCCAAACTGAATGTCGCCTGATATATATATATATATATATATATATATATATATATATATATATATATATATATATATATATATATATATTTAAAAATATTTTTTGTGGTACAAAACTTTATTACGGCGTTAAAAACAAGAATATTTTTACATTGGACCATGATGTTATTAAAATAAAATACCAGCCGACCGGTTTCGCCCCCTCTCTTCAGAGTTGTAAACGGGGGAAAAATTATGAAAAAGGAGAAAAAAATATATATATATGGGTGACGTGAATGAACGGAAGGGACAGCTGTAACACCTAAAGATGCTAAAGACCCAGAAGAGCAAGCCCAAGCAAACAATATCTCTGTTTACAAAGAGAAGGTCGCCCAGACGTGATAAACAGCGTCTCCAACACCTTAAGATGAAACAACGAGTGTGAAGTGGACAACACAGAAAACCAATTCACACTGAAGTCCGCCGCACAACCAGGACTATTTATGAAATGATCCGCTATAGATGACCCGTATGTATTTCGAACGGTATCACCAATCGAAAAATTTTTATTATAAATTTTAGCAGGTACGTGTTGCTTGATTCTAACATCCAAGCGTTGTGTAGTTCTACCTATGTAGTCGGCACCGCAACTACATTTAAATTGATAAATTACAGAATTAATATGATGAGGAGGTAGAACATCCTTACTCATGGATGGAAGAACAGATCTTGTTTTAAACACAACACGTACATTCGCTGCAAAATAGCATTGATTAGAACTCGATGAAATTTGCTTAGCCAACATTTCACTATCCCTACCAAAATATGGCACTCGTAAATAAACGGGACATTTTTTAACAAGCACAGGTTTTACTTTATTAAAGTCCGCCAACTTTTGCCGAATAACCATTTGAACGATATCATAAGGATAACCGTTACTAGTAAAGATGTTAGTTAAAAACTTAATCTCATCTTTCAAAGTGTCATCTGAGCAAATCCTCAATGCCCTATGGGTCAAAGACTTAATTAAATTAATCTTTTGCTGTTTGGGACAAAAGGAATCCCAACGAGTGTAAAGACCCGTGAAATTAGACTTCCTATACACTGTAGTAGTATATAAGGAAGGTATTCTACGAACTAGAACATCAAGGAAGGGTAAAGTGTTATCCACTTCCTTCTCTACTGTATATTTAAGGGCAGGATGAACACTATTTAGTAGGGAGAAAAATTTGTCTACCTCACATTCATTACGAAACACACAAAAAGTGTCATCAACGTACCGAAAGTAAACAGTGGGCTTAGAGGAATCTGTAAACAAACTCTGTTCATAGAAACCCACAAAAATGTTAGCTAAAACAGGACCCAAAGGGGAACCCATAGCAACACCATCAATCTGTCGATACATAATATTATCGAAACTAAAATCGACAGACATGGTAGCAAATTTCGTGAGTTCAATAAAAACATCTTCAGGTATTGTCGGAGGTGTCAAATGACTACGATATAGCAAATCACTGCAAATATCTATAGTCTCCGACAATGGAACGCAAGTGAAGAGGCTGCAGATATCAAAGGAACACATAAATCCATCAGTGGCATCAAGATTCCTAATAAATTCAGAGAACGAGAAGGAATATTTAATACAAAAGGAGCTATAATGTTGCAACACTGGTTCCAGCATTATAGCTAGCCACTTAGTGACTTTATGTTGAGAGGACCCAATCATAGATAATATGGGTATCAACGGAACACCATCCTTATGAATTTTAGGTAATCCATAAAGATGGGGTCGAATCGAGCCAGACGGTCTCAATTCCTCAGATATTTCAGAAGAGAGAACACCACTTTTTACCCATTTAAGGAGACGCTTCTGAAAACGAATTTCAGAAGTTAACGTGCTATCATGGGTATCAATGTGACCAAGACGCTGAAACTTAGAAGGATCATTAAGTATATGTAACATTTTAGTCACATAATCCTGGCAGTCCATAAGCACAACACCAGAACCATTATCTGGTCTGATAATGACTAGAGAGTGATTATTCTTTAGGGACTTAATGATCCTGTGATGCTCCCTACTCCATTTAAATTCAGAGGAGGAAATTGAAGAACTTGCATATGAATGAGCTAAGTCATTCAATTTTGCTCGAAAGTCACTGGATTTACTCACAGAAAGGGGTTGAAGCTTACTAAGCTGAGCATAAAGAACCTCAAATTCCGAAAAAATCTGTTCTCTATTAAGAGAGACAGGCGGAATTTTAAAGTCTAGGCCATGGGCCAAAATAGTAAGCTCTAGCTCAGAAGGACTATATGATGATAAATTAATTACATTAGTCAAATTTGGTTCAACCGCGCAGCCAAATCTCTTGAAAATAAGATGTTTTAATTTGCTATGATAGCAGCTCGTTGTCTTCGAACGACAGCGTGTAACTACCTGACCAACATAACGGGAGAAATGGACCATATCAAAAAACCTCAAAATATTCCTAGTTTCACGCCATATCCTCTTATATTTTCCCATAAGGTCCAAACGCTGGTTGGAAGCTTGCAAGAGAAACTCTTTAATAAAGGCCCTCTCTAAAAGTTGGCGGACTTTAATAAAGTAAAACCCGTGCTTGTTAAAAAATGTCCCGTTTATTTACGAGTGCCATATTTTGGTAGGGATAGCGAAATGTTGGCTAAGCAAATTTCATCGAGTTCTAATCAATGCTATTTTGCAGCGAATGTACGTGTGGTGTTTAAAACAAGATCTGTTCTTCCATCCATGAGTAAGGATGTTCTACCTCCTCATCATATTAATTCTGTAATTTATCAATTTAAATGTAGTTGCGGTGTCGACTACATAGGTAGAACTACACAACGCTTGGATGTTAGAATCAAGCAACACGTACCTGCTAAAATTTATAATAAAAATTTTTCGATTGGTGATATTGTTCGAAATACATACGGGTCATCTATAGCGGATCATTTCATAAATAGTCCTGGTTTGCGGTGGACTTCAGTGTGAATTGGTTTTCTATGTTGTCCACTTCACACTCGTTGTTTCATCTGAAGGTGTTGGAGACGCTGTTTATCACGTCTGGGCGACCTTCTCTTTGTAAACAGAGAGATTGTTTGCTTGGGCTTGCTCTTCTGGGTCTCTAGCATCTTTAGGTGTTACAACTGTCCCTTCCGTTCATTCACGTCACCCATATATTTTTTTTCTCCTTTTTCATAATTTTTCCCCCGTTTACAGCTCTGAAGAGAGGGGGCGAAACCGGTCGGCTGGTATTTTATTTTAATAACATCATGGTCCAATGTAAAAATATTCTTGTTTTTAACGCCGTAATATATATATATATATATATATATATATATATATATATATATATATATATATATATATATATATATATACGCAATTTTTTATACGTATTATTTATATATTATATACGCGCGGTACTTATTAGAAAACGCTCAATATATAGAGTGATAGAGCTAATATATTTAGTTGGATTTTGGATTTATATAGCGGTGCGTATATCCAAAATTTTATAATTAATCAGATTGTCTGACGATCGCCAATAGCGCGAAACCTAGGGTCACAAACTCACATCAATCAATCAATCAATATATATATATATATATATATATATATATATATATATATATATATATATATATATATATATATATATATTCATTCGAAGCAATAATATTTTTAATTGGTGGTGGGGTAAAAAGATGAGTTATTAATACTTAGTTATGGCTCAGATGAAGAGGAAACATGATGTATCAAAGATGTGTTTCTACAGAAAGATGATGAGAATACCATGGACAGAACATGTGTGCAAGTAGAAAGTTTTAAAGAAAATATTAACAAAAATCACAATTATATTTGCAACCAGAATGACACAAAATTTTCCTCACATAATGAGGAAAGGGGACTTAGTAAAATTAACAATCCCAATACACGTAGAAGGCAAGATTCGCAAGGGGAGACAGCGAGTAAACTATCAAATGAGTCTGTACAAATCGATGGTAGAACAGTGTTGAGGATGAGATAGTAAGCTGACAAATTAAGAGCTATGAACGATAAGAAGTGCCATGATCCTCCACTCTATCTCTATCTCTATCTATCTCTCTGTCTGTCTATCTATCTATCTATCTATCTATCTGTATCTCTCTCTCTCTCTCTCTCTCTCTCTATATATATATATATATATATATATATATATATATATATATATATATATTAGGTTGGTGCAAAAGTAATGTCGTTTTCTCACATAGTAAGATATGTGAGAAAACGACATTATTTTTGCACCAACCTAATATATATATATATATATATATATATATATATATATATATACACATATATATATATATTAAGACATTTTTATGTTTATACGTTCTTTTTATAGATACAAATATTAAAAAATATATATATATAAAAAGAACGTATAAACATAAAAAATGTATTTAAAATATATATATATATATATATATATATATATATATATATATATATATATAATTATTGTGTGTATCTTTATATCATTTAGTTAAATGCCATACGTGATTTTCGATGCATGACTGACGAAGCAGATTTTCTTCCTGCAGTAAATTTGCCATTTCTTTCTGCCGTAGACTGGTTGCCAACTAAGGGTAATAACTCAATCTATCCTGCTATTAAACCTATAGCTGGGAGAAGAATATTTGTGCGCAAATGAATCCAACGAAATGAATTAACTTTATTTTACCATGGCATATTTTGTTATTATTATTACTATTATTATTATTGATATCACTATTTTAATTAGTTTAATAATATTATTAATTACTCTATTGATTTTCGGAAAAAATAGAGTTACCGCCGCTTGATTTTCTAACGTTTCTTCTTGTTTATTGCTTTTATAACGTCAGCGTCTCTCTAAATTAGAATTTATAATTCTTATTTCCAACATTATTTTCATTCTCAAATATTAATCTGAGCCTAAATTCAAATTCAAAATTAAACTACAATTCATTTAAATATTTTAACAACAATAATATTCTACGGCAACAATAAAGTATCACGCGATAACTAGAAATTTCATTACACTGGTGTTAATCCAAGACAAAATTACGAGCGATTGAGAATTGCTTCGGCATGAAACTCAGAGTTGGACAATGTAAAATATTATGTAAACATTTACCGGCCTGAATGTCCGAGAAATTTTCATAGAAAATATTCGCCCTTTGACAGGATTATTATAAACAGAGTATTTACTTAAATACTTGTATCTATAAAAAAGAACGTTAAACATAAAAATGTCTTTAATAAATAAATTGTCGGACTTTGTCCATTTCTTAATGTATGACGTCATTTGTTTACATTTGATACGCCATGAGCAGTTATGAATGTACGAGATTCATGGAAGATTGAAGTTTATAAGCAGTAAATTCGACCTTGCCTACCGGACACTCTTTTGTGGCCGAGTCGGTTAAGGCACGTCAGCGTAAATGACGGTTCCGTGTAGGATGCAGGTTCGAATTCTGTCAAAGAACGAATATTTTCTATGAAAATTTCTCGGACATTCAGGCCGGTAAATGTTATTTAATACTGTTTATTATAAACAGAGCATTTACTTAAATACTTGTATCTATAAAAAAAAACGTCAAACATAGAAATGTCTTTAATATATATATATGAAAATTTCTCCGATTTAACCAGTAGAGAAGACAATATTTATGAATAAAAATGACAATAGGAAAACTGGTAATTGCTGACGTGTTTCGTCCAATGTGGACTTTATCAAAGCAAAATACGAAAATTCGTATTTTGCTTTGATAAAGTCCACATTGGACGAAACGCGTCAGCAATTACCAGTTTTCCTATCGTCATTTTTATTCATATATATATATATATATTTTTTGGAATTTTTTCGGGGGGATTCCAAAAACAAATTTCGCTTGAAGATGGAACAGAGCTTACTTTAATTCAATTTAATTCAAATAATTATATTGAAGTTTTCGGCTCTTGTTTTGAAACATGAGAACTCTTATGTAGCGTGTTGGACTCATATTTTTAAATAAATATATATATATATAGAGAGAGAGAGAGAGACGATCGGACGGTGGAATAATTGATAGCAGTTCGGATGGAGGAATCAGAGAGCCGAATTCCGTTAGAGTTCATTACGTTCACTTACAATATGAATCCATCACTTCTTTCAGAAATGTCTCCCCGCAGCTATGGGTAGCAACCAGTGAAGGAGAAGGAAAACTGAATTGAAAACCGGAGGTGCGTCGTTTGCGGACCTTGTGGCACACTATACGTACCAGTTCTCTGTATTCGGCGGTTCTTCCAAAAAATGTGGTTGGTTCAGGACAAACATTCACCACTATAATCAAAACAAATCAAACCATTAGTGTAACTGTTCAGTTCTATGAACTCAGTTGCTTGACCTTCATAAGCCGAAAACAACAAACTTTCCAACCAGTCATCTCCCACTACTGCAATGAAAATCGGATTCCTGCATGACATTTTCTGCCCACCTGTTACTACACTCTACCCAGATAATAATTAAATTCCCGCGCATGCTTGGTTTTTACATCCCCAATACGTAACTTGGATTGTCTTTTTTGCTAACAACTATATATTCCGTTTTCTTGCAAAAGTCATTTTGCAGAGTAGAGTCGGAAGGGAACAGTATCAAATCAAAGCAAATAACGAAATTAAACACACCGCGCAAGGGCTCCGCGCAGCCTTCCAGGTTTCAAACATACTTCAAATTTTCAATTTAATAAAAATAAATAACCAATAAAACCAGCTCTCTTCAATAAATAAACACAGGCTTCTGGAGCAAACATTCATTTAACTAGGAAGGACTGACAGCAGTAAAGAAACGAGTAAATCTCTTCGTCTTGTCTTTAACACCAAAGCTACAGAGGGAGTCTTTTTGATATTGTCTCCCAACTCCACTTTCTCTCCTTTTCACTGAAAGACTATATAAAAAGTTATAGTCACTATACCTCAGCATTTCCTTACAGACAAAGAGAAGAACTTTCTTTCCTTTCATAATGTAATTTATGTACCATGTGTGGTACACGCTTGTATCTTTCAATGCATGACTGACGAGGCAGATTTTTCCAGCAGTAGGTTGCCATTTCTTTCTGCGGTAGACCAGTTGCCATCCAAGGCTATAGAATCCGGTCTGTCCTGCTATTTAACCATGGGGGCGGAGAAGATGAGTATTCATACCTTTCCCAAAGGTATTAGCACGTAAGTGAATGTAATGGATTCGACTGGAATTCGAACTCTCCGATTACTCAATCCGAGCTGCTATACATTACTCCTCCGCGGATGTCTTGCGTTAAAATAAATATCATTATTTTATTTGGACATGGAAAATATTTTCTAATTTTTTTATTCAACAAACGGTGACCCATGGAACTTGTTTGAGTTTTGTTTTCTGGCCGAGTCTGCCATATCTGTCAAATTTTGTTCTTGTTCCGACTTAAATTGGATGATACATTTGAATTTTGAAAATTGCAAAGATTTCGATCCCCGCATATATCACTGGCTGGCGCCATTCCCTGCTGATTTATCATTCATAACCAAATATTTTTTTTTTAAGCAAATCACCCCAAGCAAGGCGGGAGTACCACTAGCACGCAAGCGGTTAGAGAGAGTGAGAGTAAGAGTAAAAGGAGTGTTTGGGAAAAGGATAAAAAGAAGGACAGGGATCAAGGTCAAGGCATCAAAAGATGTCGATTGACATTACATTTGAATATTTGAAGACTCTAGGTATCAGGGAAGCAAGTGATAAGGAGGGAGTTCCACTGACGGGAGGTGCGAGATAAGAAGCTGATGGAGTAGAAGAGATGGCTACATTTAATCATTTCGACAGTGAAAGGTAGAGGCCAAGATGCCAACTTAAATAGCACGCTTAAATTTATGCAGTATGGGAACCAGTGAAAGTAGCTCGTCGGAGCAGTTGCCATAAAAGTAGGTGTAGAAAAGACAGAGGGAAGCCACAGCACTTCTGTGGGATAGCGAATGTAGGCGGGATGTCAGACCAGGACCAACCACGTTGCATATCCGTCTCTGGATTTTGTCGAGGACCTCGAGATGAACAGCAGGAGAACCAGAACATGCATTCGTTTTTACCCCAACTGCACTTGCTTATTAGGAGAACGACAACGTGATCTCTATTTCTGCACTGCTTACATTTACTATTAGTTTGGTTCAAAAAATAATGTCGTTTTCTCACATATGTTACTATGTGAGAAAACGACATTATTTTTGCAACAACCTAATATTTCGTTTATTTCTATTGTTTTCTATTAAATACTCAAAACATTTGTTAGAGTGTAGTGCTAATTTCTATCCAGTGCTTTTTACTCGAAAGAAGGAAATTGTTTTGTTTTTTGGGGGTTTTTTTTTTGTTTTTGCAGTCAATATCTAGATCTGGTAAGATATACGTTAGCAGCAGTAAAATGAATCACGCGTTATAATTTCGTCGCCATTGACACTTAACTTTCTCATTTGTTCTTCGATTTCAGGATCACTGAAGCTACATTAGCTGTTTCATGAGAAACGACACCTGATTTTAGTGACACACAAGTAAGTATATCCACCGTATACATCAACCTAGCGAGCATGCACACACACACACACACGTGCGTGCGCACACACACACACATAACGTATTCTCACGTTATTTTCACAGATACATTTTTTTTAGAAGTATTCTAATTTAACCAAGTTTATTTTAAAAGTAGGCCTAAGTTCGCCCAGCTTATTTAAAAATTAGCCCAGTTTATTTTAAATGTAGCCCAAAATTAGCCTACTTTATTTTGAAAGCAGCCCAATTTATCCCAGTTTATTTCACGTTAGCCCAAGTTCGCCCTGTTTATTTTTAAAGTAGTCCATGTTAGCCCGATTTATTTTAAAAAGCGATATGCCCAATTTATTTTAAAAACAATCCACGTTAGTCCAGTTTATTTAAAAACAATCTACGTTATCCGGCTAATTTAAATATAAGCGAAGTCCACACAGCTTATGTTAACCCAGCTTATTTTGAAAGCAGTCCAAGTTAGCCAAGTTTATTTTCAACGCAGCCAAAGTTAAAGCGGGTTATTTAAAGAGCAGCTCTGCTTTTTAAAAGCAGTCCAAGCTAGCCCATATTATTTTAAATACTGCCTTATTTAGTCCAGTATATTTTAAAAGTAGCCCAAGTTAGCCAAGTGTATTTTAAAAATCGATAAAAATATTGCAAATAGTTAAATTCAGCATTTAGTAGCACCAGTCTTTCAAAAATAGCTCCATCTAGTGACCATTGTTCAAATGAATATGAAATTACAATCCCCACTGGATAAATATTCGAATTTGAATCAATCAAGGGATGTTTTAATAGTGATAAAAATAAATTTCGAAAATGATCTTGATATTGTGAATCAAAACTTTTATTCATGCGAAAACCGCTGCAAAAACGCTAAAATAAATTAAGGTAAACATTTTCCTTATATATGTTGCTTGATTTCCTTATATATATATTACTTGATTTTGCAATTTTTAACTCTCCGATTGAAGGCATAATTTCGTTTCATTTTCAAGAAAATTAAATGAATTTTAAACCTCTGGTGAGCTATCATTTCAAATATAGAAAAAAAAAGTTTGTTCAGACTGAAGCGTTACTTTACAATGATTTTATGAGATATCGAATGTAATGGAGTTGCCGAGACGACTAAGGATCACATGAAACTTAATTGCTCATCTTTAACATTGCTCATAATTCAACTCCGTATTTAACCAATTAATGTCAACCATTATTGGAGAGCGGTCCCGAGTTCTCCATCCGAAATGTGAAACTTGCATTCTCGTCTGCGATATCTGAGAGAGGCTCCTTTGTTACCGTTGGGGTGGGTTTTTATATATCTGTCACTGCAATGACGCCCTTTTCCACGCTTGTATCGAGTTCGCCTCTCAAGATCGACACTAACAACGGGTGAATCATCGATCTCTACCCCTGACTGGGCCGTCCTGGGTATGACGATAAACTACATCCGATAGCAAGGCCTCTGATCAAGAGGTTTTGAGGATTGTGGGACCACCTCTTAATTTCTGGTGTTCTCAGGTCCACACTGACACGGGGTGGTAGCACGTGTTATGGTCCCAACTATGGACAAATAGTTAACCCCCAAACTGGTGTCAAAACACTATGAAAGTGTAAAGATAGATTTTAATACCAGCAATACATATCTGAAGAAAAATTATTGCCACTATTACGCCAGGGGTTTCGTTGGGACTATGATAGCCGGGACGCAACGAGAAAATGAAAAAAATAAGTAAGAGATCCCAAGGTTCCGCATAAAAATAAAGAAAAGAACGTTGGGAGGGGAATTCTCCAATTCCGGACGTTGGTAAACGCAGAGAGAAAATGAACAATACGCAGACACAGAACAACAGAAGACAACACGAGAATATATAATACAAAGATTTTATTTAAAGATTATACAAAATGTGAAAGTAAGAAAAAGAAAAAGAAAACTAAATAATACAAGGGGTGGGGAGATAAGTTACCAATTAAACAGATATTAATGCGACGAAATACATATGAATATGGAGATAGCAGATTATAAGATATGGAAAAAACATGCAGAAACTTACATACGGTTGGAATCGACGTCGATTGACTATTATCGGGGTACAGATAAAAGGATCAAAAGGATATTCATACACTTCTCTGAAAGTAAAGGATGGGATTGTCAATGTTTTAATATGAGTTCTTGACTGGCGACGTCCAGTCCGTGTTGATGGCGAGGAGAACACACAGGAAAATTACGGGAGTGTAGCCGACTTGGGTTGACGATGTTGATCTAGATTCTCTCGTCGGTCCTTTGGTTTTTGGTGGCATCTAATTCTTCTGGCATCAAACAACGAAGTCTGGGTCTGGTGACAACTGCTTCTTCTAATGACAAATAGCTAAGACAGGTTTTGGTGAGGTCCGACTCCTCCGACAGCCAGCAACTATGTGAGATTGTTGTTACCTCAACACGTGCGAAACGAAAACTGCTACATATTGAGTCAATTGTTGGCCCCCCAAAAAAAAGTATGCGTCATTCACGGACCCTGTTAATGTCATTCACACTTATCTGTCAAACAGCAATCGTTTGGTCTACGACTATGGATCTGGTTAATATCATTCGCACCTGTCAAACAGCGTTTGTTTGGCCTACGCATTAGAGACCAGGTAGGAAATGGGGGGGAGGAAGGAAAGGTTCTTTTCCGAGAACTGGCCCTGACTCATCTGGGTATAAAAAAATTATATCCCACAATCTGCATATTCAAGAAATAAAGAAGTTATTAAGATTCATATGTTTCGTCGCAAATACACAAGGTACTGAAAATATACTTATAAAATCTGAGGTGAGGGTACAAATATGGGTTTAACGTAACACCACCAATACATTTTTGAAGCCATATATTTTTGAGTAAAAAAGTATCACCAGCAATACATATTTGAAGAATAAAATTATTACCAGCAATACATTTTTTTTTTAAATATTGCCAGCAGTAAAAATCTTGTCGAAATTAAATAACCCATTGAGTTTGATATGCCGTAAAACAAACCAAACCAAACCAAACCCTGACTGGGAGGTCATATCAGATCAGCTCTGGACATTGCTTATTCCATTATCAGATGTAAGATTGAATACAAAATCTATTCTGCCATGATAAGGGGTGAGTCACATACTACAGCTTGTATATATTTAAAAAATATTTATGCTCTATTTTTCATTTCTTTCTTTCTCCCTTTTTTCTTTTAAAAATATACCATTTAAGAAAGAAATTAAGCTTTGGTAGAGAAAGCTTTAATAAATTTCAATAACTAGTTAAATTTCCGTAGCTATTTAAAAATGCATGTATGTCAGATTGTCTAAATGCTGTTTCTGTTAATTTGTCAAAGTCGAATTTATTGATAGCGGTCGAGTTCGAATTCCAGTCGGGTTCATTACATTCACTTTTACGCAAATATCCTTGAAAAAGATAGGAATCTATCTCTTCACCACCCAGCTATGGGTTAAATAGCAGGAGAGACTGGGACCTATAGCCTTGGTTGGTAACCAGTCTACCACAGAAAGAAACGGCAGCCTACTGCGGGGAAATGTTCTGCCTAGTCAGTCATGAATCAAAAGAGACAACATCGCCCAATCATGTATCACGTATGGCACTTGATTTACTTTTTTTAATCATTTCACTCCATGCAAGACAATAAAGCCACTAAGACACAAGAGGTTACTGAATGGAAAAGAATAAGAAAAAAGACAAACATTATTAAGGAGCGAGAGCAATAGAAGAGTATTCAGGAAGACATTAGATAACGATTGACATTGCATTTAAATTTCTGGAGATCAAAGTTGGCTGGAAAGCCTGGAACCGAAAGAGAGTTCCACAAGTGAGAAGTGTGAGAAACGAAACTGTTAGTATAGAACTTACGGTTACATCTAGCCAATTCATCTGTGAACTGATGATATAATTGTTGCTAAACTAGTAGAGCGCTTAAACTCATAAAATTCTAGATACCATACTGGAGAGTTCATCCGAATAATTACCATGAAAGTATTTATAGAAATGCCACAAGGAAAATACATTACGACGGTTAGAAAATGACCGACGTTAGAGATGCCAGGTCAGGACCAATAATATTGCAGATTCTTTGGATTTAATCAAGAATCTCTAAATATATAGCAGGAGCATCTAACCATATATGGCATCAATATTCAAAGCAAGGACAAAGAATAGACTTATAAATATGTAATCTAGATTCGAGAGAGATAAATTGTTTAGCACGACGCAGTGAACCAACTTTCTTAGCAGCAGACGTAACAATACTTTTTTTTTCTTATAAAGCGGTTCCGTTAGCAACACCACTCATATCCTGTTTTTAATATATTTTTATATCGTATGCTTCCTTAAAGGGTTCCTCGTCTTGAAATTAAATTGGAACGCTAAAAATAAGATATCGATCAGCATTCATTGCTTTCTTTCCAATCAAAATTCACATTTTCCTCTATTCGTTTGACTGAGGGACATTTTTTTTATTCCAAAGTAAGGGTCCGATATTGCAATTAATTCCAAAGTCCTCGAAGCGACTGAATGAGAGGAATCAATAAACTTGATATGCAAAAATATTTTCTTTAATCTAGAGGTAAACTTAATATATATCTACACACGCACATACACACACGCACACACAAATATATAAGTGCGTGCATGTATCTATAACACAGACATAACACGAACAAAATACATATATTAGGTTGGTGCAAAAATAATGTCGTTTTCTCACATATGTTACTATGTGAGAAAACGACATTATTTTGCACCAACCTAATATATATATAATTTAAAGTGTGTGTGTTCGCGTGTCCGCTGGAAAAACCTAAAAAATAAATATCTATATATAAAATTCTGTTCGTCCGTCCGTCACACCCTTTAAAATAGCCATACACTGACCGATCGAAACCAAATTTTTGGTGATAAGTGCAAACAGGTAAGGGGCTACAGTTGGTTTTACCAGGGTACGTAAAAAACGCGAAATAGAATTTTTGCAATTTTCCAAACAAAGCAGCTTCTTCAAATTTCATCGATTGGTTTGCGAAATTAAACAAAGCGTAGTTTGTAAATATCGACAAAAATGTTAGCGATAACTTCTTTTCTTTCTTTCAATGTGCCGTGTCCTTTCAGGACATAGGCGATCATGGCTCTCTACCGCCCTCTATCCCTTGCAGTTCTCAACAAGTTCCATCCCTCTGTCGCAGTCAGTCGTCGACTTAGCAATAACTTCAATTAAATACTGTGAGGATTTCAACATACGTCAGCGTGTTGCAAAAAACTTCTAGTTTATAAAACCGCTTGTCTCTTCTTGTTTTTGTCCGTCTGTCCGTGTGTCTGACTGTGTGTGTGTCTTTTCGTGTGTGTAAATGTTATTTAAAACGGTTTGATCAAATAAATGAGATATAATTAATTATATTTACTAGTATGTCTCATATTTTGGCGTTTTTTTTAACGGAAATAATTAATTTGCATAATTTAATTTGCATACTTAACCTTAAATAATTAATCTTCATACTTAACATTTTTAAATTATTTGCATACTTATCCTTAAATAATTCATCTCCATACTTAACCTTAAATAATAAATTTTCGTATATAACCCTAAATAATTAATTTTCATAGATAACCTTAAATAATTTATTTGCATACCTAGCCATATACATACACCCGGTGTGTTCGTGCAGCGTTACAATTTTCATACGCTTCCTTGGAGTAACGTCCATCAGACAACGGCTGTAGGACAACTAATCGACAGTCGAGACAATAGTGCCTGGGCGTGATGAAAATCTGATGCAATATTTTTCAAGACCAAACAAATTTCATCATACACCCCAAAAATAGATTCGTATTACTGTACACCACTACAAATGACCTAATCTAAAGAAAAATAGAATTCGATTACGCCCTATCACTTCAGTCGCTCTAAAACTGACCGTAAACTAAAGTGGCTGATTCAATTAATTTACACAAGGATATATATATATATATATATATATATATATATATATATATATATATATATGGCACGGTGGAGTAATGGATAACGTCTTGGATTGAGGAATCCATTACATTCACTTACGTTGCTAATACCCTTAGGAAAAGTATGACTCCCCGCCAGCTATAGGTAAATAGCCTTGGATGGCAACTGGTCTAGGAGAAGGACAACTCTGAATTCAAAACCTGTGGGGGTTCATTTGGGGACCTTGAGGCACGTAGTGCTCCTGGTCTCTGTATTCGACGCTTCAAAAAGTGTGAATGGTCCTGCACGAAACATTCACCACTATAATCAAATGTCATGTGCTGATGTCTGGCTGTCGGTTTCCTGGAAACTGATCTTCTTGACCCTCATACGTCGAATTCGACGGGAGAGTCGGATATATATATATATATATATATATATATATATATATATATATATATATATATATATAAGTTAACACTGAGGTCAAGGTTTCATACTTGGACGCAATCTTTGGGCTATGTTTGTTGTACTTTGACTCGATTGCTTATATATTCAAAACAAACAAATCAACAAATTAGGTAAATAATAAACAAAGTGATGAATGCACATAAACCCAAGTAAATGTAATAATAATAATCATCAATGAATAACTAAATAATCGATAATAAATAACGAGTAAGAAGTTGAGACAACGCTATACAATAGCTACATATACGTGCATTCGGATCCTCAATTATTTCCACGCAATAGCTTCTAGAATAATTAAAAATATAACTGTTATTGCTTACTCAATAACCATTAGGATAATACAATAGACCTTACTACCCATAATCCACTATTGGCTAGCATATATAAATATTCGAGATGACGCAGAACACACATAGCCTGAAAATAGGGATCTATCATGAAAGAGACTATCGCCGCTAAGGCGCGTGCACTGAGGCGGCCCACTTTTCATTCCGTTTATATACCATTAGTGAGAGCTAAGTTCCACTCGAACCACTTCTTTGTGGAACCAACTCCCCAAAGGATACTTCCCCGACTACTGCAATACTGCAATCTTAATTTAAGTCTAGGGTTAACCGTTTACCCTCATAAACTGCGCCTATATATATATACACAACAAACTCCTACAATAACCCTCTACCTCGAGTGGCTCTTGGGCGTTGAATAAGATGAACATTAAGATATATATATATATATATATATATATATATATATTTCAAGTATTGATGGGGGAGCTTTTGTTTGAGTTAGTGTGGTACGGCAGTATCTTGATTATGCCATTATTCTCTCTTCTAGTCAGGTGTGCTATCCATTTTAGTTGTTGCTGCTGTTGAAAGTCCTCCTGTTGTTCGGATACAGAGTCTTTGTTTATGAAGCATGGACAACAGTGAGACCTACACGTTTCATTCGCTCGAAGCCATTTTTAGAACCATTGATCTGAGAAAGCGGTTGTATACACCTAACATTTAAGATATTTCTGATATATATATATATATATATATATATATATATATATATATATATATATATATATATATATAAGGGACCATTGAAGTAAACACGCAGAAGCTACAGATTGTTTTTATATGCTCTGTCCCAGATATTGAGAATTTTAATCTTTAAATATAGCATAATTTAAAACTATATATATATATATATATATATATATATATATATATATATATATATATATATATATATATATATATATTGTTGGATTGATATGAGTTTTTGACACTGGGTTTCACGCCCTTGAGGTCATCAGACAAACGTCAGATATTAGCTCTGTCGTTGATACTGAGAGCTTTCCAATAAGTACCCAGCATATATAATATATAAATAATATATACCGGGTGTAACACTATTCAGCTAGAAAGAGAACAGGTTAAAATCGTTTTGTGTCAGCCCCGCTGTCTTCCCAAATGAGCAATGGTGAGAGGAAAAAGATCATTCATGTCCTGTTCAGTAATGGTACCAACATTCATACTCTGGCTTCCGTCTTCAAAGTCCATTCAAGTACCATCAAGAGAACGCTGAATAAGTTTAAACGGAGAAAAGAGTAGAGAGGAAAACTGGATCAGGTAGTTACAACAGGAAGAGGGATCATCATTTCAATTTAGAGCTAAAGAGATCAATTAGAAATTTCAAACGACGTTTGGCACGTGAGAAAGGTGTTTCAGCTATGGCACTCCAAAGAGCAGTGAAAAAAGACTTGAAAATGAAATCGTACGTGAAACCTATGAGGCACCTTGTTAATCCAGGACAGAAAGAAGATCAGAGTGGGCGAATAATGTGGAATATGATCCTGCAATAATATATATATATATATATATATATATATATATATATATATATATATATATATATATATATATATAAAAAGTGTGGATGGTCCTGCCCGAGGCCTTCACCACTATAATCAAATCTCATGTGCCGGTGTCGGGCTGTCGGTTTCCTGGAAACTGATCTGCTTGACCCTCATACGTCGAATCTCGACGGGAGAGTCGATCATATATATATATATATATATATATATATATATATATAATTATTTATGCAAAAATTATAAAATAAATATGTTATAAAATTAGAAAAGATCCAACTTAACCCATAGGACGTTTGGCACGTGAGAGAAGAGTTTCAGCTATGACAGTTCAAAGAGCAGTGAAAAAAGACTTGAAAATGTAAATCGTACGTGAAATATGTGAGCTAACTTGTTCTTCCAGGACATAAAGTTAGAAGGTTTGAGAGGGCGAAGATTATCTTCAGTAAGTTGGAAAATGATCCTGAAATAATATATATATATATATATATATATATATATATATATATATATGAACTTTATTTCAATACTTCATGAGCTTCCGATCCTTAGCTATGATTAATTAATGATGAACATGTCATTTTCGTTTATGATCGATTTCATCACGATTCTTCTGGTAAGCTTAGAGAGTAATTATATATTCTTATTGCTCATATTAGAATCCAATAGTGCTATAAAAACCTCGGAGAATTCCAGAAGGATATCTTTAATCATTTCTCAGATACAAAGTTTCAAAGCTTAATCTTACAAACGGGCTTTTACACGATTTTGACAATTTTGCTGTTACACACGGTATATATATATATATATATATATATATACATATATATATATATATATATATATATATATACAAATATTACGTGCTGTGATGTTTCCAGTGTTTTCTTTTCTTGTTTTTTTGTTTTTTTTTGCATCTCTATTTTTCAAACATAAATCGCTGAGAAGTTTAGCACACACTCTTTGAAATATTTGTTGCCTGGTGTTCGTGGATGAATTTTACTCAAATTTAGAAAAAATATAAATGAAAAGGACACTTACACATAGAATTAGAAAGAGACGGGTGAAACTTCTAGGGCACCTAATGAAGACAGCGGGCTTAGAAAAATTTATACTCACAGGACATATTGAAGGCGAAAGTGTCAGAGGAATGCAGTGCATTGCCTACCTAACGAGTTTGTGTCAATGACTGGTATACTGAGAGCTATAAAAAAAAACAACAGGAAATTGTGGAGAGCCATTTCTCCGACGTCCTGGACGGACATGACACATAGAAGCAGAAGAAGGAGGCACATGTTCTTTCAAAGTTTTGTTAGATCCCCCCATTCCCGCTTGATTATGAAGTACGAGTCTTTGACAGATCTAATCACCTTAATACTTAATACTTTTAATACTTAAAAAAATGTCCTTTTTTCCTTCGTCTGATGTTGTCTGGGTTTTGTTTCAAACTCTCTTTTTTTTTTTTGACTTTCAAAGCAGTTTACTTTTTTATGTATTAATTCGTTTTTCTACTGAAGCTTGATCAAATTAACTTTATTTTCGGGCGAATCTCAGACAAATCGATGCGAAGAACAAGATTAGATTTTATAACGCGTGAATTTGTCTGAGATTGGAACGATATGGATGGCACTGATAATAATCGGTTAGCCTTCGAACGAGTGAAGCCTGTAGCTCTAAGCGAGGACCACCCTTCTTCGAATCTCATGGACTGGCGCTATAGAATCACTAAGAAGTGAACCAGATAACAGATACCGCATTATTTGAGGACTTTAAACAGCAGCAAAAACTAAAATGCATAGCACATATAACTCAATGAGAAATCACATAAGGTGCTGAAATTCCACACTTCATCTTCTTCGCCTTCTTCTTTTTTCTTCCTTGCCTTCTTCTTCTTCTTTTTCTTCTTTGCCTTCTTCTTCTCCGCCCTCTTCTTCTTCTTCTTCTTTGCCTTCTTCTTCTCCACCTTCTTCTTCATTTTTGCCTTCTTCTTCGCCGCCTTCTTCTTCTTCTTCTGCGCCTTCTTCTTCTGCGCCTTCTTCTTCTTCTTCTTTGCTTTCTTCTTCTCCGCCTTCTTCTTCTTCTTCGCCTTCTTCGCCTTCTTCTTTGCTTTTTTCTTCTCCGCCTTCTTTTTCTTCGCCTTCTTTTTCCTCTTCTTCGCCTTCTTCTTGTCCGCCTTCTTCTTCTTCTTTGCTTTCTTCTTCTCCGCCTTCTTCTTCTTCGCCTTCTTTTTTCTCTTCCTCTTCTTCGCCTTCTTCTTCTCCGCCTTCTTCTTCTTCTTTGCTTTCTTCTTCTCCGCCTTCTTCTTCTTCGCCTTCTTTTTCCTCTTCCTCTTCTTCGCCTTCTTCTTCTCCGCCTTCTTCTTTGCTTTCTTCTTCTACGCCTTCTTCTTCTTCTCCTTTGCTTTCTTCTTCTCCGCCTTCTTCTTCTTCTTTGCTTTCTTCTTCTCCGCCTTCTTCTTCTCCGCCTTCTTCTTTGCTTTTTTCTTCTTCGCCTTCTTTTTCCTCTTCCTCTTCTTCGCCTTCTTCTTCTTCTTCCTCTTCTTCTACTTCTTCGCCTTCTTCTTCTTCTTCTTCTTCTTCTTCTTCTTCTTCTTCTTCGTCTTTTTCCTCTTCCTCTTCTTCTTCGCCGCCTTCTACCAGCCTTCTTCTTCTCCGCCTTCTTCTTCTTCTTCGTCTTCTTCTCCGCCTTCTTCTTCTTCTTCTTAGCCTTCTTCTTCTTCTTCTCCTTCTTCGCCTACTTCTCCCTCTTCCTCTTCTTCTTCTTCCTCTTCATCTTCTTCTTCTTCTAAGCCTTGTCCCTTCAGGTCGTGGACGATCGTAGCTCTCTACAATTTCCTGTGCTTAGGTCGCTTATTCATTGCTTTCCTCTGTCGCCCTTGATTTCAATATGTCCCGTCAGTGTCAAATTTTCAAAGCCCTTTTTCCTCATTATGTCCCCAGGTAATTTCAACAATTTCCTTCTGATGTTAAGTATGTGTCCTTTTTTGTCTCCATTTTTTCTAAAACTTCCTCATTGTTCACTCCATGATATTCTCACAATCCTTCTGTAGAATCATATGTCTATTGCCACAAGTCTTTTCTTTATCTGAGACGAGATTGTCCAGTATTCGCTACCATATAGGCAGACCGATATTACAAAACAGTTAAGTACTCTTCATTTTTTTGTTTCTAACAAAATTTTCCTGTTTCTTAATACTTTGCTTAGATTTTGTAAGGAACCTTTCGCTATCCCAATGTGATTTCGGATTTCGTTGCCGCATTTTCTGTCCTCTCTCAAAACATTTCTTAGAAATTTAAATTGTTGTACTTGCTTAGTTTTGGCATTTCCAGTTTAGAATTCGCATGTTGGGTTGTACTTTAAAAAGTTAGTGTTATATACCGTACCTATGAAAACTAATGGGTATGTTCCAATCCTCATAAATACGTTGAACACTATTATAAGTAGGGGTAATATGCTTTCCCCCACATTAAGTTTGGCTTTGTGCCACATCCTAACTCGTGGGGAGCCAGGTAAATATCGTAAAATGCTATCCAAGTTCTTGCTCTTGCTGTGTCGAACTGTCTGCCCTCGGGCAGAGAGGAACTCGGACGAGGCTATGCCGAAGGGCAGATTCTCAGCCGTGCAGGTAGACAGATATCCGATCTCGCGTATGGGGGTTCTACGGGCAATTTTTACCGAAACCCACGGGTTCGGATTTCCCATCATTAAATTTGGCCTTGTGCCACATCCTACCTCGTAGGGATGCAGGTAAATATCGTAATAAGCTGGTAGCGTGAGCAGTCAGTGTGAGAAGCTCTTGCTGTGTCGAACTCTCTGCCTTCGAGCAAAGAGGAAGCCGGACGAGGCCCCGCCGAAGGGCAGAATCTCGTCCGAGGAGGTAGACAGGTACCCGATCCCGCGAATGCGGGGTTTACGGGAAATTTTTGTCAGGGAGGCCACGAGCTCGAATTTCCTCACGTTAAATTTGGCCTTGTGCTGCATCCTACTTCGTGGGGAGGCAGGTAAATATCGTAATATGCTGTCTAAGTATTAGGTTGGTGCAAAAATAATGACGTAATAATGTCGCTTTTTGACGTTAAAATATACGTCAAAAAACGACATTATTACGTCATTATTTTTGCACCAACCTAATAGTTCACCTCTAGCAGTGGTTTACCTACTTCACGTCGCTGGCGAGTATTGTATTTCATTGACATTGTAAAGATTACCATTTCATTTCCAACCTCCGTTTTGGATATTCCTCATTCAGTAACCCTTTTTATGTTACAACAGTTAGGAAACAAGACTCCATCGAGAAAAGACAATGATAATTACTGAACTGGAATAACCTATTTTCCTGAAAAAAACTGTTTTAAGAGAAAGATTTTATAAATTATAACTGAAAACAGTACTGGTTATTCGGTCAAAAAATTAGGAATGTTTCCTTATACGGAAACGGCTCTTAATGCTATTGGGTTGGTGCAAAAATAATGACGTAATAATGTCGTTTTTTGACGTTAAAAAATACGTCAAAAAACGACATTATTACGTCATTATTTTTTCACCAACTTAATATTAACCCAACCATTGGTACCAATATTTCCAGCATTAGCAAGTAATCTTTCAACTCACTGATCCTAAGTTCAATACACATAGAAAAACCTACATTTTTTTACTATTCTTTTTTTAAATTATCAATTGTTATTTATATCTTAATTGCATGTTTAGAGAAAATTCTGCTTCATTTTTTTCTTGGGGCACTCAGTGGTCAGGAGCAAAATGTTGTGCACCAAATACCCGAAGTTTTTTCGTACATTTAAAATTCTCATATTCCTCTCTAAATTAAAGCAAATATAAAAAATTTTTGTTGGGCCAGATATATGAAGGACGCATAAAAATGTGATTAAATTTGATCTTTTATTCATATAAATTCAATGCTTTATTGTCCAGGCATCAAAATATTTTTCTTGGATTTCTATAGCCTTTTGTTTCCTTTCATCTGATTTAGGAATTAAATTAGATTATATCAGACTGATGTAAATATGGCCAGAATATTCTGGACAAAATTTTTTATTCATACAAATTCATGGCCATATTATTCAGTCATAAAAGTATTTTCCTTGGCTTTTTATAAACCTTGTCCCACCTTGAAGTGTATTTAATTATAAAACATCAGTTCCAGTTTTCGTCCTTGGTATGACGATAAACTACACCCGGCAGCAAGGCTTCTGATCGGGAGGTTTTGAGGAACGTGGAACCATATCTTAATTGCTGTTGTTCCAGGCGCACCGTGACCTGCTGTGGTAGCACCTGTTAGGCTGCCAGCTACGGGCAAATAGTTAACCCCCAAGCTGGGGTCAAAACATTAGTAAAGTATAAAAGTAGATTTTTACAGTAAAAATACCAGTAACAAATTTTGAAAAATAAATTTCCTGCAATGCATTTAACTCTCGATAAAAAAAATAAAAATAAAAATAAAATAAAATACGTCAATAAAATCGAGTTTATAAACTGATTTATTATTAAGTTTGGTGCAAAAATAATGCCGTTTTCTCACATATGTAACTATGTGAGAAAACGACATTATTTTTGCACCAACCTAATACAAAGAATACATATTCTATTCATACGAATCTATCCTAAAAAAAATCTTGTCGGCATTAAATAATCTAATGGGGTGATGATAAAACAAAATGAACGAATAAACCACTTCCCCATTTTAGTCGATGAATTTTCCCGGCAAATTTCCGATAGCATAAATTGTTGGTATTACTACCCAGACAATGAACAAAGCAAATGATAGTCTGAAAAATACACAGCATGCAGAACTTCCCATCATTTCAAACTCAAAATGAACAATGTCAGGTAACAAACTTGCCGATCGTATTCGTTGCCTAGAAAGGGACTCTATTCTAATAAATCACTCGAATGAGTCATTTGCGCACTGAAGAAATATGCAATTAAAATTTATTCACGTTTCCTCCAGTAACTCATCTTAATGCACTTCTTTTGAACCTCACAAAAAAACAGACATCTTCCTCACCCATAGATTCCGATTAGTTTGACATATTGGTCATCTTTGATCTAGATACAACTTCTTCAAATTTCGATCTCTTAAGAAATTATTTTTCTTCTTTGTCAATGACCATCTTGTTTGAAATTGAATTTTTCTTTAATTGAGAACGAATAGAAGGTAAAGATTTTAAACACTGGTCGATGTGCATTTCTGCAATCTATGTAGAACTTCTTATCGTAACTTTTTAATTTCTTCCTGAACTTATATATATATATATATATATATATATATATATATATATATATATATATATATAAAGGGAAAAAAGACAATAGGAAAACTGTAGTTTTAGCCGACGCGTTTCGTCCAATGTGGACTTTTTCAAGGCAAAAAACGAAATGAATTTATTGAAATAAATTATCTATAAACAACAAACAAAATGTCGTTAGTAACTAGAATAATTTAGTTTTACTTGTGACGCGTTCCATCCATCAGGACCTTTTATTTATATATATATATATATATATATATATATATATATATATATATATATATATATCTAGCTTAGCCGACGCGTTACTTCTTCTGAGGGACTTTATCAAGGCAAATGAAGGCTAAGATATGTTTCCTTTTGTCTTTATTGATATTGTCCTTTTGCAAATATACTCTATAAGAAATTTTCAGTCACACACACGCACGCACACATATATATATATATATATATATATATATATATATGTGTGTGTGTGTGTGTGTGTGTGTGTGTGTGTGTGTGTGTGTGACTGAAAATTTCTTATAGAGTATATGTGTGTATATATTAGGTTTCTTATAGAGTATATGTGTGTATATATTAGGTTGGTGCAAAAATAATGAGGTAATAATGTCGTTTTTTGACGTTAAAAAATACGTCAAAAAACGATATTATTACATCATTATTTTTGCACCAACCTAATATATATATATATATATATATATATATATATATATAACATGAATGAAAAATGGAATGTGTAAGCAGAATGTGATGCTTGAGCGCGTTTCTCTGTATACGTTTTTAAGCGTTTTACCCCAAGCAAGGCGGGAAAGCACAAGGACGCAAGGGGTTACAGAAGATTTAGAGCAAGATCAGATAGGAGCGATAGAAGAAAGGATAAAGAGAAGGGTAGTGGGTAGATCAAGGTAACTGGAAATGTCGATTGACATTACATTTCAATAGTTGGGGATTATAGCTCTCAGGGAAACTGGAATAGGGGAGGGAGTTCCACAGGCGGGAGGTGCAACATATGAAGCTATTGGAGTAGAAGAAACAGCTACATTTAGTAGTTTCGGCAGTGAAAGGGAGAGAGCGGGATGCCAGTCTCGTAGGGCGCTTGAATTCATGAAGTCATGAACCAGCGAATGCAGCTCCTCGGAGCAATTACCATGAAAGTATTTGTAAAAAAAAAAGACAGAAAGAGGCGACAGCGCATCTGTGAGAGGCCGACTCTAGACGAGATGCCAGGACAGGGCCAATTATATTGCATATCCGCCTCTGGAGCCTATCAAGAACCCCGAGGCAAACAGAGGGGGCTCCAGACCATATATGGCAGCGTGCATATATGTGTATATGCCTCAGTGAGGTGAATCAAATCTGTACTTACCACTTCAAGCCAAGCACGCCGCCATATTCCTGATTAGATAGAAATTGTGGCTGCGTTTTTTTATGGAAGAGTGTACATTGCTGGTGAACCGGAAGTCATCCAAGATTGAACAATAAATTGCCAGGAGTCGCATGGTGTGTAGCGAGGAAGATGGAAAAAAATTATAACTAACGGAAGGTACACAAGTTGGTAACCGTGGAGATGGGGGGACGATTTTGAAAGACCCGAAACCCTCGGCTAGAAACATTACTGATAATGTGTACTAAAACATCAAATAGATGTATATTACGAAATATATATATGTGTGTGTGTGTGGATAGATAGATAGATAGATAGATAGATATGGGTGTGGTACAGATTTAATCGGCCTGCTAATGAAATTTGTGGAATAAAAAGACAACAAAATGATAATATTGGCAATAAGATCGAAGATATTTATTATATATTATAATAGCCTTTTGACTAAATTGAAACACAAAAAGAAAGATTTTAAAGTTGCAATTTTTGAACACGCTTGTGGTCTTTTTCGACGAGACGAGGAATATTGTTGTTTTTCTTTTTAATATTACATACATATGTGTTATATATATATATTAGGTTGGTTCAAAAATAATGACGTAATAATGTCGTTTTTTGACGTATTTTTAACGTCAAAAAACGACATTATTACGTCATTATTTTTGCACCAACCTAATATATATATATATATATATATATATATATATAATTATTTTATTTCCAATATATTTCACTGTCTGTAACTTTGTAGTCCCTCTAGATTATGAGCGTAACGGAGATAAATGATAGTAAGTCCCATGCGTAAAGAAAGCGAATATGGATTCCGTCAACGGTAAGGCCGTTAACCTCTGAGGCGCGGCTTCTGCGCCCAGGATGGCGATTGGCCGATGGTCGCTTGGCACAAGTGGGTTGAGTGGAGGCGTTCTCCTTCACCGGTTGGGTCGGGAAAACCTTCCGACAATCCTCGCACGTTTTAGTTGGCAGGTCGATGCCGTTGACCGATATGTGTCCGTAGTAGTACCCATACGACTTCTTGGAGCCATGTAAGATCGTTGGATGTAGGCCGGAGACTAGTACAGTTCCGCATCCCAATTCACCTAAGTAATGTCAACTGCCTCGCTGTAAAGATACTACTACTGATAATACACCCACCTTAAAATAAATATTTAAATATAATTCTGTGAAGGCGTTATTTTGGCCGTTCCAGTTGATCTGAATTTCACCCTTTCATTTAAATTAACGTCATACAGCAATCACGTTTCCATAAAAATCAGACAAGATGTCAGTAAAGAGTATCTCTTAACTCGAATGTTCTAGGTTCAATCTCTGGGTAAGGTAGCGAATAAAATATACACCGGATCAATGAAGAGAGTGTCAGGAGGAAAAGTTGGTGATTCTGAAATTCCCTAATGAAAACCTTGAACATCACAGGTAAAATAATGAAAAAAATATCCATTTTCCGCGCCCCCTCGTGGATCAAGTTTCCGTTACATAGGTTACCGAATACGGTAGATACCTGAAGATAGCCAGGGCACTGCGGCTGAAACGTTGTAATTAAGACAAACCAAGACGAAGAAGCTGGTCCAAACACATCAATATGCTTATAAATGTTTTTTGTTTGGTTCAGCAAAGATTTGGACACCAGAGAACTTAAGAAAAAACTGACAGTTGGGAAAAAATTAATTTATTTTCGTGCTAAAATTAATCAGTCGGCTCATATATGGCGAGATTCACGCTGAAAATGAAAAAAAGATGAACAGACATTATTGATGGTTTGGGTTGATATTTACCAGGAACAGTTCAGTCCAGAAGTTAAGACCTTTACTACTACTTCCACGAAGTCGAATCACCCTCATTTCTCCCATGTCCCAAATGTAAGATAGGTTCTTCTCAAGAACTGCTACTTTGTGCGACTGTTTTAACCTAGAAAGTGTTACTGAGTGAGGAGTAACCAAATCGGAGGTTGGAAATGAAATGGTAATCTTTATAACATGAACAAAATAAAATACTCGCCAGCGGCGTGAAGTAGGTAAACCACTGCTAATGGTGTACTACTTAGCATATTACCCCCACTTACAATAGTGTCTAACGTATTGATGAGGATTGGGACATACCCATTAGTGTTCATAGGCACGGTATATAGCAGCAACAAACTCCCGCTTGGATGCTTCCCTACAATTTTAACCTCTTCAAGTCAAATGTCAATTGTAGTCTATCTCCCTTACGCTCATAATCTTCACTTCCTAACACCTCCTCTTTTATCCATATCACGCATCTCATTCATCAAAACCATTTTAACAATAACCCTCTGCCTTGAGTGCCTCTCGGACTTTATATTGGTTGAAAAAAGGAAATAACTTGCGACTCATCTATTTATTTATCTGAGATAATTTATATTGGGAAGCTTCAACCAGCAATGCCCTACTCAGAAATTGAACGAACAATTGCGATGCCACTAAATTCACGAACCAACTCTTTCATATTCTAAGCTAGCAATAATTGAGCAGACGAGATATCTCTAGTGATGGACAGCATTATGCAAAGAATGTACCACCGTAGATTAAATAAAGTGCTCAGTTCGAAATTACTGGCTCAAGAAGCCTGTGATGAAGACAATAATTCATGTGTAAAAAAAAATTCAGACAGAAATATTGAATTTTTTTAGTAAAATAGAAAAAAAAAACGTGAAAAATTACACATACTTAGTATTACTAATAAACAAAATGATAATCCTTCGATTATTTTAAAATTTTGATTTAATAAACAAGGAAAGATAACTTCGTAGATATGTTTTTTTCTTAAATATAGACATTAAATTACTAATCGCGTATAAACATAATCACATTGCCAGCGTGCGTTAAAGATTAAGAAAAGGAAGTCTGGTTTGAAGTCATTTCGTCAATGCCTTAAGAAAATAAAAGAATCTGTTATTTTCTGCGTTAAAATTCCTCAAAGGTTATCTTGATTATAATACAGAATGGAAACCAGAAAAAGGGAGTTGGCAAAAATGCGCAAATCTCCTTTCGTTTCATTTGATACCCGAGAAAGATTTAATCTTCTAAATTAGGATTGGCATTATCTTTTTTATGGCTGCTAAGGGAAGAGATAATCCATTTCGATGATTGTCGACATGTGTAGGCGATTTTATTTTTTTTGGGTTTTGTTTTATTTTTTAGGAGCATACACTCTGGGCGCATGCGTGCAGATGTGAGACGAAAACGGTAAAAGAAAAGGATAAAGTATTTAAAATGGGGGGAGAAGAAAATAAAAAAAAATAATGAAACAAAAAATAATGCGGAATAATTAAGAAGGAAAAATAATGCATCTGAAACGACGCAAGAATGAAAAAAAAGGTTAGAAAATCAGAAAGAATTTAAGAAATGGAAAAACGGAAGGAATAATACGAATATAAAATAATGTAAGTAAAAGGGATGAAGATAAGATAAAGAAAAAGTAATTTAAAAATATGGGAGAATAATTATAAAGTAATGTCATAAGAATATAGCATAATACTGAATATGATATAACCTAAAAATATGGGAGAATAATGATAAAGTAATGTCATAAGAATATAGCATAATACTGAATATGATATAACCTAAAAATATGGGAGAATAATGATAAAGTAATGTCATAAGAATATAGCATAATACTGAATATGATATAACCTAAAAATATGGGAGAATAATTATAAAGTAATGTCATAAGAATATAGCATAATACTGAATATGATATAACCTAAAAATATGGGAGAATAATTATAAAGTAATGTCATAAGAATATAGCATAATACTGAATATGATATAACCTAAAAATATGGGAGAATAATTATAAAGTAATGTCATAAGAATATAGCATAATACTGAATATGATATAACCTAAAAATATGGGAGAATAATGATAAAGTAATGTCATAAGAATATAGCATAATACTGAATATGATATAACCTAAAAATATGGGAGAATAATGATAAAGTAATGTCATAAGAATATAGCATAATACTGAATATGATATAACCTAAAAATATGGGAGAATAATGATAAAGTAATGTCATAAGAATATAGCATAATACTGAATATGATATAACCTAAAAATATGGGAGAATAATTATAAAGTAATGTCATAAGAATATAGAATAATACTGAATATGATATAACCTAAAAATATGGGAGAATAATTATAAAGTAATGTCATAAGAATATAGCATAATACTGAATATGATATAACCTAAAAATATGGGAGAATAATGATAAAGTAATGTCATAAGAATATAGCATAATACTGAATATGATATAACCTAAAAATATGGGAGAATAATGATAAAGTAATGTCATAAGAATATAGCATAATACTGAATATGATATAACCTAAAAATATGGGAGAATAATTATAAAGTAATGTCATAAGAATATAGCATAATACTGAATATGATATAACCTAAAAATATGGGAGAATAATGATAAAGTAATGTCATAAGAATATAGCATAATACTGAATATGATATAACCTAAAAATATGGGAGAATAATGATAAAGTAATGTCATAAGAATATAGAATAATACTGAATATGATATAACCTAAAAATATGGGAGAATAATGATAAAGTAATGTCATAAGAATATAGCATAATACTGAATATGATATAACCTAAAAATATGGGAGAATAATGATAAAGTAATGTCATAAGAATATAGCATAATACTGAATATGATATAACCTAAAAATATGGGAGAATAATGATAAAGTAATGTCATAAGAATATAGCATAATACTGAATATGATATAACCTAAAAATATGGGAGAATAATGATAAAGTAATGTCATAAGAATATAGCATAATACTGAATATGATATAACCTAAAAATATGGGAGAATAATGATAAAGTAATGTCATAAGAATATAGCATAATACTGAATATGATATAACCTAAAAATATGGGAGAATAATGATAAAGTAATGTCATAAGAATATAGCATAATACTGAATATGATATAACCTAAAAATATGGGAGAATAATGATAAAGTAATGTCATAAGAATATAGCATAATACTGAATATGATATAACCTAAAAATATGGGAGAATAATTATAAAGTAATGTCATAAGAATATAGCATAATACTGAATATGATATAACCTAAAAATATGGGAGAATAATGATAAAGTAATGTCATAAGAATATAGCATAATACTGAATATGATATAACCTAAAAATATGGGAGAATAATGATAAAGTAATGTCATAAGAATATAGCATAATACTGAATATGATATAACCTAAAAATATGGGAGAATAATTATAAAGTAATGTCATAAGAATATAGCATAATACTGAATATGATATAACCTAAAAATATGGGAGAATAATGATAAAGTAATGTCATAAGAATATAGCATAATACTGAATATGATATAACCTAAAAATATGGGAGAATAATGATAAAGTAATGTCATAAGAATATAGCATAATACTGAATATGATATAACCTAAAAATATGGGAGAATAATTATAAAGTAATGTCATAAGAATATAGCATAATACTGAATATGATATAACCTAAAAATATGGGAGAATAATGATAAAGTAATGTCATAAGAATATAGCATAATACTGAATATGATATAACCTAAAAATATGGGAGAATAATGATAAAGTAATGTCATAAGAATATAGCATAATACTGAATATGATATAACCTAAAAATATGGGAGAATAATGATAAAGTAATGTCATAAGAATATAGCATAATACTGAATATGATATAACCTAAAAATATGGGAGAATAATTATAAAGTAATGTCATAAGAATATAGCATAATACTGAATATGATATAACCTAAAAATATGGGAGAATAATTATAAAGTAATGTCATAAGAATATAGAATAATACTGAATATGATATAACCTAAAAATATGGGAGAATAATTATAAAGTAATGTCATAAGAATATAGCATAATACTGAATATGATATAACCTAAAAATATGGGAGAATAATGATAAAGTAATGTCATAAGAATATAGCATAATACTGAATATGATATAACCTAAAAATATGGGAGAATAATGATAAAGTAATGTCATAAGAATATAGCATAATACTGAATATGATATAACCTAAAAATATGGGAGAATAATTATAAAGTAATGTCATAAGAATATAGCATAATACTGAATATGATATAACCTAAAAATATGGGAGAATAATGATAAAGTAATGTCATAAGAATATAGCATAATACTGAATATGATATAACCTAAAAATATGGGAGAATAATGATAAAGTAATGTCATAAGAATATAGAATAATACTGAATATGATATAACCTAAAAATATGGGAGAATAATGATAAAGTAATGTCATAAGAATATAGCATAATACTGAATATGATATAACCTAAAAATATGGGAGAATAATGATAAAGTAATGTCATAAGAATATAGCATAATACTGAATATGATATAACCTAAAAATATGGGAGAATAATTATAAAGTAATGTCATAAGAATATAGCATAATACTGAATATGATATAACCTAAAAATATGGGAGAATAATGATAAAGTAATGTCATAAGAATATAGCATAATACTGAATATGATATAACCTAAAAATATGGGAGAATAATTATAAAGTAATGTCATAAGAATATAGCATAATACTGAATATGATATAACCTAAAAATATGGGAGAATAATTATAAAGTAATGTCATAAAAATATAGGATAATATTGAATATGATATAACCTAAAAATATGGGAGAATAATGATAAAGTAATGTCATAAGAATATAGAATAATACTGAATATGATATAACCTAAAAATATGGGAGAATAATGATAAAGTAATGTCATAAGAATATAGCATAATACTGAATATGATATAACCTAAAAATATGGGAGAATAATTATAAAGTAATGTCATAAGAATATAGCATAATACTGAATATGATATAACCTAAAAATATGGGAGAATAATGATAAAGTAATGTCATAAGAATATAGCATAATGCTGAATATGATATAACCTAAAAATATGGGTGAATTAAGATAAAGTAATGCCATAAAAATATAGGATAATATTGAATATGATATAACCTAAAAATATGGGTGAATTAAGATAAAGTAATGCCATAAGGATATAGGATAATCTAAAAATATGGGGGAATAGTGATAAAGAAATGTCATAAGAATATAGGATAACTAGCTGCATGGCCCGGCGTTGCCCGTGCTTGATTCAAATATCGTACGACTCATACAGCAATCGCTATCGCATAACTTAAAATATTTTTGCCTTTCCTTGCCTTTAAAGGAGTGCCCTTTGCCGTGCTGATGTTGCTACATGCCTTACTTCTTGCCTATCTCACACTGCAAATTTTTTCTAAGCTCTATACTAAACATTAAATCTGTTATGAAAAAAGAACTAAACAAAATGAACACAAAACGATCAGCTTTAAAAAAGGACTCGTAACTAGAAAAACCGAATGAAAAAAAGAATGTTAACAACAAATACTTTTTCACACCCAACCTAGTTCTGTGGAATCAGAATCAACGTTGAGTTTAAGCAAGCGAATGAGCCAATTGGAGTAAAGTGCCATGCAGATTTAAATTTTTCTCACTTGTGACGATTGCAACTATCGATTTTTTTGCATGCTAGCATTCTAGTTAACATTCGTGTCAGTGAGCTGTTGGCTCTCACACTGGCCAATAGAATCTTCTTGCCTATTCGTGGCAGCCAGCTATAGGCTCTCACTCTGGTCAGTAGAAAATGGCCGCAAACTACATGAAAACTATCGTAGAATCATGAAAATAACGATTATTTCCACTATCGGAAGTTGAGAAATGCAAAGTCAGTCTTGGCCTTCCACTAACTTGGAGCATATGCATATAAATTTTGGTGCAAATCCGTCGAAAATTGCGGCCGCGCATTCGTTGCACACACACACATCCTGCTTTATACTGCATATGATATAATCCAAAAAAATAGGGGAATAAATTAAATGGAATAATGTAAGTCGAATTACATATCACGTTGAAACACTTGTTCACGTCCGATCGCCAAAGTTAAGAAACGTCGAACTTGTTCACTACCCAGAATGGTGGCCCCTTGAGAATAGCCGGTACTGGTATGTGCAGGCGTGTAATGAATAACGGCTTAGAATGAGAAATCGGAGAACGAGTTCGAATTCCAGTCGAGTTCAATGCATTCACTTACTGCAAATACACTAATCGGAATCTTATGAATCCATATTTTGTCCTTCTGAGCTATGGGTTAAATAGCAGGACACAGTCCTACAGAAAGTACCGGCAGCCTACAGCGGGAATTCTTCTGCCTAGTCAATGATGAATCGAAAAGAGACGTGACCGTGCAAGTTTGCATCACGTGTGGCACCTAAAGATGTAAGATAAAATGTTAGAATATAAAATAAAAGGCTTTTAAATACAATAAAATAATATGGGCGAATGAGGGATATTAAATAATAGAAGTAAATATATTAATTACGAATATGGAATTATATAAAAAATAACGGAGACTAAAATATGTGGAATAGTATACGAATATGTTAGCGTAATGGTTGGATATTTTTTCATCCATTCACCCCAAGCAAGGCAATGATGCCACTAAATGCAAGGCGGGAAAAGAGAATCAGAAGACGGAAAGCGGAAACCCAAGCCTACAGAGGAAGCAAGAGATAAACTCCTACTCCTGTTCAAGAAATACCATTAGGTTGGTGCAAAAATAATGTCGTTTTCTCACATATGTTATTATGGGAGAAAACGACATTATTTTTGCACCAACCTAATACGACCAGAAATTATCTTTTTTTTTTTTTTTTTACAATATTCCTTTTAAGAGAGAAGACTGACAAACGGGACTGTTGACACAAACCATTTATTTCAATTCGAAACAACAAACTACATTATTTGCCCTAGACAGTAACCCGCTTCGAGTCTAATAAAATTGTTCATCCTTTTCCCGTTTTTATGCACTGCTAGAAGGAGTCTTCTTGGATACGTCTCAATTCAGTTGTTACGACCCTCTTGATGGTCTCCACGGCTTCAAAATGGGTCCCCTTTATGATCCCCTTGAGCTTGGGGAAAAGAAAAAATTCATACGGAGCAAGTACAGGTGAATAGGGAAGTTGTTCCTGTACGGCGATGTTCTTCTCGGCCAGGAACTGACGGATGCTCAGGGCATTCTGAGCATGTGGATTCTCGTGTTGAATCAGCCACGATTTTTCCTGTCAGAACTCACGTCTCTTCTCGCACACTGAGCAAAGCAAACGCCACGGAATCTCTTTGTAAACTTGCTTATTGATCCTCTGGTCCTGTGGCAAGAACTCACAGTGGACGATGTCTGTTATGTCGAAGAACGTGATCAGTTTCGTTACTTTTCAGATAGACTTCATATTATTATAGATTGAGCACTCCAAATCCCAAATATAAAAAAAAGTTATTAAATTTTATAAAATAAAACTATAATAATTTACTATGCAAACCTAGTAGCTTCTCCCTCCTGAAGCCGTCCTGGGTATGACGATAAACTACATCCGGCAGCAAGGCCTCTGATCGGGAGGTTTTAAGGAACGTGGAACCACCTCTTAATTGCTGGTGTTCACAAGTCCACCTTGACCTACTGTGGTAGCACCTGTTAGAGTCCCAGCTATGTGCAAATAGTTAACCCCCAAACTGGAGTCGAAACACTATGAAAGTATAAAATATAATTTTTATAGTAAAAATACCAACAACACATTTGACCCTCGACAAAAATCCTCTTTATAAAAATCTCAGTGAAACCTGATCTACAAACTGATTTCTTACAAAGAATACATATTCTATTCATATGAACCTATCTTAAAAATCTTGTCGGCATTAAATAACTCACTAAGGTTGATATAACGTAAAACAAAATAAACGAAACTAAGCCCTCCTGAAGCCAAGATAAATACCCTCATACGATGTGTTATTTTTTTTTAATTCGTGCCTAGTCGAAAGCAATATATTAAGAAAAAAGATTACAAATTTTAATTTTTTTTTTTTTCATTTTAAGAAATCACGTGGTATGAAAATATTAGGTTGGTGCAAAAATAATGACGTAATAATGTCGTTTTTTGACGTTAAAAAATACGTCAAAAAACAACATCATTACGTCATTATTTTTGCACCAACCTAATACTTTGTTTTGGCATTCGTACGAGGATCAACATGCAATGAATTTACGCAACAAACTGAGATACGTGTCAATATTTGTGAAATGAAGTATCATAATTATTTGCACTATTTATATTGTTCGGACTGTTGTCCTCATCTTTGTTGCCATATTCACGACGTTTCGGCCGTTGTACGCTCCGGCCTTCCTCTGAATGGAATTTAGAACCGAGCCCTTTATTTCGTTCACAGAGGTAGATTGTTCTATTTCCACGTGCCATGCCTCTACTGGATGTCTCGGTTATCTCCCTTTAACTCAACTCTCCAAATTTTTGTTCACCACTGCAGTAGCCAGGTATTGAACTCACAACTCTCTCGGTCAAGTCACTGGAACCAACGCTTTTATCCTCTGGACCATTCAGTACAGGACCGGAGCGTACAACGGCCAAAATGCCGTGGATATGGCAAGCAAGATGAAGACAACAGTCCGAACAATGTAAATATTTTAAATAAACTAGAACACCCTGTAAACTTTTATAAAATTTACTTTTTTTCGTTATCTGGAGCGCAAGATTCATAATAATATAAAAATAATTATGAAAATAATTATTATTAACCCATAAAAGTAATTATTATTTCTAGTTCTGCTGCTTATTGTAAAAATTCACCGATTAATGTATATGAAATAATATATGTATGTATAGCTGACGACACGTATTCGAGAATACCCGTCTACTAGGGCGGCTGGCCAATCCCTATAGCAGACGCTTGCTCAGGTGCCTTTGAGTTTATTCAACACCCCCAGAGACCACCTGTGCTTTATACTGCAACTATACTGAGCAGACCTTAGTTACAATATCTGGGAAAGAGCAAGATCAAGACCACCACGTTCAAGCCCTCAGCCACGATGACTTGTGACTTTGTGCTAGCTATCGACGCCTCGAATGGTTCTGTCTATCTAATTTCACTCACACTTGGGTCAACCCGTGGTATGGTTTTCAGGCACTTTGCAAAGTTTTCTCTAGACCGATAACATCAGGAAGTCTCCTTCCGAACAAAATGACAATGGTGAGATTCGAACCCGGGTCTCATGGTCAGAATGCGAAAGTTCTAACCACTCGCATTATAAGTATAATCTAAAAAAATATAAGTATAATGTTTAAAAATACAACTTTTAGCAGCTAAAGTATTAAATCTATATAAGAAAATTAAAGGGAATAAGAACAAGAGATACCGAATTAGGAACGAATAAATAATAGTTAATTATTAATCGTAGCGTTTGTTTGTTTGTTTGTTTGTTTGGGTTTTATGGCATATCAACCACTGTAGGTTATTTAATGCCAAATCCAGTTTATATGAATTTTAAATGCCTATTTTGTCCTGGCAACATTCTTCTTTCCCCACAAAAAAAAGTATAGCTGGCAACATTATTTGTTTCAAAAACATATAGCTGGCAACATTGTTTCCAAAAAAAACGTATAGCTGGCAACATTATTGTTTCCAAAAGAACGTATAGCTGGCAACATTATTGTTTCCAAAAAAATGTATAGCTGGCAACATTATTGTTTCCAAAAAAACGTCTAGCTGGCAACATTGTTTCCCAAAATAAACGTATAGCTGGCAACATTATGGTTTTAAAAAACGTATAGCTGGCAACATTATTGTTTCCAAAAAACGGACAACTGGCAACATTATTGTTTCCAAAAAAACGTATAGCTGGCAACATTGTTTCCAAAAAAACGTATAGCTGGCAACATTATTGTTTCAAAAAACGTATAGCTGGCAACATTATTGTTTCCAAAAAACGCATAGCTGGCAACATTATTGTTTCCAAAAAAGGAAACGTATAGCTGGCAATATTATTGTTTCCAAAAAAACGTATAGCTGACAACATTGTTTCCAAAAAACGTATAGCTGGCAACATTATTTTTTCCAAAAAACGTATAGCTGGCAACATTATTTTTTCAAAAAAAACGTATAGCTGCCATCATTATTCTTCTGAAAACACCATCTGAGCCCTTCTTTGCTGTTGGACGTAGTTTATCGTCATACCCAGGACGCGGATGTAGTTTATCGTCATACCCAGGACGCGGATGTAGTTTAGCGTCTTACCCAGGACGCGGATGTAGTTTATCGTCTTACCCAGGACGCGGATGTAGTTTATCGTCATACCCAGGACGCTCGTAGCGTTTGGAACAATTCTAAAAACGTGAACCCTTAATGAGGACCCAACTTCCTACAGTCATAATTGCAAGTAAGATTAACTTAATAACTCTTCCACAGTTGGACATTTATAAAGTATGCGGAATAAGGTAAGAACGAAGACGAATTAAGTTTGAGTACGAAACAAAGAATAAGGTAAAAACAATGCCTTGTAAACAATGAAGAGATAATAAATCCAGTAATTAATGAATTTTCCGAACATTATGTATAGAAATAAAGGAAAGAGGTCCACCTTATATGACAGTAAATGCCGAACAATCTACTCAGCGATGAAGAAGAGACTTGAAGCAACAGAAATCTGGTTCTACAAAATAATACCATGGGCCGATCATGTGGGCTACGACGAAGTTTTAGAGAAGATGGAAGCAAAAAGTACACTTAGGCATAACATCAGGAAGAGACAGTTGAAATTTCTAGGACACATAATGAGGAAAGACGGCTTGAAAAATTTGATGCTCACGGGACAGTAAGAGGAACAAATGAAAACAACGCATCACCTACCTAGCGAGCTTGAGTAAATGAATGACGGAGAAAGGTTTAGAAAAGATAAGAAAAAAATCAAATTTATTAAGAGCTGCAAAGGACGGGACATTGTGGGGAGCCAGTATCCTGACGCAACAGCAGCAGCAGCAGCAGCAACAACAACAACAACAGCAGCAGCAGCAAGAAGAAGAAGAAGACGTACTTCTTGAATTTCTTCCGAAATGAATACTTGGAAGAAAAAAACGCTTTTCAGTGATTCCAGTTACCTCTCTTGGCTTTCTCCATCTGTTCGGTATCATCCTTTCTCGTGCCAAGAGCCTTCAGACAGATAACTCCAACGTAATTATAATGTCCGCAGTAATTCTGAACATGTCAAATAAATTTGTCATCTAATAAATAAATATTTCAATCATTAACCCTACTTAATGGATATGTCTGTTCATTGGCATGAGGCGTGGCAAGGCTCAGAATATCTACATTATCTATAGAGAAATGAACGAATTAAGTACAGTGTAACCCGGATATAAGAGAAACCCGGATATAAGATATATTTTCTCTGGGCCCAAATTAGAGCCATACTTACCTAAACAAAATAGACCAAACCCGGATATAAGAGAAACCCGGGTATAAGATACTTCTTCTCCGGTCCCGACAACTCTCTTATATCCGGGTTACACTGTATTTATTTACCTCCCCACGAGGTCAAATGTGCCGCTGCGTCAGTTTTAACATGGAGCTTAATGCGAAACAGGAGAAGGAAATCAAGGGAGATAACTAAACTCACTGTGACATTACCGTATATACTCGCATATAAGTCGACTTCATGTATAGCACGACCCCTGAACCTTTTGCATGAATTTTAACCCCTTCCAGAAAAAAAATGAACTTGTGTATAATGCAACCGGTCATTGAAAATACATGATTTTTAACCTCTCCAAAAATATTACCTGTGTATAGTGCGACTCTATTTTTTGCATAAAAAAACTGATCATGAAATCTCGCATTATACAGTGCCACGAAAAAGCTTACAACACATTACAAAAAATGTTTTTTTAGGTATTTCTAATACAGTCAGTCATTTATGTGCCATGCGTGATACACGCTTAGGCGATCATGTATCTTTCGATACCTGACTGACGAGGCAGATTTTTTCCCGCAGTAGGTTGCCATTTCTTTCTGTAGTAGAGTAGTTGCCATCCAAGGCTATAGAATCCGGTCTGTTCTGCTATTTTCCCATAGCTGTGGAGAGAAAAGAATTCCTACCATTCCCAAGGGTATTAGTACGTAAGTGTATGTAATGGATTCAGCTGGAATTCAAAACAGATATTTAGATATTCAATCAAACGATCATATTTTTTTAAAAACTTCAAAAAAGTATCAAAAGTTTACAACACATTTTTTATTTACAACAGCTTTTTTATAAAAGTGTTCAAATTTTAGTAGAATGTTTCAAATTAGGATGGGGTTGTTTTTTTGTTTTTTTGTTGTTTTTTTTTTTTTAGAACTTTCCAAATTAATTTTATGAATACTTTTAGGAATGATTAAAAGTATTGCGTCATTCTTTTACTGTCAACCGTCCTGTAAACATCGACAAAATCGCGAAAAGCAAAATAATTGATCAAGACCTCTGTAAACGTATTGTTGACCTTCGTAAAAATTGATCAGGTTGTAGGTAGACATCTAGTCAGTTAAATATAACATTGAGTTCAGTTGGTACGATAGTCCGCCACTGGAAGATATGTCCTTCCATTTGTTCGCGTCCCATCCCCCAAAAAAATGCTCTGGTCGTCATAGAAAGGTAACAAACAGAACGTATAGCAAGATTATTGGCGAGAAAAGTTGACAATGAGCCCCGAGTTACGATTAAAGACTTTCAGGGAAGACTAAATGTAAGTGGAGTAAAAGTGAATACGGATATAATTAGTCGTTCACTTCGTCGATGTGACATCTTTTTGAGAACTCCAAGGGAAATAAAACACTTCTTCAATGAAAATACGTTCTTGCGAGACTGGATTTTGCAAAAGAACATTGTATCAAACCTGCAGCATTTTGGGAAAATCTACTTTTGTCAGATGAAACGAAAATTTAACTTTTTGGCAGAAATGTTGTGGCAAAGGTCTGGAGAAAAAATGGGTATTGAATATTCGCCGAAGAATACTATCCTAACAATAAAATTTGGGGGTGGATCAATCATGATCTGGGGTTGCTTTAGTGTCCAATGTGTAAGGAACATTAAAATAATAGAAGAGAGAATGAATGGATTATATTGTAGGGATATTTTGGAGATAAATTTAAGTCAGAGTGCACATTCGCTGGACTTAAAACCAGTTTGGGTCTTTCAACAAGACCATGATTCTAAATATACTGCAAAGCTTAAAAAATAAAGGCTAAGTTAAAGTATAACAGACGTTCTAAAATGGCCAAGTCATTCTCCAGATCTAAATCCAATTGAAAAGTTATGGAGAGAGCTGAAACTTAGTATCCAATGAAGGAACCCGCAAAACCTGCATGAACTAAAGGAATTTTGTCGTGAAGAATGGAAAAAATATTAGCCAAGAAATATACAAGAAATTCGCAGGGGACCACTCTAAATGCCTACATGCTGTCATCTTACTTATTATAAAACGCAGATTGTGTGTGTCTGTACGTTTATATATTGGATCGGATTTCCTACATTTTTCAACCGATTTCAACAAAACTTACCAGGACTACGTAAAATTACCTTGCGGTGGTTCTGACAGCGCCAAAAATTAGAAAAACACAATTGTTTTTGCACAAAATCAATTTGGAAACACGATTAAGAGGCATTAATGAAAGGGGGACAACTTATATCGAGTTATACTTATTAATATCGATTTATCGAGTTATACTTATTATAAGGTTGGTTGTGTGTGTGTGTGTGTGTGTGTGTGTGTGTGTGTGTGTGTGTGTGTTCGTATGGGATCGGATTTCCTACATTTTTCAACCGATTTCAACAAAACTTCACCTTTTTTTTGCAGGTAGTGTTTCTTATTGTCTTGCACACTTTTTTCTTTATTTTTACATTCAGAATACTTTAAAAATTCCATTTACAAGACAATTGTTTATAATAAAATTCTATTCAATCGGTAGACTCATAACGATTGAAAACAATGTTTTTGTTTGAATTTGGGTTTGACCAATTCGTATAAAAAAAAAAAACTGTTGGTGTCCGTCAACCTTAAACAATAATATTTGTCAATTTTATTTTTCAGTCTTTATGATGGTCGATACTTGATCTATCTCTTACAGTTACATCCCCGGGCAACGCCGGGCTCTACTGCTAGTTAGCAATAAATATTAATAGATATTTTAATAAATGTAATGTAAACTTTTGCGTTATTAAATATTGGATTTTCTTCGTGGGATATTTTTATTGATTATTTTTTTTTAAATCTGATTCTTTGACTAAAGGTTTAAACATATGCATTAACAGTAAATGTTTCATTTATCTGCGTTAGAAATACCTAAAGAAACATTTTTGTAATGTGTTGTAAACTTTTGCTTGGCACTGTATATACGGTATAGTTTGTGTTTTTATACTAGAATTCACCTAATACAAGATTCGAGAACCACCCAAGGTAGAAGGCTATTGATAAAATAGTAATTACCAATGAGGCATCTGATATGAGTGAAAAAGCAGGTAGGAAGTGAATATTATACGATGAAGGTTAGGGGGTTAGATAACGTTGAACCTGAAGGGGTTAAGATTTTAGGGCGTAAGGAAGCACTCGGGAGTCTCTTCCATAATTCGGCAATACTTGAAGAAAACCTGTCTGAGTAGAACTTTCCTCTTACATTTGAAACACAAAAGAAATGAGCATGGTCTGTCCTAGTTGTGAAGGTCTGAACTGGTGAAACTAAAGAATGGAGATTAGCGGAACATTTGACATGGAAATGGCGATGAAGTAGCGAATGGTTTACAACGCTACGAAAGTGAGACAGAAACTGCAAAGGGGAGAATAAATCTTCCTCCACAAGACTGCATGAACTATTTCGAACTCTGTCAAAGCTGGAAAATGAGGATTGTGCAGTGCCAATCCATATATGGTAGCAATTATTCATTTTTGCTTATTGAAATTTTGTTTTCAGCATGTTAACTGTGCAAAAATTTGGAACATTTTGGAATTAAATAATTGCAATTTTATTTATGGCAGGCAACCATAAATCCATGTCGTTACCAAAGTGATGCAGACAATTCGCGATAGATTTAATCATTTTTTTTTTCTCAATAATGCTATTTCGTAGAAAGTCTACAAAATAAACATTGAAGACCCATTTGGAAACATTGATTAGCCAAATTTCAGTTTATCCGAATGATTTTTCATGGTTCTATATTTAGTTTATTTTACAACTTTGTCCTGGGTACAAATCTGTGATGGAATTTATTCCTTTTTCTGCGAACGATCCGCTTGATGCCAGTTGACCACTTCAAGCAGGGTTTAAATAATTCCAACACAGAAGATAAAGTGAAGAATTTAAAATCATGAAAACATTTGTGTTTTTCTTCATTATCTCTAGGATTTTTTTCCGAGCGCACATCTGTTACAAGCGATGCTATTTATTGTATGTCTGATGTCTTTGAAGGAAAGTAACCAGTCGGACTCTACTCTCAGTCAGCTATTTTACATCAGAGTGTGTGTAGCATGGCGAGTCTACGATGTAAACGTCTGAACTGGTGGAACTAAAGAATGGAGAATATCTGAACATTTGCCATGGAAATAGCGATAGAGTAGCGAATGGTTTACAACGTTAAGACCGTGAGAAAGCAGATGCAGAAGGGGGAATATGTCTTCCTTCACAAGACCGTGTAAATGATTTCGAACTCTACTAAGCTTAGAAAATGAGGATTGTGTAGCTCTAGTCCATATAAGACAGCAAATCTTCATTTTTGGTTATTGAAATTTTGTCTTCAGCAAATTAACTGTGCAAAATTTCGAAACGTTTTAGAATTACAAGGCTGCAATGTTTTATGGCAACCATGAATCCGTGTCGTAAACAAAGTGATGGAGACAATTCGCGATAGATTTAATCTTATTTTTTTCAACAATGCCATTTCTTAGAAAGTCTACGAAATAAACATTGAAAACCCATTTAGAAACATTGATTATATGAATTTCAGATTATCCGAACGATTTTTCATGGTTCTATGATAAGTTTATTTTACAACTTTGTCCTGGGTACAAATCGGTTACAAGTGAAGGAAATTTATTGGTTTATTGGCTGATTTGACTGGTGATTTGAGTGGGTGTGTAGCATGTCAAGTCTACGATGTAAACGTCTGAACTTATGGAAATAAAGAATGGAGATTATCTGCACATTTGCCATGGAAATAGCGATAGAGTAGCGAATGGTTTACAACGTTAAGACCGTAGTGAAGAAGCTGCAGACTGAAGAATGCCTTGACCCACAAGACCGCAAAATAGATTTTTAACTCTACCAAGGTTGGAAAATGGGGATTCTACTCTACAGCTACATTCCTTAGTTCTGCAGGTTCTAAGCTTCACGGCTAGGACCCGCCACGTCACTTACATTGTAGAAAACCTCCCAAGTTTCTTCCGTATTTCATCGGTGAGAAATAAGCAACTTCTTCTCGCGAACCATTTGCTCTGTGAAGCCGATTCCTAAGAGGATGTTTCCACGATCACTACAATTGTAACTTGTTCAAATCTAGGGTTAAACTGTGCGCGACTTCTGTCGAACTCTCTGCTTTGGCAGAGAGGAACCCGGACGAAGCTTTGCCGAAGGGCAAAGTTTCGTCCGGGGAGGTAGACAGATCTCGAACTGGCTTATGCGGGTTCAAAGGAAATATTAGGTTGTTGCAAAAATAATGACGTAATAATGTCGTTTTTTGACCTATTTTTAACGTCAAAAAAACGACATTATTACATCATTATTTTTGCACCA